>OX596013.1:27552245-28098799 GCA_951394025.1 Heteromyza rotundicornis | reverse complement strand
GTCAAAGACGTCAACTTTCTATAGTACTAAATCTACAAAAGTGGGATTATGGTATTTACCAATTAGATTGAAAGTAAATGCACTGCTGTATTTTTGTGGAAAAACGTCGAAATAATCTTAAACAATGCATACAAAATTTATTTTTTAATCCTGGGATTCCAGACTAAAAATCCTAAGTTTCCGGGATTTAATGGAATTTTCCAACTGCATATCCATTTTTTAAATTTATTAATTTATTAATAAATCTATTATATTAATTTCACATTGCCGATTTTGGTCCTACAACATTCATTCAAAATTCTATTATATATTCAACGAAAAACCAATTTCCCGGGTCGCAATGCTTGAAATCTGGCTATACAAAATACAGAAATTGTTTCTTTGTATTGGACTGAATCGACCTTTGAACTCGACGTACAAAGGTCAAATGTTAACCGATTTCGGCCTTTTTATGGGATATCCGCACTATTACATTACGATCAGCGAAAATTATTGTTTCCTATAATACATACGTATTAATTATGGGTTTTAGCTTGTTTTCCAAAAAATTTATTTTGGAAAGGGAGTACAACAACTAAGCAAAAAAGAATGCATAAAGAGTGCTGACGAGGATCCGTGGCTGGATCCGAAACAGCTGTACACTCTGCCAGACTGAGTTTTTTGCTTAGTTGTTGTACTACCTTTCCAAAATTAATTTTTTGCAAAACGAGCTAAAACCCATAATTAATACATAAATTATGAAAAGCTCAATAAAAATCTGAATTTTTTACTAAATAAACATATGGAGGGTACGCCAATCAAACCAAAAACAATTTTGTTTTTGTATTTTCTGGCAAGTGAATTGTTGTGTGTGTATCAGAGCACACACAATGTAAAAATTCATTTGCCATGCAACTTGCTTGCTGGGACTTTGAGGAAATTCTTCAACCAGGCATAGTAGTAGGTTGCTATACAACAACAAGTAAAAATTCAGTTTGCTGCATTTTACCATTCGCTGCTTCAGTGAGTTGGCGTGTGATGCAAAGGAGAAGTAATTCTCTTGTGCGTCATACCAATACTTACTTATAGCGTCGCTTGGATAAAATAGAATGCATAAAGAGTGCTGACGAGGATCCGTGGCTGGATCCGAAACAGCTGTACACTCTGCCAGACTGAGTTTTTTGCTTAGTTGTTGTACTCCCTTTCCAAAATTAATTTTTTGGAAAACGAGCTAAAACCCATAATTAATACATAAATTATGAAAAGCTCAATAAAAATCTGAATTTTTTACTAAATAATACATACATATATCATTTATGCAATGTATGCATATCATGTATGTTTAAGCCGAAAGCTTAAATACAACCCTGCTCTAGCAGCACCTTTATCCTCTTTGACAGGTTCAGCTTTACGCCGCCATGAAACGGTTGGCACTAGCGAAAGTATTCAACGATCAACCCTCGGCCCCTCGGGCAAGACTATATACAACTTTTTCTCGTTTTGCGACAACACACAAAAGCAGATAGAAGACAACGAAACCTCCCAAAATCTCCGGTCAGCAGTCTACATCAAATAGATTTGGATACCTTAAGTAAGATCCAACCCTTTATACGTATAAATATAGTAGAAAGATCGAAAATCGTGCATTAAGTCACTTTTGTTGTTCGCTACATCACCTTAAGTTTTTCATCTTAATTAATTGTACCTTCGGTACAACCCTTTACATATGTATTTTCGAATCATATAGAAAATAAAACCTTGAAATTAATATTGCACCCGCCAAACTTGAGTTATACAATGTATGATATGTGAACTTTAAACCATACCATATAAACCATGCCGGCGTTGCACAGGTTGTATAAAATTTTAAAATAAATATATATAGGAATTTGCGTCAAATTCAATGGACACTGTAGTTGATGGTTAATTCCCCCCGTGAAACTTGCTGCCAGTTGTAATCCCACCAGTCATGATTGGTGGCAGCTGTAATCCCACCCGTTATGAATCACCCAAAAAATGTCCAAGGACGCACTTGGTGGCAGTTGTAATCCCACCGGTATGATTCACCCAAAAAATGACCAAGGAAGTATTTGGTGGCAGCTGTAATCCCACCCGGTATGAAACACGGCCGAAACAGCTTTTTTTGGGCCGAAAAGCCGAAAAACCGAATTTCGGTCGGTCTCTAGTTTCAACATTTTTAAACCAAATTTAATTCTTAGAGACTCGTTGGATTAAGAAAACCAATAAGCAGGGTTGGCAACCGAATCGAATAAAGGTTTCGGTTTCGGTTTTACTCCCACTTGCCAATCGGTTTTGGTTATCGGTTTCGCTCTTTGATTTTGAAAAGGTTTCGGTTGGTTGGAGCGATTGAAAAGGTTTCGGTTTAGGTTTTAAAAGGTTTCTAGATGGCCCAATATTATGAAATTTTATATCAATTCAATATAAATCAAGGATGCTGAATCTAACTACATTTACCGAATTTCCTTATCTAATCGCATTTTCACACAAATTTCTGCTTAAATTTTTAGTTTTCATACCCTACACAACGTTTGAAACGTCCATAAGGACGCATGTCCGGTATGGATAAGTATATATATTCATGATCAGCATCGAAAACAGATTTAGCCATATCCCCGTCTTTCTGTCACCATACAGGCTGGAATGTTTTTTTTTCGAGACATCGATGTGAAACTTTGGGTTTACGTTTTTATCTCCGAATTGAGATCAAGTTCGAGAATCAGCTAAATCGGACGAAAAAGGCTGCCATATAAAACTACGAAAAAATAGTCTTTTCAAAAACCATAAAAATGCCTGCGCACACAGAGGCGTTATTCGTGCCGCAGGCGGTTTCGAAATTAATTTTGTCACAAATAATTGTTTTTTTATTAAATATAGCGTTTTTTATACAGTTTGTTTCCATAGCAACACGGTGGAGTAAACCAGGTGAGGCAAGTAGGAATAATGCTCTCACTTCAATTTCTGTCATCTCTATGATTTTCTTTGCCTTTGTTTTCAATGACGTTCTTCCCAATTCAAAAATCAGTGATCAGCGTTGCCTTAGTCAGCATATTACTAATTTTTCAGAACATTTCCAAACAAATATGCCGAAAACGGTAGCCCTGAATCATTTCAATTCATTTCAATTCCTCTTTCAATGACGTACGGCGGGGGAGAAAATCTGACGTCTGGCGGGGGAAAATGCTACTTGCCTCACCTAGTTTACTACACCGTGCATAGCAATACAATAAATAGCAAACACAAAAAGACAGTTTCAAAACCAATTGAAATCAGTTTGAAAATAAACCTTTTGACTGTTTCCATAGTAGTCTAATAAATAACAAACAAAATAGTTATTTTGAGAACCATTTCAGTCAGACTTTTTGATTGTTTCCATAGCAATATAATAAATAACAAACAAAATCTACTGCGGTGAGATCGCTGCCTGTGTGAGGCACTTTGCGTTTTCGAAGCTAGATTTTTTAAATATGGAAATGGTTCTGAAATTATATAGCGAATATCGCCTCTGTGTGCGCCGGCCTTATAAAAAGATTTATTGAATATTTAAAAAAATATTTCCTATATTTTAAAAATATATGAAATAAATAAATGAAATACGATGAATTTTCTCTTAGGAAAAAAAACTTCAAGTCAATTTTGTGTACGAAAACCTTTTGAAAACCGATTAAAAACCCGTAACCTTTTCAATTGGTTTTGGTTGAACCTATTCAATCGGTTACGACGAATCGGTTTCGGTTTAGGTTTCGCTCCCTAAAATGAATCGGTTTCATTCGGTTTCGGTTTCGGTTACGGTTTCGGTTGCCAACCCTGCCAATAAGATACATTGCTATAAAACGTAATAATTAAAAAAACCTAATTCCAGTTGACCTACTCATGCGATGTTTGGATTAGGGCTTTCGATCCCGGGATCCCGGTCCATTTTCAGTTGCGAAAATCCCGGGATATTTTTTCCAAAATCCCGGGATTTTCGGGACTACATTTTAAATAAATTAGTCTATAAAAAATGTTAAATACCAAAAAACCAAAATTTTCATAGCTCATAAAATATAAAAAAATTGTGTAAATAGAAAAATAGTTTTTGACAACATTTGGACCATCTAAAAATGAGAAATAATAAACTAGAAAAGTAAAAACTTAAAAATTTTCAAGTTACTAAAAAAAATTACAAATGAAATAATATTTATTTCAGAACACGATTTTGCTTTATAAACCAAAGTAAGGTATTCTTATAGATTTTTGGACGCTGAACAAAATGGCGTTCTAATTGGCGTTTCTCCATTTTTCCATCACGTCAGGTTTTTGAGGATTTCAGGATCAAAGAAATTAAAAAAATTACGAATTTCGAAATATGAATTAAGCTTTTACGACATTTTTATTTTCGCTCAAAGTTTATGTTTATGTAGTCGTTTATTGTTTTGATTGTTTTTAAATACTTAGGTTGGAATTTTGCGTTGTCAATGTCTAAAGATATGAACACTTCAATATAAAAAAACTCGACGAGATAGAGTCATTCTGTGGACACCATCTTGTTAAGCATCCCAAACCTTTTAGTGATTGAACCTTTGAATTTTTTTAAATTTCTTCAGTCTTAACAAAAATTTCGTATCAAAAACTTTAAATTTGACTCTTTTTGGAAAAAAAAAAATTAAAATATTACATGCATTTACTAAAGGAGCCTTTATGAAAAAATTTTATAAAATTAGTAAATTGCAATTTAAATCGCAATTATTGGCGAAACCAAGAGTTTTGCTTTCAAACCGACTTCATATTTAAGATCAGCGACCCCAAATTAACTAATATATACAGTGTCATCAAAATCCGAGCACTATTTCCAATGTTTTCCATTTTTGTATGGGGCAAAGAAATGCTTTCCGCACCGACTTTTCTGTATCCGATTGGCTCCAAACTTCACATCAGTCCTTTTTACATGCAAAGAACCAATCTTGCCGAATCGCACTGTTCCTAAGTTTTTGAACCGGTATAAAGTACATATATATGTATGCAATGTGAAACTATATTTTCATACCCTGCACACAGTGTCCAAGGGTATATTGTTTTTGTCACACCGTTTGTAACGCCCATAAGGAGGCGTGTGCGGTATGGAAAAGTATATATATTCTTGATCAGAATCAGCTCCTGAGTCGATTAGGCCATGTCCGTCTGTCTGTCATTTCGCACGATAACTGCCGTAGATTTTGAGCTGTCGCCTCAAAATTTTGGGATTACTAGCTTATACTCACAGCTTCGCTCGCAAAAATTTTGTATTTTCACGTAAATGGATAAATGTTATATGTATTATTTAAGCAACTGAAATAAAAATAGATTTTGTCAGTCTTCCCTCTGCCCAGTCACTACTCAACACCAAATCTAAAATATCACCGATATCCCTCGAATGGGGCCCGAGATAAAGTTCTATACAAATTTGGGGCGTGGCAATTGGCAGATCACACATTTTCACAATCACATCTCTGCCCATTCACCACCCAGCACAAAATTTCAGCGAAATCCCTTGACAAGTTGCAGAGCTTTAAAAATGTTAGGGCATGGGCGGATCTTAAATTTTCACAGTCAACCCTCTGCACATTCACTATTTCAGCGAAGCGAAACCCGAGTTACAGAGCTTTAAATTAAAGGCGTGGCAGTAGGCGGACTGCAAATTTTAAGAATCAACATTAATTACCCAAACCCCCATATGAAATTTCAGCGAAATCGGTTAAACACTGCATGAATTATAGCATTTAAGAATAATATTTGCCACGCTCACCTCCAACGCCCAAAGTTGAATTCGACCAGCCTTTTTTTAAAAATAGAAAACAAGCCAATTTTAATATATGTAAAGAATAATCCACGCGAAATGTAATATTTTTCACGCCTTAAAAGTGCTGTAAGTAACTTACGAGGTTGCGACTTTTATGAAAATTTGAATTTAGATATTTGAAATTTGGATGTGATATTTACCGAATATGCTGTAAGCAATATAGTCCGTTCAAATCGTGGGTGGGTCAAAAGTTTCGTATTCACTTCAATAGCAAACGCTGTAAATTTCTTTCTGATTGGATAAGCCCTTGGGCCTCAGCAACGTGGTTTATGTTTTCAGGCTAACATTTTTTTAACCCAGACTTGAAAACTTAAGTTGCGTTGCAGAGCCCCAAGAACTTATCCAATCGGAATGAAATTTTAACGATTTTTTAATGATACTGTTCACGCCAACCACGGAAATATGAACGCCACCTTATATAAATTGGTTAAATGTAGGGGGCGCTGTGGTCTGTTCCGGAATCCGCTTTCAAGTATGGCGATCTCGGTTTTGCCGACGGCTTTTTGGCTTTTTGAATCATAATTACACTCTCTCTCGAATACCATACGAAGCAACAGCCGCCATAGACAGAAAATCCGGTAAAATTTTCCGAGGAAAATATATTAAAAAACTAGAGAGTGGACTATCTTCGGCTATACCGAAGCTGAAATACCCCCACACAGTAGGAAGAAGTACCTCGAACATAAAAAATTGTGGTCTCAAGACCCTATTTTGAGCCAATTATAGGTGGTTTTGAAGCCCGGACCATGTACAAAATCCATTTCTAAAAATTTCCAATTTAATCCACAAAAAAAAAAAAATTGGTCTCAAGACCCCATTTAGACCCTTATATATGTGACTGCGGAACCTCGGACCATGTCAAAAATACGTTTCTAAACATTTCCAATCCAATACAACAATAAAAAATTTTTTCCTTTTTTTTCGGTGTATGGGAGCCACGCCCAGTCTTTGTCCGATTTGGCTGATTCTCGAACTTGATCTCAGTATTCACGAGAAAAACATGTACCCAAAGTTTCAAGTCGATATCTCCAAAACTGCGACCGCTATCGTGCGGACGGACAGACGGACATCGCTAAATCGACTCAGGAGGTGATACTGATCAAGAATATATATACTTTTCCATACCGG
Source organism: Heteromyza rotundicornis (assembly GCA_951394025.1). Classification (NCBI taxonomy): domain Eukaryota; kingdom Metazoa; phylum Arthropoda; class Insecta; order Diptera; family Heleomyzidae; genus Heteromyza; species Heteromyza rotundicornis. Next base: position 28,091,856 of record OX596013.1, on the reverse strand, counting down.
ACACGCCTCCTTATGGGCGTTACAAACGTTGTGACAAAGTTAGTATACCCTGCCACAGTGAGTGTGGGGGTATAATAAAGAAATTAGAATTAATTGGAAACGAATTTTCTGTTGTTATAATTTTTGAAAACGATTTCGAGAGCTATCGAAGAGTTCGCAGAGGAACAAGACCTGCGCCCATTTAGATACCAATACGCAACTTTTGAGATCCAGTTCCGTTTGATCGGAACATTTCCAATATTACCCGGCGTTGCACGGGTTGTATAAAATTTTAAAATAAATATATATAGGAACTTGCGACAACTTCAATAGACGCTGTAGTTGATGGTTAATTCCCCCCGTGAAACTTGGTGTCAGTTGTAATCCCACCCGCCATCATCCTAGCTGCCAGTTGTAATCCCATCCGGTATGATTCACCCAAAATATTACCAAGGAAGTACTTGGTGGAAGCTGTAATCCCACCCGTTATGATTCACTCAAAAAATGTGCAAGGACGCAGTTGGTGGCATGAACCACTCAACATTCGAAGGTTACTAAGTTACATTTTAATTACATTTTTTGTTGTATGGGAGGTGCCACGCCCCGTTGTCCAAATCCAACCTCTTATGTCCTATTGCAAATTCCATTACTTACACAATTTTACCTTAAAATTTCAATAAAATCAATAAAGCCCATTAACCGTAATATGGGGTAGAAAATTGTATGAGCGGTACCACGCTTCTTGTCCAATTATTCCCATATTCGACAAAAAGCTTGGGAAAGTTATTATATAGCTCCATGACAAATTTCATTAAAATATATTCAATACTTGCTTACTTAGCTGTTATTTAAATTAGGTGTTGTATGGGCGGTGCCACGCCCCTTGTCTAATTATGTCCATATTTGGCACACAGCTTGGGAAAGTTATTATACAACTCCGTGCCAAATTTCGTCTTTATATATTCAATTCAAATTCAATTCAATCGCAACTAAATTATCTTGTAGGCATATTTTGTGTTGTATGGGAGGTGCCACGCCCCTTTGTCCAATCCCAATCTCATATAGCCAATGTTACATGTCGATACCTATATAATGTATCCTGAAAGTTTCAAGAGTATCGGTACAGCCGTTTAGCCGTGATTGGGGGACAAACAGACAGGCAGACAGACACACAATCTGTTTTATAATATACTAGCAGGGCCCGGTCCGCTTTGCTGGCCCTAAAAAAGTTGTTTTTGCCTTTGGTCATAATAAATGAATGAAAACAATTATCAAATATTTTTATTGGAAGCCCAAGTGCAGCATTTTGAAATATTGAAAATGAATCGGTTTCATTCGGTTTCGGTTTCGGTTACGGTTTCGGTTGCCAACCCTGCCAATAAGATACATTGCTATAAAACGTAATAATTAAAAAAACCTAATTCCAGTTGACCTACTCATGCGATGTTTGGATTAGGGCTTTCGATCCCGGGATCCCGGTCCATTTTCAGTTGCGAAAATCCCGGGATATTTTTTCCAAAATCCCGGGATTTTCGGGACTACATTTTAAATAAATTAGTCTATAAAAAATGTTAAATACCAAAAAACAAAAATGTTCATAGCTCATAAAATATAAAAAAATTGTGTAAATAGAAAAATAGTTTTTGACAACATTTGGACCATCTAAAAATGAGAAATAATAAACTAGAAAAGTAAAAACTTAAAAATTTTCAAGTTACTAAAAAAAATTACAAATGAAATAATATTTATTTCAGAACACGATTTTGCTTTATAAACCAAAGTAAGGTATTCTTATAGATTTTTGGACGCTGAACAAAATGGCGTTCTAATTGGCGTTTCTCCATTTTTCCATCACGTCAGGTTTTTGAGGATTTCAGGATCAAAGAAATTAAAAAAATTACGAATTTCGAAATATGAATTAAGCTTTTACGACATTTTTATTTTCGCTCAAAGTTTATGTTTATGTAGTCGTTTATTGTTTTGATTGTTTTTAAATACTTAGGTTGGAATTTTGCGTTGTCAATGTCTAAAGATATGAACACTTCAATATAAAAAAACTCGACGAGATAGAGTCATTCTGTGGACACCATCTTGTTAAGCATCCCAAACCTTTTAGTGATTGAACCTTTGAATTTTTTTAAATTTCTTCAGTCTTAACAAAAATTTCGTATCAAAAACTTTAATTTTGACTCTTTTTGGAAAAAAAAAAATTAAAATATTACATGCATTTACTAAAGGAGCCTTTATGAAAAAATTTTATAAAATTAGTAAATTGCAATTTAAATCGCAATTATTGGCGAAACCAAGAGTTTTGCTTTCAAACCGACTTCATATTTAAGATCAGCGACCCCAAATTAACTAATATATACAGTGTCATCAAAATCCGAGCACTATTTCCAATGTTTTCCATTTTTGTATGGGGCAAAGAAATGCTTTCCGCACCGACTTTTCTGTATCCGATTGGCTCCAAACTTCACATCAGTCCTTTTTACATGCAAAGAACCAATCTTGCCGAATCGCACTGTTCCTAAGTTTTTGAACCGGTATAAAGTACATATATATGTATGCAATGTGAAACTATATTTTCATACCCTGCACACAGTGTCCAAGGGTATATTGTTTTTGTCACACCGTTTGTAACGCCCATAAGGAGGCGTGTGCGGTATGGAAAAGTATATATATTCTTGATCAGAATCAGCTCCTGAGTCGATTAGGCCATGTCCGTCTGTCTGTCATTTCGCACGATAACTGCCGTAGATTTTGAGCTGTCGCCTCAAAATTTTGGGATTACTAGCTTATACTCACAGCTTCGCTCGCAAAAATTTTGTATTTTCACGTAAATGGATAAATGTTATATGTATTATTTAAGCAACTGAAATAAAAATAGATTTTGTCAGTCTTCCCTCTGCCCAGTCACTACTCAACACCAAATCTAAAATATCACCGATATCCCTCGAATGGGGCCCGAGATAAAGTTCTATACAAATTTGGGGCGTGGCAATTGGCAGATCACACATTTTCACAATCACATCTCTGCCCATTCACCACCCAGCACAAAATTTCAGCGAAATCCCTTGACAAGTTGCAGAGCTTTAAAAATGTTAGGGCATGGGCGGATCTTAAATTTTCACAGTCAACCCTCTGCACATTCACTATTTCAGCGAAGCGAAACCCGAGTTACAGAGCTTTAAATTAAAGGCGTGGCAGTAGGCGGACTGCAAATTTTAAGAATCAACATTAATTACCCAAACCCCCATATGAAATTTCAGCGAAATCGGTTAAACACTGCATGAATTATAGCATTTAAGAATAATATTTGCCACGCTCACCTCCAACGCCCAAAGTTGAATTCGACCAGCCTTTTTTTAAAAATAGAAAACAAGCCAATTTTAATATATGTAAAGAATAATCCACGCGAAATGTAATATTTTTCACGCCTTAAAAGTGCTGTAAGTAACTTACGAGGTTGCGACTTTTATGAAAATTTGAATTTAGATATTTGAAATTTGGATGTGATATTTACCGAATATGCTGTAAGCAATATAGTCCGTTCAAATCGTGGGTGGGTCAAAAGTTTCGTATTCACTTCAATAGCAAACGCTGTAAATTTCTTTCTGATTGGATAAGCCCTTGGGCCTCAGCAACGTGGTTTATGTTTTCAGGCTAACATTTTTTTAACCCAGACTTGAAAACTTAAGTTGCGTTGCAGAGCCCCAAGAACTTATCCAATCGGAATGAAATTTTAACGATTTTTTAATGATACTGTTCACGCCAACCACGGAAATATGAACGCCACCTTATATAAATTGGTTAAATGTAGGGGGCGCTGTGGTCTGTTCCGGAATCCGCTTTCAAGTATGGCGATCTCGGTTTTGCCGACGGCTTTTTGGCTTTTTGAATCATAATTACACTCTCTCTCGAATACCATACGAAGCAACAGCCGCCATAGACAGAAAATCCGGTAAAATTTTCCGAGGAAAATATATTAAAAAACTAGAGAGTGGACTATTATATAGCTCCATGACAAATTTCATTAAAATATATTCAATACTTGCTTACTTAGCTGTTATTTAAATTAGGTGTTGTATGGGCGGTGCCACGCCCCTTGTCTAATTATGTCCATATTTGGCACACAGCTTGGGAAAGTTATTATACAACTCCGTGCCAAATTTCGTCTTTATATATTCAATTCAAATTCAATTCAATCGCAACTAAATTATCTTGTAGGCATATTTTGTGTTGTATGGGAGGTGCCACGCCCCTTTGTCCAATCCCAATCTCATATAGCCAATGTTACATGTCGATACCTATATAATGTATCCTGAAAGTTTCAAGAGTATCGGTACAGCCGTTTAGCCGTGATTGGGGGACAAACAGACAGGCAGACAGACACACAATCTGTTTTATAATATACTAGCAGGGCCCGGTCCGCTTTGCTGGCCCTAAAAAAGTTGTTTTTGCCTTTGGTCATAATAAATGAATGAAAACAATTATCAAATATTTTTATTGGAAGCCCAAGTGTAGCATTTTGAAATATTGAATTGTAAGAAAAGTGCCACGCCCCGCTGTCTAATTCCGACCTTATGTAACATTGAACTTAGAATTGAAAGCATATAACCATGTCCCATTAAAAAATGTTCATTGGGAGCCCAAGTATAAAATTTTTTTAAATATTGAATTGTATGGGAAGTGCCACGCCCCCGCTGTCCAATTCCGACCTTATGTAACATTGAACTTAGAATTGAAAGCATATAACCATGTCCCATTGAAAAATGTTCATTGGGAGCCCAAGTATAACATTTTTTTAAATATTGAATTGTATGGGAAGTTCCACGCCCCTTTGTCCAATTACGCCGATATGTTGCATTTAGCATTTAGAGTTGAAAACATGAAACCATTTGCCAAATTTTGTTGGAAAACATTAAATGAGAGCCCTGTTACAGCAATTTTAAATATTGATTTGTATGGGCGGTGCCACGCCCCTTTGTCTTATTACGCCGATATGTAGCATTTAGCTTAGAGTTGAAACCATGAAACCATTTGCCAAATTTCGTTAGAGATATAGCAGTTTTTACTAACTTGTGGCCGGTAAAAGTGGGCGTGTCAAAACCTATCCTATGTCACGACTCACGACTCCTAGAACACATATATAAATTATGGTGAGAATCGGTGCTGTAGTTTTCGCGTCTACTGGTGACAAACATACACGTCTCTCTATATATATATAGAGAGATAGGGATTGGTTTTTGTTTTTACCAAAACAGGAAAACTCTAACCGTGTTGCGGAGGGGTAATAAATTATCCGACTGGAAATTTTAAGCAATACTTATAGAAGTCAATATGAAACTTTTGAGACCAGTAACAACTTTATCGGTTATTGTTATACCCCCACACACACTGTGGCAGGGTATACTCACTTTGTCACAACGTTTGTAACGCCCATAAGGAGGCGTGTCCGGTATGGAAAAGTATATATATTCTTGATCAGCATCACCTCCTGAGTCGATTTAGCGATGTCCGTCTGTCTGTCCGTCCGTCTGTCCGTCCGCACGATAGCGGTCGCAGTTTTGGAGATATCGACTTGAAACTTTGGGTACATGTTTTTCTCGTCAATACTGAGATCAAGTTCGAGAATCAGCCAAATCGGACAAAAACTGGGCGTGGCTCCCATACACCGAAAAAAAAGGTAAAAATTTTTCAAGTCTTTTTTATTGTTGTATTCCATTGGAAATGTTTAGAAACGTATTTTTGACATGGTCCGAGGTTCCGAAGCCACATATATAAGAGTCTAAATGGGGTCTTGAGACCAATTTTTTTTTTTGGTGGATTTGATTGGAAATTTTTAGTAATGGATTTTGGACATGGTTTGGGCTCCAAAACCACCTATAATTGGCTCAAAATAGGGTCTTGAGACCACATTTTTTATGTTCGAGGTACTTCTTCCTACTGTGTGGGGGTATTTCAACTTCGGTATAGCCGAAGATTGTCCACTCTCTAGTTTTTTATATTTATACCCCCACACTCACTGTGGCAGGGTATACTAACTTTGTCACAACGTTTGTAACGCCCATAAGGAGGCGTGTCCGGTATGGAAAAGTATATATATTCTTGATCAGCATCACCGCCGGAGTCAATTTAGCGATGTCCGTCTGTCTGTCCGTCTGTCTGTCCGTCTGTCCGTCCGCACGATAGCGGTCGCAGTTTTGGAGATACCGACTTGAAACTCTGGGTACATGTTTTTCTCTTGAATACTGAGATCAAGTTCGAGAATCAGCCAAATCGGATAAAAACTGGGCGTGGCTCCCATACACCGAAAAAAGAGGTAAACATTTTTCAAGTTTTTTTATGGTTGTATTCGATTGGAAATGTTTAGAAACGTATTTTTGACATGGTCCGATGTTCCGAAGCCAAATATATAAGGGTCTAAATGGGGTCTTGAGACCAATTTTTTTTTTGGTGGATTTGATTGGAAATTTTTAGAAATGGATTTTGGACATGGTCCGGGCTCCAAAACCACCTATAATTGGCTCAAAATAGGGTCTTGAGACCACATTTTTATATGTTCGAGGAACTTCTTCCTACTGCGTGGGGGTATTTCAGCTTCGGTATAGCCGAAGATAGTCCACTCTCTAGTTTTAAGCTGCATTTGGTAATTTTTTCACTAGTTAAATTTAAAAAAAATGTTAAGTTTATCTGACCACTTTGCAAATGCACGCGCCTTCCACTAAACATTTTCAGTAAGGATTATTTACTTTTTACACTACAAATATATATAGGGAATTCACAAGGGTCTCGTATCGGTCGTATTGTTGTATTGTCGTGAAAAAATACGATAGTTGTGAAAATGTTGTTGCTGTTTTCCATATAAAAAAAAATACGATAATACAACCTTGCAACCTGTGTTTCTATGACTCTCGTATTGATTCTTCTTCTTATTTGAAAAGTAATTGGAGGGAATTGTTAAAATTTCTTTTAGGGACTATTTTTAATGCATAAAACGTGCGCGACTTGCCTAAAATATTGCAACAAAGAGCGTGGAAACCTCCAAAACTCTTGCGACCATCAACTTTGGCCAGATGGCCACTTGCACGAATGCCTGGCCCAGGGGTTTCCGGAAGCATTTTGAATGCATTAAACGTGCGCGACTTGTTGAAAATATTGAATCGAAGCACATGTGAACCGCAATATTTCTGCCGCATCAGCACCTCCGCGAATGGTGGCACGCATCCCGTGGCGAACGAATTTAGGTTAGGTTGAACATTTGCAATATAATTTTTTCGCTCTCTTTTTCTCTCCCTCTCTGAAATGACAGTACTAGATTTTTTTCTGCAATGGGTGTGCTCACAACAATTGTATATTTTCAAACACGATGATACGACAATACGACAATACGAGACCCTTGTGAATTCCCTAATTGTTTTGTTCATTATTGAGCAAGGACCAAAATTCGAAATATTATACGAGGTTGTAGCTTTTATCAAATTTTGATTATAAGATACGAGGTTGTTGCACAGCCTTTTTTTTGCGAATTCTGACTGAATGCGGAATACAACTTTTGGAATCAAAAACGTAAATTGGCTCAAATCTGAGTTACGAGGTTTAGTCAGAAACCAGTCGAAATATCCGGCTAATTTATCTATCCTTTTCATGAATACATGAAAAACGTAAAGCGTAAAAAGTCTTGAAAAAGCCATTTTTAGGCAAAAAAAAGTCAAATCGTCATTTCAGTCGAAAAACATTAAAAAGATGTCAACGTGGCGTAATTTTACTGTTTGTGCGTACACTGAGTAAATCAAAAATGCAAAATGTTTAACGGTCAATAGGGCTTTTTCCTCTCAAAAATGCATGCCACGAGAACAATGCTTGGTGTGGAACAGAGCAACACTTTTAATAAAAAAGAATATAACATCGAGGGACACAAAAATGTCAGATCCTTATTTTTCGTTCCACAGAAATCTCGTTTTTCTCTTTAGCGGGTTTAAGTTAACCGGGCCCAACAGTATATTTATTCGTCTGTTATGCTTTGAAATAACATATGAGCTCTTACTCGTTATTTTTTTCAGAAGGCTTTCAGAAAGCTTTTACGAGAAATTATTCTCAGTGCAAGCCTTTCAATATATCGATGGTCATACCAGAGAATGTTAATTATAGAGAAGGTGCATAAAGGAATTTCTGTTAAATTTTGGTTGGAATTTTGGGCCAGATTTTTCAGGAACTTCCAGTCGAACATCGATCAAGTATTTTTTTAGGTTCGACTGGATTTTGATGTTCGGTTCAAACAGAAATGGAAAGAATGAAACCAAAAAAAGTAAGAAAAAAAGAACGCAACCAAAAGGTGGTGGTTTTTTCTAGTTCTCCTTCATGTTTGCGAATTGGTTGGTTATGAGCTTTTGTTTTGATTATGCAAACCGGTTTTAGGTTTTCTAAGCAATTTGCAATTCTTGTATTTTGGTGATTTTCACAATTCTTGCAAACATTTTCCCAATTTTATTCAGTTTTGATTTTCATATTTTATATTTAATATTTTTATATGAGCATTGTAAATATATTTCATTTGATACATATTTGCAATACATATGTTTGCATAACTTCATAAGTTCATTGACCTACATTTCAGTTTTTTCCCTGGTTCTATTGTTTCCTTTTTTGTGTGTGCACAACAAGGAAAGCAAAGAAGATCAGTTCAAGATCAAGGTTGACGTTGTTTTCATTTTTTTTTACTGAGTTCATTTGTCCGTTTAAAATTGAAATGCACCATGTACATAGATTTCCTTAAGCACTTAGTGCATTTCAATTTTGAATATACGCATTATACTTAGACAATATTACTTCTCGCTATTTATTAGCCACGTTGCCGAATTTTATATTATTCAAATGTTTTAATACATTTTTCTTGTATTAATACATTCCTATTCATAAGGAATAAACAAATTGGGGGAATATGTGAAGAATAGACTTGTCAGTTTTGTAGCGAATTTTTGGTCACAAAGTAAAAAAAAGCGCACGCATGCCCGTCCCACATGAACACTACGTTGAAATGCATGAACTAATATGTAGGATAAAAATGTCTATTCAAAGAACTTTTTCTTATAAAAATCGTAAATAAATGCAATAAAAGGAAATAAACAATATGTTTGAGAATTTACAATACAAGTAGAGTACAGCGTCGGTTTGGAAATTTATTAAAACAAGATAAAACAATTTAAATTCATTTAAAATACATTACTGCATTTGAAATACCCGCTGATCGGATTTTAATTATATATTAGTTATGCCTCAAAACGCAAATAAGTACAGTAATTAAAACCTTTGAACACCAGCAGAATAAATTAAATTCGGCAAGGTGCTAATAAATAGCGAGAAGTAAAATTGTCTAAGTATAATGCGTATATTCAAAATTGATATGCACTAAGTCCTTAAGGAAATATATGTACTTGGTGCATTTCAATTTTAAACGGACAAATGAACTCAGTAAAAAAAAATGAAAACAACGTCAACCTTGATCTTGAACTGATCTTCTTTGCTTTCCTTGTTGTGCACACACAAAAAAGGAAACAATAGAACCAGGGAAAAAACTGAAATGTAGGTCAATGAACTTATGAAGTTATGCAAACATATGTATTGCAAATATGTATCAAATGAAATATATTTACAATGCTCATATAAAAATATTAAATATAAAATATGAAAATCAAAACTGAATAAAATTGGGAAAATGTTTGCAAGAATTGTGAAAATCACCAAAATACAAGAATTGCAAATTGCTTAGAAAACCCAAAACCGGTTTGCATAATCAAAACAAAAGCTCAAAACCAACCAATTCGCAAACATGAAGGAGAACTAGAAAAAACCACCACCTTTCTTTTTTTCTTACCTTTTTTGGTTTCATTCTTTCTATTTCTGTTTGAACCGAACATCAAAATCCAGTCGAACTTAAAAAAATACTTGATCGATGTTCGACTGGAAGTTCCTGAAAAATCTGGCCCAAAATTCCAACCAAAATTTAACAGAAATTCCTTTATGCACCTTCTCTATAATTAACATTCTCATACGTTGATACCTCGTAGCAGAATTTTTTTTCTTTGAGTTATCTAGGTGTCAATGTATGACCATCGATATATGCAATATGAGGACGTGTGCATTTGACGAACTCAGGTTTACAATATCACTTCCCAATTACAAATTGGTTTCATTGAGACATTTAACTTTCGGGTTATGAAGTTAATTTGGTGAATGGGAACATTTTATGTTTTGTGGATTTTTTTTTTGCAAAATCTGACACCTTGCAGCGTGCTTGGTTATTTAATGTCGGACATCCTTTATATACAAAATTATAAGTTTTAAATTGCTAATGATACATTTTAATGTGTAAAATTTTCAATCTTTTTAACGCAAACCAAATATCCTTGCTCTTTCAAACTGCAACTGAAAAAAAAGGTTTATAATTCAATGGAGAATACAGCGGCAGCGGTAGGTTTAAGAGCACTCTTACGCTTATTTATATAGTTGTAATCAACATTTAATGTTTTAATTGTTTTTAAATATTTCGTTTTCAGTTTTGTGTAATCCTAAATTTTAGTTTTTATTACTTTTATTAATTTCTACCTGAATTATCCTAAATTACTGACTTGCTATCACACATACATTCCTTCCTACATACATCCATTTTGTAATTTTTTCACACACGCAGTCAATCGATACCGGACTCAATTTGGGTCAATTGCCAATGTCCAGACGTCGAAGTTCCATGGTAAGGATTTTTTTGTTTGTTATTATCGCTTGAAACTTTGTTTTGGACAGTCACGTCAGTTGTTTGTTTGTTTTTGTTACTTTATATATGTTGTTGTCTCCCATCATATTGATTATAAATTGAAGGTTTCATTCTAGTCCGATGGGTATTTGCAGGATGTAGACGGTGATTTGGAGGGTGGAGTGGCTGAAACATCTGCTAGCAATGGAAGACGCAACAACGAAAAGGCAATTTTGGCTAGAATTTGGGGAAATTTTGATTCAAAGTAAGTTTTAGTAATTAATAAAAATTTTATTGTATACAATGTTTTTAATATTGCACTTTGCGACAAAAAAATTTGTTAGTGTTATTTTTTTGTATATTCGGATTCTACTAGTCATAATTAATGTTACACTTAGGTTTTGTCAAAGTTACCAGCCTATCAATTTTTTCAAACACTAAAAATTATATGCATGGCAATACAAACAGTTACGAAAATTGAGATAGCGACACGGTTAACAACCGATTCTCGTAGCTCCTTTGTAAACTCGTTAAAATATGTGTAAGGAATACTTCTCTATCAAAAAAGTAGAGTGGTTCATTCAATATTTTAAACACTGAAAAGTTGCCAAAAACAACACTTTTTTAAGCCAAAAATCGTTAAAAAAATATGATATGCCACGAATTTGGACAATCCCTTTCAGTGTATCACTAGTAGAATCCGAATATGCAAAATAAACCACTCAATCATTTTTTTTTTCGCATAGTGTTATAAATGTATCGATTCTGGTTTCGGTTCCTGTTCCTGTTCCTGTTCCCAGACTTCCCAAAATATAGTTTTCGGTTCCAGTTCCATAAACCCAAAAAAAAGTTTAAATTTTAAAGTGAAAGTGAATAAAAAAAAAGTTAACTAACAAAAACTAGATTTCCCTTTTCCTTAGCAATAGATAAGAGGTCTCAAAATGAGAATTATTTGGGCATTATAACGCCATAAAAAACTATTTTCCTTTTTTTGGAATAATTATTGGACCATTTTCCAAACACTCGACCCCCTTTTGTCTAAACTGTACTAGGCGCAAGTTTAAGCGTAGACAAGAAATTAAAAAAAAAACTAACTAAAGCAAAGAAAAATGTGCAATTTTAGCTGAGACAGTTTTTTTTTGCAAAGTCTCATTACTTCGAAACTTGTGAACCCATTCTAAAAAGTATTGGAGCCCTATCAAGAGTGATTATTTGACTTTAACCCCTTACATTTTCATTCTGTTCTGGAAACCGAAAAAATATATTTTAATATTATCTAATAAAAATAGTTTTGTCAAACTCTTGACTTTTAAAGGGGAGCATTTGACAAGGATATTTTCAACACCTATTTTTTGTGAAGGTTGACTGAAAGAGCGTTTCAATTGTTAATTTTTCAAATACATATTATTTAACACAAAAACCACAATTGTAATCAAAAAAGTTCTGAAAAAAATTAATAAACCAGATATTTTTAATGAAAAAAGCTAAAGTGCATAATTGAGCAAGATGAGTTCACAGTTTGTCACAATATGTATGTAACAACAATTTGGCATTATAAACTAACGTTTGCAGACAACTTCAGCTCTTATAACAAAAAAAAATAAAATTTTGTATGTAATATCAATTCTACCCCAATTGCTCTTGACGAACATTTTTTTTAGATCGGCTTTTATATTTAATTGAATTCAAATTTAAGTAAAGATTCTGAAAACTTAATAGTTATGTTCACTTTTTTTAACTAGCACTTCAAATTTACAATTCAATTCACTTTACTAGCTTCTTACGCATCTGTATCAAAAATTACATCAGGGTCCTCAAATTATGGTGAGAATTATTCGCAGTACACAGTACACTCAAAATCTAGTTGAAGTATTTCTTGAATTCCATGCAGCCCTCCAAGTTCTCCTTTCACAAATTATGGTGAGAACACACCAAAAATCTCAAAGTCAATTGTGCCCCATTTTCACAGCTACCTCAGCTTACCTTACTATTAAGCTAGCCCAAGATTCGTATAAGGAAATTTCCAATTAGTTTTTCCCGTTGAAACGCCCCCTAAAAATTTGTATTGGGTTTAAAAATTATTATGCCAAAGTTTCATCCCAATCGGATATCTCTAAACCGCCACATTTTTCAATAAAAAAAAAAACGTATTAAGGGTGTATTTCGTTATCAAGCCAAAAGCAATAGGGCTGCTCACAGGTGTGGTAACAACGTCATTGATGGCTCTTTTAAAAGGTCTCAAAGTCCCATGTGCCAAGTGCAGGGTCTCAGTTTACCACTTTTATGGTTTCTGAGAAAACTGACCTCAAATATTGGAAAATATGATTTTTTGCAACACTTTTGAACGCTCCTGCGGCTGTCGGTTTCAAAAAAGTCTATCATCTTTCTTATGTGCACTTAAGAGGGTCCGGTTCCATTCTGTTCAGTGGTTTGGTCAAAAAATACAATTTTGTAGATGCATTTTTTGTGCTAACTTTGGAGGTACATAATTGATACATTTTGCCGTTAAATTATAATCCTGGTATACAGTCATTAAATCTAACATATTATTAATAATTTTCAATCATAAGATCATTATTATTTTCGCCTCTTCATGGATTTTTTCCACTTTTAAAAAGAGACTAATATACTGAATTTTGGTGAAAAACTTGAAACTAAAGCAAATACACAAACCAAAAGCAAAGTCTTCATATTTAAAACTCTAGGCGGCGCCACAAATTTTGTGTTGAATCAAATATTTTGATTTTTTGATATTTGCCTACTTGAGAAATGAGTTATTTACAGTGCAGGCCGCCGTGTTTTATTGCAATAATTGGCGAAAAAACCATCGTAACCATAAAAAGTAAGGTTTGTTAAGAGCGAAATTACAATGAAAGTGCATGCAAAAGCGCCGGGACACGTTTTTTTCGCTAATGCGACCGCGAATATTTTTTTATTTTTTTCGAAAGTGGATCGTGCATTCAGTCATGGTATATTTTTCGAGTATTCATTACAATGTTTTCATTTTCAAATTGTTGTGCGATACGGAATTTCGAAAAATTTTATCAAAATTCATTTTTTTTTATATTGTGAAAACAATTTTTTTGTAAATATTTCCAAGTGACAAAGAACAAATTGAGGTGAAAAACCAAATACAAAAACCTTTTTTTAGTTCCATATTTTCCCTACAGATGTCTCACGCAGAACGGAATGCACCCTTAATTAAAATTGCGTTTTAGAATCAGAAAAATAGGTGCAAAAAGCCATAATTATCCAATCTGGGCGGTCGCCCCTGCCAGGAGTAATTGATAAAAAAAACTTTTTTAAGGCCCACAAAACTTTGGCACAATCATTTTGAGACCCAATACAACATTTTAGGAAAACGCCTCAATGCGAAATTGAAAAAAAATGTCTGTGCTGTTTTTGAGAATAAAAGAAAATTATAATATTTTCAATGTCACCCGTGCAATTTGCGTCACGTGTGTAGTTTCATAAAAGTGTGTATACAGTCGATACACTTAAAGGGTGTATTCATTTTTAGTATCATGTGTTGCCATATTTAGCTACGCTCAAGATCAAGAGATTTGATTCTTGATCTTATATAACTAAGCCACGATGGCGTCCTCAGTTTTCTCCAGCTCGTCATAATTTTTCGCAAATTTTTGTTTTTAAACAATTTTTTTTATATGTGCATATTAAGAATCGTATGGAGCTTTCTTCAAAATCAGTGCTCGATGGTCCGATTAGGCTAGTTTGGTTCCTTTGTATATAAAAATGATTTATGTGAAGATTGGAGCCAATCGGATAAAGAAAAGTCGACGCGGAATGCACTTCTTTTTCCCCCATACAAAAATGAAAAACATCTTAAATAGTCCCTCGGATTTTGGTGACACTTTATATATTAGTTAATTTGAGGTTGCTGATCTCAAATATGAAGTAGGTTTGAATGTAACATTGTTGGTCTTGCCAATAATTGCAATTCAAATCGAAATTTCCATATTTTATAAAAATGCAAGCTTTGATTTGAACATTCTTTTTCTTCTTTACTTTTTTCCAAACTTCACATAAGTCATTTTTATATATATTATGGATATTTTTTGATGCAAAAAGTTGTTCCTATCAAACCTAATAGTAAATTGTCAATGTTAAAAAATCATAAAAAATATTTGAAAAGACCTTTTTGCAAAATTGTTTTTGCAATCACTATTAGGTTTGTTAGGAGCGTCTTTTTATTTACATCAAAATATATTTCTATAACATATGCATTTTTTTATAAAAAGACTAGTAAAAAAAAATAATGACGTGCTGGGGAAAAACTGAGCATCTTGATCAATTTTTCTTGATCAGCATCACCTCCTGAGTCCATTAGTCCATGTCCGTCTGTCCGTTTGTCTGTCATTTCGCACGATAACTGTCGTAGCTTTTGAGCTATCGACCCCAAATTTTGGGATTCCTCTTGTTTTGGCGAATGATTGGACGGTATTGCAAATGGGCAACGTCGGATAAGAGCCACGCCTACCTCGCATACAAAATGGCCGCCAATTTTATATTATTTTCGTTTATCTTGAGAAATACTTAACCGATTTGGATGCGGTTTTCTGCATTGGGTTGGAAATGAGGTCGGGAACGAAATGGGAATGAAACCGAAACGAAATGGAATTGAACCGGAACAAAATGGCATTGGAACAAAATTTTTAAATGGATCAGGAAACTAAAATTATCGATAAATATTGGAAAATGTTCGATAAAATATCGAAAAATTATCGATAAAAAATCGAAAAAATTCGATAAAAAATCGAAAAATTATCGATAAAAAATCGAAAAATTATCAATAAAAAATTGAAAAATTATCGATAAAAAATCGAAAAATTATCGATAAAAAATTTAAAAATGATCGATAAAAAATCGATAAATTATCGAAAAATTATCGATAAAAAATCGATAAATTTTCGAAAAATTATCGATAGAAAATTGATAAAATATCGAAAAATTATGAATAAAATATCGAAAAACACCGATAAAATACCGATTTTCGATAAAATTACTAACATATGGTCTCAGAATGTATCGTACTCGCATGTGCAGGGTATTATAGCTTCGGTCAGACCGAAGATAATTCTCTTACTAGTTTTAATATTTATAGTTAAAATGAAGTTCCTACCAGAGAATGTTAATTATAATTAACATTCTCTATTCCTACTAATCATATGATAAATTAGAGTATTATCTGTCAAATAAAGTAGATACTGAGAATGTTAATTATATAGAAGGTGCATAGAGGAATTTCTGTAAACTTTTGGTTGGAATTTTTGGACAGATTTTTGAGGAACTTCCAGTCGAACATCGATCAAGTTTTTCTTTAAGTTCGACAGGATTTTGAGGTTCAATTCAAACTAAAAAGCAAAGAATAAAATCTAAAAAAATAAGAAAAAATAAAAAACGCTTTTTGTTTTGATTATGAACAAACCGGTTTTTCGTTTTTTTAAAGCAATTTAAAATTCTAGTATTTCAATAATTTCACCATTTTAATACATTTGTATTGACATATCGATACCTTAAAGCACAACCATCTAGAAAATGAAGAATATGTTTTCAAATTGGTACACAGAAAAAAAAAGATCGGTAAAATTAACCGAAAAAAGTGGTTGACGCACAGCATTTCAAAATGTATGAAAATTGTAAATTTTTTTACCGAGCTCGTCGGTAGATTCAACAAACAAAAAATGGTAAAAAAAAAAAGTTGAAATAACCGAAAAAAATTGTTGTTGTACTGAAATTTTAGGTTCTTTTACAGTAATTGTTGGTTAAATTTTAATTTTCACCAACTTGTGCAATTTACCATTCGCGCATCTTCAGTTGAATCGTTGAGATTCAAAGAAAGAAGAATTCCCAATCGTGTTATGAATGTTGTGCCTTATAGAGGCAGCTTGAGCAGAGCCAAACAGAGTTTTTTGCTGGTAATACTACTTTTGGAAAGTAAGTGCTTGTATCAGTTATGCGCTCAAGCTTATATTATTTTTGTAAACATGCAATCTTGCATTTTCGAAATATATTTTTGTGTTTAATATGTTTTTTTTGGTTGTTGAGGTTTGTTTTCAAATGAAGAAAAAAATTAATTCATCGAAAAAAGTTTTCTTATTAAAAAAATATGTATCGAAACAAATTTTTGTTGTATGTTTACAATTACAAATTGTAAGCCAACAAATTTAAATGGTTTTCTTACTAAAAAAATGTGTATCGAAACAAATTTTTGCTGCATGTTTACAATTAAAAATTGTAAACCAACAAATCATTAAAGTAAATCAACCACTTCTCGTCGGTTAGATTAACCGACGAAGAAGGGTTGGAGCGTTTTTAACCGTCTTTTTCGGTTAAATCTACCGATTTTTTTTTTGTCTGTATGTTTAGTAAGCAAATTGGTTTGTATTTCCTCATTTTTCAATTACTTTCATTACGATTACCACAAACCACTATAGCCTGTCAGGCAGCTTCTTCTCAAGAATCCAAAAATGCAAAAAACTCGATGCTCATGAATACGGCCATAGGATGGTTGTGCTTTAAGGTATCGATATATTTTATTTCATATTATTATCAAAGCAATCTATGTAAATACATTTTATTTCGGAAATATTTTCAAGATAGACATACGTATTTTGCCTACATTCATATCAATTCGCGCAACAACAAAGAAACCAAGAACATTTGCTAATCAAAAACAACTTGTAGTTTTTTCGCAGGTTTGATTCGATTTGCTAATTTCTTTTGATATCGACAAAGATTGCACTCAAAAAATTTTTTCGAAAACGAAAAATTAGACAAACACACTTCGTTTGTTGTTTTGTTTGCGACCAACGTTTGAGTAACAAATAAAAAAAAATTTAAGCTCAGCCAGGATTCGAACGCGATACGTAAGGTTTATAAGTTACGCACATACACGCTGTGAGCTACTTTCGTTATTGTCGATAAAAACAAAGCTTATATCGAATTCGTTTCAACGTTTTTGAAATTAGTTTTTAATTTGCAGCAATTTAAAAACGTTTCCAATAAAAGTAAGATGCAATACTTTTATTGGAAACGTTTTTAAATTGTTGCAAATTTATTTATTATTTGCGGCAAAACGACTTAATTTGGAGCAAATGTTTTTTCTTTGTTTTTTCGTTTTAGTTTGTATTCAAAAGTAGTATATTTGCAGCAAACGTTTTCCAAACATAATAATTCTTTGAATGTGCTTTTTTATATTTTGGTGATCATGCAATTTCATAATTGCATCAATGTATTGCTAAAATGTTTTATGCGTTTGTGTTTGTTGCATTTTTGAATTCCTTCCAAATGCCATTTATTGATTTCATATCGGCGATTCACAAGTAAAACTCACTAAGTCCATGTGACGGTTTAAAATTAAAATGCACCAAGTACATAGATTTCCTTAAGCACTTAGAGCATTTAAATTTTGAATATACGCATTATACTTAGACAATTTTATATCTGGCTATTTATTAGCAACGTGCCGAATTTCATTTATGTGTTCAAAGTTATTAATTACTTTATTTACTTTATTATGCTTTTAAGCATAATAAATACATAATCAAAATCCGATCAGCGGGTATTTCAATTGCAAAATCGTATTTTCAATGAATTTAGATTGGTGACGAACATACATTTTTATCCTACCTTACCACCAAAATATTATTTCAAGCATTTCCATGTAGTGTTCCTTTGGGACGGGCATTCTTGCCTTTTTTTTTTGCTTTGCAACCAAATTCGCTATTATTCGCTTTCTAATCTCAGAACCATTTACAATTTCGAAAACACAAAGTGCCTCACACAGCCAGCGATTTCACAGCAGTAGATTTTGTTTGTTATTTATTATATTGCTATGAAATATATAAAAAAAAAATAAAACAGAGTTTTCGAAATAATCATGATTAAACACAAAATTTCACAAACAAAATTTTATTTTTTGACTTTGCTAATAAATTAATGCTATTTATGTTGATCGGATTTTGACGTTTTTTAGATTGTTGTTTTTGTTATTAAATTAGATTTCCAACCCGGTTAAGAATAACCTTCTAGCTACAGTAATTCAAAAGTCAGAAAACCAACAGTAAATACACTTCTTTTTTAAATTTGTTCGCACAAATGGCACTATAATTCCTTACAGGCCTTGTTCAGGGAGACCCTGTATAATACATTTAGGTTTGGTTAGGTTAAGGATCCAGGATCCATATTTCCTTCCCCTATGCCCCAAACAAATTAAAGTTCAAGATGAACCTATGAAGGCCTGATATGCTAGCCGTAGAAAGATCACCTAGACTGTCCAGGAAGAATGACCCCAACTGGGTCCTCCTTGCTCGAGACAGTGCCGGGCAGGAGCAGAGAAGATGCATTACAGTCTCCTCTTCCTCCTCATCCATACAACTGCTACAGAAGTCATTAGCGAAGACCCCAAGCCTTACCGCATGGCGCCCAATCAAACAGTGACCAGTGATCACACCTAGCACCTTCGAGATGCTGGCCCTAGGCAGTACGATGAGTCTCTTCGTACTGCCTAACGCTTCAGATCCAGCATCGGCCAGATCTGTCTTGTTGTGTTACAAGTGGTTCCAGAGGCCCATCTATTGTTAGTCTTGGCGATAGAGTCAAGACGAAGCAGTAGCTTGCACGTGCTGAGCGGGATACCTAGCTTTACCTTATCTGGTAGGAGCTGTATTGTGGTACCCTGCCTTACGAGTTCATCAGCTTTGCGGTTCCCTGGAATGTCCTTATGCCCCGGCACCCAGACGAGGTGGATGTTAAACTGCTTAGCCATCTCGTTAATAGATGTGCGACAGTCCGAGGCTACCTTTGATGTTAGGAAGACAGATTCCAAGGATTTGATTGCGGCCTGACTGTCTGTGAAAATCGTAATATCCTGAGCAGATATTACGTTCCGCCGCAGCCAGTTCATAACTTCTTTTATAGCCATCACCTCTGCTTGGAATACACTGTAGTGGTCGGGAAGGCGAAATGAGAGACCTACATTAAGTTCGTCAGAGAATACTCCTCCACCAACTTTGTTGTCGAGCTTGGAGCCGTCCGTATAGAAGTGAATTTGATCCCTTTTCCGAGGCCACTGCTCCTCCCAGTCGGACCGGGAAGGAATAGTGGTGCGGAAGTCTCTTGTGATGGAGATTTCGGGAAGAATGTAGTCGGTTCTCCCAGGAATGGATCTATTACCAACTAGAATTGAGGAGTGCCCCTTAGTAGAGTAGCCCCATTGATTTGTGGATCTAAGCTTGACCGCCGCCATCGCAGCCATTTGTTTGGCAAGAAGATCTAAGGGTATTAATCTAATGCGTTTGAGGGAGTGGATCTCAACGCCCCACTGATAGATATGGAGGCCATACGCTGGACTTTCGTCAACAACTTTCGATATATGACTTTGTCCAAAGCTGGCCACCATACAAGAATTCCATATAGTAAGATAGGCCTGACAATGGCCGTATAGAGCCAGTGAACTACCCGAGTTGAAATACCCCACGTTTGATCTAGAAAAACTAACTTTATACCATTCAGAGAGAAGAGAACCAATTCGGTCTTATGGGGATTGACCCCCAGACCGCAGTCAGAGGTCCAAGATGAGAGCATTGAGAGAGCATGTTGTAACAAATCTCTCAGGGTTGTCAGGAACTTACCTCGCACAGCAATCGCAACATCATCCGCATAGGCGACTACCTCGCACCACTCCCCTTCCAGTATTAGTAGTAGTTCATTAACCGCTACATTCCATAGAAGAGGAGAGAGGACACCACCCTGAGGTGTGCCTCTACTGACAAATCTCCTTGCTTCCGCATCACCCAACTTTGCATTGACATTCCTGCTCGTGCACGGAGAGAAATGTTGGCTCATGATTTACGATTATGGAGTCCATAAAATTATTGTTACTTAATTACTAACTATAATCATTAATTGTGAATATTAGTCACAAATTATGCGATTTCGTACATAAACTATGCATATGGATTGTGAATACATTATGATAAGGGTTTATGAATTTCGCGATTTATTTTATTATTCTTGAAGAATAGTTGATGATTAACTAGGTCATGAAACTGCACGTGTTATCATGAATTATGAGTAACTGGGTTGATTGTCATGAATTGCTGAGCAATATACAATACATTTAGACGCTTTTACAATAATGCCAGGGTAGCCGAATCGGTTAGGCGTCCGGAGTGGAGAGGATGATATCGGTTCGAATTCCGGGAAAACTGAATTTGTGAAAAAGTTATTACAAATTATTCTAAGCAAGTTGGCAAATAAAAAAGTAAAATTAAATAAATAATTAAGTAAAAAATTAGCAAATAAAAAAAATTTTAATTTATCTAATTGGAAATATGTGCTCAAATTATTATTACGAATGATTTATTTATTCTCACTTAAGCCTAAAATTATGAATTTTTAATCATAATTTATGATTTTTGTTTGCACAATTTATTCCATCTTGTCATTGATTATGTCAAAAGGGAAAATCATAATTCATGTTTGAGTGAAACAAATCAAGCAAACACAAATCACAAACTATGATTTTCACTTTTAACAGTTCTTATGATTAAGAATTCTTGATTATTGACTTCTAATTAATGGATCAATATCGTGACTAATTTTTACTTAATTGATTCCTATAACGCATGATTTCAGCAAGCATTTCCCTCCGTGTGAGTAGCTGAAATATCAATTCTCTGAGTGAAGCATCGACACCTAGATTTGTTAGTGCACTGGTGATAGCTAGGGGGGTGACATTGTTAAAAGCTCCTTCTATGTCGAGGAAAGCTACCATGGTGTATTCCTAATTAAAAAGAGATTGTTCAATGGTGCCTACTAAGGAATGTAAAGCTGTTTCCTTAGACTTCCCTTTGAAGTAAGCATGTTGCGAAGCCGACAGAAGTTTGCTGTCTATGCTACGACGAAGATGATTGTCGATGAGTCTCTCTAAAATTTTCAGAAGAAACGACGACAAGCTAATTGGTTGGAGGTCCTTAGGACCAGTATGAGATATTTTACCCGCCTTGGGGATAAAAACAACCTTTACCTCCTGCCATTTCAAAGGAATGTAGGATAGTTCAATGCAGCCACAGAGGATCACCTTAAGCCAGGGCATGATGATCTCCAAGGCGTTCTGCATTTCCGTAGGAATAACCCCATCTGGGCCCGGCGATTTGAAGGGCTTGAAGCTATTAATTGCCCAATTTATTTTGGTTTCAGATATTAATTCACTAGAGATACCCAATATACGGGTATCAGGAATGCTCCTCAGATCTGATCTAGAGCATCTGACAATAAGTCGAGAGATTCCTCACTAGAGCTAGTCCAAGAACCATCTGACCTTTTCAGATAGCCCGTGGAACACGGATTCGAAGCAAGAACTTTCCGAAGCCTAGACGGCTCAGATGTGTCTTCGATGCTGCCAACGAAGAGTCTCCAAGAGACGCGCTGAGCTTTCCTTACTACTTTTTTAAAAACCCTGAGACTATTCTTATAAAGGTCCTAGTCACAAGCAGCTCTTGACTTCTTTGCCTTGTTGAAGAGCTTCCTACACTGACTCCTAAGAGCTTTGACATCCTCAGACCACCATGGTGGTCTGCTCTTGCCCCTGGTTTTACCTGCAGGGCAGGATTTATGGAGGGCTGTGTTTAAGACCGTTGTTAAGGTATCCACCATACTATCAAGATTTGATTTAGTCAGTTCCTCAATAGGTGGAGAGGGAGGAAGCATTTCCGCCACTATTAATTTATATGTTTCCCAGTCCGTTCTTCTAAGATTCCTAAAAGGTGTTTGGACTGAGGGGAGGTCGTTTAAACCGAATTGCAGATATCGATGATCAGAAAAGGAGTGCTCGTTGGACACCTTCCAATCCGTAACCCTATCAAACAGGAAGTCTGAGACAATAAACTTACTTCCAATAAACCTCCTGTTTATTGGAAGTAATAAAGGTTGCTTCGTTACCCTTATTACAGATGAGTAGATTAGTGCATATAATGTAATCAAAAAGTGACTCACCCCTTTCGTTTATGTCCGTGCTACCCCAGACAGTGTGGTGTGCGTTGGCATCACATCCAAGTATGAGCCCACGCCTTAGTCTGCTCGCTTCATCGATCACCCTCCCCAGTAGACCTGGAGGGAGGGGCCCTTGATGGTAATGGGCTAGATACGCCGAGGTGACCCAGTAACTGGTTGAGGCCAGCTCCAGGTTTGCCACGACGATGTCTTGATGGCTGTAATTAGAGAGCATAAAAATATTAAGACTGCTCTTCGCTAGGATACAAGATCTTGGAGTACCTTTATCCGATGAAGCATACAGTCTGTAGTTGCTTGCCCTTAGTCCAAGTATACGGCCCACGGTTCTTGGATAAGGACAATATCCTCTCCTCCTGTAGCCAGGCGAAGAAGAAGTGAGGCTGAAGCCAGTTTGGAGTGGTGAAGATTAATCTGCAATATTATGAGCATCCTCAAAATAAGCAGACTTCTCCACCACAGTATTACTGGCCTCGCCTTCAGTATCAGAGGAAACCAGTAGCTCTTCCTCCTGATAAAGGCCAAACATCCCCCCCAACAAGTCTGAATCAGAAGATTCATCGCCACCGTTAAGACCGTCGGGTACCGTCGAAGTGCCCGTCCCCTCCTCCATGACCACATCAGTAACACCGACTGCAGTCGTGGATTCGGTTGGAGCACACTTGTCCTCTGTAGCCTCGTCATTCTTGTATACTTTGAGGACTACATTATCCCCCTAGATGCCGATAGGGGAACAAGAGACTCCGCGTTCGCACCAAAACGGCCTGTCTACGGGTCTGTCCTTGGGATCTTCCAGCCTTCCTATCTTCCAATTGTTAGTCGGAAGATTTGGGTTCGTGACTTTCAAAATAGTCAGAATTCCCTCGGCATCAGGAGGGTCCACGGGCAACCAGACGCGAGCCCTCGGTCGTGAAGGGATCATGTCCTTATCAACGGCTTCGAGACGCGCCCCAGGCCAAACCTCACCCAGCATCGAAGCGGCGGCTTTGAGCAGGGTTACGGCTCGCTCGTCTGCACACGCAAAGAGCTTAACGCGACCCTGGAACCAGCCGGCGTCCTCGAAACTGGGAATCGGTCCAGGATTGCCACTCAGAACCCTCATGAAGACTCCAGAAAGGCCGGACTCAATCCATCTCCATTTCTCCACAGAGTATCCCCCATCGTCATTGCTCCTGTCAATGACGGCCATAACGAGACTGCCCTCCGCTACCTCGCTGTAGGACCGCACATAAGTCTCGTGCGTTTTCGTCCTTTTGGCCATCCTGGGCGCCCTTGACAGGAACCCTATCCTGGCCAGGATTTTTTTAGCCCAGAGAAGAGAAGCTTTCTGATTCACCGCCCAACAGTCTTGTCACACAAAGCTGCAGATGAGAATCCACCCTCGACTCGCACGCCCCCCCCCCCCCCCGACCACTGTCCGTCCTACCACATCGCCTCCGGTCGCCTTGTCACACAAAGCGGCCTGAGCGCAACCACCGTCCTTTTTGGAAACCGTGTTTCCAGCCGGCTTTTTAAGAGTGCCGGTCTCTTTAAATTTGGAGCACTCATATTGGATCCCACGAGTCGCGGAGAAGGGAAGGGTATAATGCATTTAGGGTATAATGTTAACAGTAGACCAACATGTTGAGCGTTTAGCGCGCCATCCAAACGGTGCCGTGTCATAACCCCCACGGACATAATCCCCATAAATTTTAATATAAATGCAAAAGTAGAAGTAAATGTAATTATAAATGTAAATATAAATTTAAAAAAAAAAGCGAAATGGAAAATTTCCCCTCCTGCACACTGAGCTCCCCGCTAAATGGTTAATTCCCCACAATCTAACATCCCTGATCATGGTGAATAAAAAGAGAGATAGAGCTCAAAAACTCCATATAAAAAAAATAACTCTCCATTTTCAGCGATCTATACGCAGAAGAGAGTGGAAAGAAACATGCAATAATGTTTTGCAAGCACAGACTATGTCAATGAAATCGAGCGAAATCTGTAAGCATAGGATAAAGTTTTGAAATAGAAATTAATACCAGAAATTAAGATATTAATCTTTCGAAAATCAAAAAAAAAAGTATCCTATTCTCTTTCTTGGCACAAATATGATGTTTTTAAAAAAAACTAGAGAGTGGACTATCTTCGGCTATACCGAAGCTGAAATACCCCCACACAGTAGGAAGAAGTACCTCGAACATAAAAAAATGTGGTCTCAAGACCCTATTTTGAGCCAATTATAGGTGGTTTTGGAGCCCGGACCATGTCCAAAATCCATTTCTAAAAATTTCCAATTAAATCCACAAAAAAAAAAAAAAATTGGTCTCAAGACCCCATTTAGACTCTTATATATGTGGCTTCCGAACCTCGGACCATGTCAAAAATACGTTTCTAAACATTTCCAATCGAAAACAACAAGAAAAAAGACTTGAAAAATTGCTATCTTTTTTTTCGGTGTATGGGAGCCACGTCCAGTTTTTATCCGATTTGGCTGATTCTCGAACTTGATCTCAGTATTCACGAGAAAAACATGTACCCAAAGTTTCAAGTCGATATCTCCAAAACTGCGACCGCTATCGTGCGGACGGACAGACGGACGGACAGACAGACGGACATCGCTAAATCGACTCAGGAGGTGATACTGATCAATAATATATATACATTTCCATACCGGACACGCCTCCTTATGGGCGTTGCAAACGTTGTGACAAAGTTAGTATTCCCTGCCACAGTGAGTGTGGGGGTATAATTATGAAAATCGGTTGGCTAGTTTTTGCTCTTTCCCGTTACAACCAAATTGGCCATTTCTAAACATTTCCAATAGAATACAGCAATAAAAAAGACTTGGAAAATGTTGACCTTTTTTCGTTATATGGGATCCACCCCCAGTTT
This sequence comes from Heteromyza rotundicornis, assembly GCA_951394025.1. Taxonomy (NCBI): domain Eukaryota; kingdom Metazoa; phylum Arthropoda; class Insecta; order Diptera; family Heleomyzidae; genus Heteromyza; species Heteromyza rotundicornis. The sequence goes on along the minus strand of OX596013.1, from coordinate 28,066,217 downwards.
TTGTCCGATTTGGTGAAAAACATGTTCCCAAATTTTCAAGTCGATATCTCCAAAACTGCGACCGCTATCGTGCGGACAGACATACGGACATGAATCGGCTCAGGCGATGATGCTGATCCAGAATATATATACTTTTCCATACCGGACACGCCTCCTTATGGGTGTTACAAACGTTGTGTCAAAGTTATTAATTTTTTGTGAAGCTAAATGTTATCGTCCCTTGGAGCTAATAGAAGCGGATACTTATTGAAAAGGGTTAATTGGCCCACGCGCTCAATACACCTTCCGTACCCTATGGCCTCCTTAGAAAATCTCGCAAGTGTACTGTCAGAAACCTCCCCAATAACAATTTGTAGGGGAGTTAGTTCTAATATTACCTCCAGTGCTGCAGTTGGACAGGTTCTCAATGCCCCGATTATGCAGACACATGCTAGCCTTTGAACACATTCTAGAACCTTTCTAGTTATGCCCAAGCTAGTCCTTTTAGCTGACGCTACGGCCCCATGTACATCCACCAAATTATGCGTGGACTACAACCCCAAAATTTACCAGCTATGCTCCTACACATCATGAGAGTTCTAATGGCCTTCTTTGTTACTAACTCCGTGTGTATCTTCCACGTGAGCTTACTATCCAGAGTCAGTCCCAGATATTTCGCTGCCGGTTGTTTCTCTATAACTTGCCCGGACAGCCGAATTGGCCGCCAGTACTGTAGTTTCCTCTTCAATGTGAACGGTACGATCCTGGTTTTTGCTGGATTAATGCTCGTAGTAACTGCCTCAGTGGTGTTAAGGCCGGTTTGATAATCGATAGACTTGGTACACAAAAGTTTTCGTTAAAACTTTCGTGAAAACTTTCGTACGGCCTTATTTCACTCGGCCTTATTGCACCCCGCCGTAAAACATATAAGCTTTAAATGAGCGATGATGTGTAAATAGCATAGAAAAGTACATTTAAAAACGTACTTTTAAAAACTTTTTAAGTTTCGGACATTTTTTATAGATTTAGTCAGTTCCTACAGATTTTTAATGATAACATTCGCATTCAGTGTAGAATAATATATAGGAAACAGCTTTAGTATCTCGTTCAACAACATAAATGTCAATTACAAAAAATTCCGCACTTTTAAAAATGACAAATTATTTCTATTTTGTAAATTTGATCTCTTTTCTCATAAAAGAGATACAAAATGTTCCACAGTATTCTCTAATGTTCTATAACTATCAATCTTCTATATACAGTGTTAAAAATTGGTGTGACTAAAGGCCCCATTAACCGCGAAATGGACCCTGCTGGGAAAAAGGCTGTAAACTTTTTCCCATACAAATTCTAACGGAAAGTTTACAGGCATGTAGATTTACAAGGTTTACATTGTTTACGGGGGGTTTTACAAGTTAGGTTTTGTTACGCCCACTTTTACTGCCCACAAGTTTGAAAATACGGATTTCTCTCACATTTGAGCAGAAACTTTTTTTTATAGCAAACTAGTAAATTTGCCCGTGCCTTGCACGGAAAAAAATTAAATGTTTACTAAATATATTTTGTATATTTAGATGCAGAAATATTTTCTATGTTTATGTAATTTTTTTTATAGAAATTTGTGAAATATGTGAACTTTTATTAAATTTTGCAAAGAATAGAAAGAGATTTTTTTGATGATGTAATTGTGGCATTTAAAACAAGTGAGTAAGTTTCAGTCGGGCAAGCCGACTTATATATACCCTACACCCACTGGGCCATATTGGATCCACCATCTTGAATTTTGAAAATGCGACATCAAATTCGAAATCAGCGATCCCAAAAACCAACCCTATTCAAAATTTCATACTGTTTTGATGAAATCTTAAAATTTCGGTCGCCATATTGAATTTTTAAATTCCGACATCAAATTCAAAGTCAGCATCAAACCCAGAAACCCCACTATACAAAATGTCGTACTGTTTTGATGAAATCTTGAAATTACTGTGAAAACACGATTTTCACTTATATGGGAGGTAGGCGTGGCAGTCGACCGCTCATTTCCAATACCAACTCCTAGGGCCTAAAAAGGATAAATCCAAAATTAGGGATCCCTAGCTTTATTCTAGCTCCTGCAATCGTGTTTACGAGAAAAGAGGACGGACAGACGGTCAGACGGATAGAGCTAAATCGACTAAGGGCCAGTTTCAATAAAAACGAGAATATCTCTGATTAAATAATCTTAGTTTAACTTTATTTCAAATTTTAACAGTGGATTAAATATATTCCGTTTCAAAAATTTTTTCAAAGTTGGTTTAATAAACATAAGATTACTTTGTAAAAAAAATAAAAAGTATGCATCATTGAAATATTTTATGTCAAAATAAATAAAATCGAAAAACAAAATTTGATAATCAAACTAAGGCTTGGATTTCAATTGGCCAATGCCGTGGGCATATGCCGTGGGCATATGCCGTGGGCAATAAAATACACGTATCGTGCATCAAATTAAAATATTTCAACCTGAAAAAAGGTCCAGTACTGCCGCAAACAATCACTTGAAAGGAAATGGAATCAGCCACCCTCGTGAGCTCAGTGATCAGGAACTATGTACTATCCATTTTGTATTCCAAGTCCATCAATGGTCTACGAAATGTTGCTGATTGGGATGCTGATTCTTTTGAGATGATTGCCGAAGCTTACAACTTACAAATGAGGTAGAAATGAGCAGCAAGTGCGGAATGTTACTCTTTTTGTTGTACACTGGAAAAATAGTGCCACGAGTTTCTCTAGCTAATTTTTCTGGCAATATTTCGTTTTGGGGCTTGCCCAGGGCAGCGCTCCAGCTGGGCGTCTGATAACCGTTCGATTATTGGTGAAGAAGCCAAATTCAAAATGCACGCTTCGATTTGCTCTCGGTATTCCAAAGGCAATTCAGTAATAGGGTCTCCTGTATCGCAAACACTAGCATTGCTGCTTCAATATTTAACCAAATACCACCTCTTCAATTCACTGTATTGTCTCTCAATCACATTCCGTCAGTGAAATAAACTCTTTTGGTAAAGTGATTCAGCCCTGGACGTGCACAGGAATTTGGTACCATTAAGGTACTCTTTTTGAGAATAACCTTTGTTTCCTATTACATGGAATGGACGGAATTCGACGCTCCGATATTTCCACATAAATAATTTTTGTCGTTGTCTATTCTGTGTGGAGATAATTATGGCCACACCTTAACAAACGAAATTTCTATAGTTAAAGTAATCTGAGTATAACTCGAGATTTTTTGTTATTGAAACGCACATTCTGTTTATCTGAAGTTAAAGTATAGTTAAAAGAACCTAACATGAGCTTATTTTTTTATTGAAACCGGCCCTAAGGAGGTGACGCTGATCCTATATATACTCATGGTCAAAATAATAGGGCCAATAATTTTTTTGCACTGTAATTGTTGACAGAGCCATATTTTTGTATATTTTAAAGAAAACTGAAATTTAATTTATTACTTTGCATTGTTTAAGTTTAAAAATAAGGCAAGCAGCAGAAAAAAACCAAAAAAAATCAAATTTGCTGGGTTGAGGCGAATTTGGTCATAATTCAGCTGGACAAAATAATAGTGCCATCGAGCATTTTTTAATGAAAATATGAATTTTATTTACATTTTGATAAGTTATCACTTTTACTACTTTGGCTTGGTTAATATTGCGTGTATCCACCTTTATTCATTGATAGAGTCGCTGGTTTTTTCTTAGCTAAGGACGTCATATCGAGTTTTGCCACGTTTCGCTTTTGTCGCTTCATTATTGACCACAGGGGCTATTGGATTAAGTCAGGGCTGTCGAATGCTAGTCTAGAACATTTATACCTTGATTATGAACCATATTTTTGGTCCGTTTAAAAAAAATGGGCACTTTACAATATTAATTCATCACAAAGGTAGTTAATATTGAGACAGATGGATTCAAAAATTGACCTATTCTTAAACTTTTTTCCTGCGTGTAGGAGCGAAACACACTGTTGTTGCAACCTCCAATCGCAAAAGGGCATGCAAGACAGGCGTCATTTGACCCCTATTCATTTGTATTTTTACTCTCTTTTTTGCTCTTTTACTATTTTGACGCCTGGACGTGCCACACGCAAAAATAATTGACGCCGGGTCAATCTGCTCCCTTTTTTCTTTATATCACAAAAGGGTTGCAATCGCTCATATTTTATGTGCCTAAACGATAAAAGAGTGCAACCCATGCACATTTCAGTTAATGCAGAATATTTTTATAAACCTACGATTGTAGAATTTTATTAAAATATTCATGTTTAATTGTGTTATTTACTTACATTTGGAATTGCTTCAACAAATATAATGATAATATAAAGTAACTAGGAACAAATTCCTGGCAAGTGTTGCTTGCAACGAACAAAAACTGAAAATATTATCATTTCGTATGCTTTTTTGATACTTTTGCAACCTTGTTTTTGCTACTAAAGATTTGACAGCTACATTTTGCTAAAATGCAACACTCTTTTGATTCATGACCCCAGCTCGAAGCTGGCGTCAAAAAAAAACCCTGAGAAAATATTCGCTCGCTCTCTCAAAAAGTGTTCATTTTTAATTTTGCCTTGGAAACAACAACACTTTGACAGCACCCGGGGTCAATTGACGCCAGTGTGTCATCCCCTAAACAAAATTGCGTTTACATTGCCTGAATATTTGTTCCCGAACAAGCATAGGAAACTACAGATTGGTTCGTTTACACTGCCCGGGAATTTTGAGTTTTTTTGTTGTCATTTGGCCAGTGCGTAGCCGAACGCACTGGCCAAATGACAACAAAAAAACATCGTTTACCAAAGAGCATTGCAATAAAACCTATTCACTCATTTCATTTCTTCTCTCTTGCGCAACAAAAACCAAATTGATTTCAAAATATATATTATCATTACTGTTATACCACATTTCACTTAATTCAATTTAATTCCAATAATCTTCCAAACATACTTCACTGCGCTACACATACAATACGAATCATTCATTCATCAAAATCTATTTCAATACCAATCGCTACACTCTAAAAAGTGCATGTAAAAATGCTATACTACAGTGTTTAGTTTTCAACAGAAAAGTGTGTAAATGTGTGCAAAAAATGTTTGAAATTGGACTTTGAATATTAGGTGTTTAACATTGCAGAATTTTTTGATAAAATTACAAACTTTGGTAGTTTTTAAATACATTTAGTGTAAATTTAAACCAAAAAAGCTTAACAATATTTCATTTACGTAAGAACGTGTAAAATTAAACATACATCGCGTAAGTTTCTTTGAAATTTACTATCAGAGTATGTAGCTTCGCAAACAACAACATGTAAAAACTTGAAAAGACGCCACCCGTGAAATCGTGAAAAATTGCAGCAGTCGCATAAATTCTTCATTCGGCATTAATTAAACAATTTAATACATTTCATATAATCCGGAGGATCCTCGTCAGCAGTTAATTATTCTAGTTTAAGTAATAAGTTATTATAACTAATAGCGTTTAACGAATACACATATGATGTGTACAATTAACATGTATGTGTAAAATTACACTCATTAAACTAGGTTATTAGTTGCCTAGTTTAATGAGTGCAAAATTACACAAATATTTCTAAGAGTGTACATCAATTTACCTGTCTATAAAATCGTGCAAAATTAACTCCACAGTATAAACATCAATCAAATGTTGCATATATATTTAAAAATTATTTCATCCATTCCGTATTGTATTGAAGATAATGCAACAAAAAAAATTATTTAGGCCCAGCGGAGCGGACCGCTCCGCCCGGTCCGGTCCCAGCTAGTTAGATATAACAATGAGTTTTCGTGTTATTAACTAGCTCTTCAAAGTCAGAAACCAGATTTTGTGATCTAAATGAAGCTTTTGGGCAGACAATTTAACGAAGACAATTTAAAAAATATCTCTAGGCTTTTATTTAATTCCCAACATAATGATTTAATTACACTTTTTCATGGGCTTTTCGCCCAAAATTTCCTGATGGAGAAGAAACGTTCGACAAGATATAACGAAAGCATTTTCAATATGAACACGCTCGCCAGGTTAAATTAACCAATTAATTAGTTTTTAATAAAAAATAAGTATTGCTACTGAAATTAATACAAAATTTTAAATTCGCAAAAAAAAAAGATATAAATATGTCGTATATTTTAATTATTTTAATCTTTTACGATCGTCGCTGCACTTTATATTTTCATTAACATTTATTTAGTGAATATATTTGATCCAAATATATCCAAATATTATTCAAATTTTATCATTTTTAAAAGGTATTATGGCATTAAACATTTTTTTTGCAAGAGTAATATGGTACAGCGATCGAATTTTTGTTTGTAAACTGGACAGTTTTGAACAAATTTCTAATAATTCCGTTTCGCATGGGAACATTTTTCGTTATGCCAATAGCACCATAACGGTTATGGTGCCTTTGGCCAAACAAACACTATGGAAAATGTTAATAGGTATTTCTGTACAATACAAGTCCGTTTTTTGTGTTTTTCTTATGCTTTTTTGTTTTGGATTAAAAAAGTCCCAGAAAACATATTCTCAAGTTACGAAGTATCAAGAATATTTCGATTTCAAAAATATATCTGTTTTTATGTTGCATTGAGATCGTTTTTTTATTTGAATGCGCAGTTTCGTAGATATATCTTGTAATTTCATATAACAAAACACAAAAAAAAAAACTAGTGAAAAATCGTATAAAAAAATCTTATGTATGAATTTGTATTATTTGACCATTTATTTATCGAAAAGTAGCGTAACGAATAATTTTCCATAGAAAACATGCCGAAATATTTGGGGAATTACTACACCGTCCGGCAAATTTCAAATTTGATCAGTCCCAAGAAAAACTCCTATATATTCAAGAAAATACCTTTTTTTATAAAAAAAAATATATTGATATGATACGAGCATTTGTTTATTTTGAGCACCACTACCAGAATATATAGAAGTTTTTCCGAGACTGAGGTTGTGTGGGACGGTGTTAAAAATACCCCTTGGTTAAGTTTTAAGAGCGAACAACAATAACCATAAACAAAAGTAAAAATTAAATTTTGAAATTATAAAACCCCCTTCCCCAAAGGAAATTCCTGCGCACGGGTCTGCACTAAGTAGTGGAGGTATTCGTCTCAATCCTTCGTCTCAGTATTTTTAAAAAAAATTTGCAGTTGAAAATTGCAGATAAGTATTTTATGCTAAGTAATATGCAGATAAGTAGTTTATGCTAAGTATTATTGATGATGTTTGCAGATAGGTATTTTTGAACACACGTTTTAACAGTTGCAGGTTAAAGGTATGTTTACCAAACTTTCTGAGAATGTGCTTGCACCTCCCAAGATGCCAAATATACCACTAACTACACGGTAGTATAAGTCAAAGTGGCTTTGGTGAGCAAGCGTTTAATTGGCTACTTCATCTTACTTACGATCGCAGCGTCGCACAGTGATTTGTCCCATAGACAAAATTCAGAAAGTTTGATGTCATCAATGATATAAAATATGATATTTTTGGAAAGGTAATACATTGACTAAAAAGAATATGAACTTTTTTATTTGATTAACATTTTTTTGACGTCCGTGGATTATTTTCAAATTAGGGAAATTTGATAATAAATGCTGGAACAAAAAAATGTATTTTTGATAACTTGGCGAAAAAAATTGCCCAAAAGGCATTTTTGGCAAGAATGATACAAACTTTACTTTTTTATAAATGTTATTATTGCATTAAAAAATGAAAAATAAAATAGTTGTCATTAAGCTTCGAAGTAAAAATTTGTGAGTACCATGAAAAAAAAAGTTTTTCAAGTAAAAAACAAAAAAAAACCCAAAAAATTATGGATTGTAAAAAAAAAGTGCGTAAAAGTTAGTGAAATTTTTTTTTTTTTTTAAAGTTCAATGTGTTTTCTTTCAGAAAAAAAAAGAAATTCACCATTTTTTACCAACTTTTTGAAAAAAATGTTATTTTGTAAATGCCTAAAATTACGATTTTATATCAAAAAAACTTTTCAAAAAGTTCATAATGTAAATAAAATGGTAAAATGTGATGAATGTATGTACTTTTATTAATATATTGATATAAATGTATGTATAGTAACTAAAAGCTCAATTGAAATATTGTTGATCCAATGTGATTTAATATTTCTCTATTTTACTCTTCTCTCTTCTTCCTATTGACTAAAGCGGTCAATACCGAATGGTTTTGGAAATCCCGGGTTCTCCAGATTTTTCAGAATTTCTTGGGGTTTGTTACTTTACCAAGCCTTGCACATGTTAAACAAATAAAAAAACTAGAGAGTGGACTATCTTCGGCTATACCGAAGGTGAAATACCCCCACACAGTAGAAAGAAGTACCTCGAACATAAAAAAATGTGGTCTCAAGACCCTATTTTGAGCCAATTATAGGTGGTTTTGGAGCCCAAACCATGTCCAAAATCCATTTCTAAAAATTTCCAATCAAATCCGAAAAAAAAAAAAAATTGGTCTCAGGACCTTATTTAGACCCTTATATATGTGAATTCGGAACCTCGGACCATGTTAAAAATACGTTTCTAAACATTTCCAATGGAATACAACAACTAGAGAGTGGACTATCTTCGGCTATACCGAAGCTGAAATAACCCCACACTGTAGGAAGAAGTACCTCGAATATAAAAAAATGTGGTCTCAAGTCCCTATTTTGACCCAATTATAGGTGGTTTTGGAGCCCGGAACATGTCCAAAATCCATTTCTAAAAATTTCCAATCAAATCCACCAAAAAAAAAGTTTTGGTCTCAAGACCCCATTCAGACCCTTATATATGTAGCTTCGGAACCTCGGACCATGTCAAAAATACGTTTCTAAACATTTCCAATCGAATACAACAATAAAAAAGACTTGAACAATTTTTACCTTTTTTTTCGGTGTATGGGAGCCACGCCCAGTTTTTGTCCGATTTGGCTGATTCTCGAACTTGATCTCAGTATTCACGAGAAAAACATGTACCCAAAGTTTCAAGTCGATATCTCCAAAACTGCGACCGCTACGTGCGGACGGACAGACGGACAGACAGACGGACATCGCTAAATCGACTCAGGAGGTGATGCTGATCAAGAATATATATACTTTTCCATACCGGACACGCCTCCTTATGGGCGTTACAAACGTTGTGACAAAGTGAGTATACCCTGCCACAGTGTGTGTGGGGGTATAATAAAAAATGTGCCAGAATTATTAAAGTTGAGAATACAGGTAAAATTTATGGTAAAAGTGAATACGTCACTTCGACAAAAGTACACTATCAAGTACACCAATCCGTGAATACCCCTAATAGTAGAATATACATAATATAATATAGTATAATATACATTTTTCTTTACAAAGTATTCAAGATTATAAAAATGTATTGATCTTTTCAATAGTTATAATATTAAATTTATTAAAAAGATTTGTTATTGTTTTTGCATTAATGTACCTGCTAAACTACAACTGCTAGCCAAAAACGGTTACCAAATTTGAAATCAGCTAATCAAGAACTACTAGAATCCGTTATTAAAGCTAAGAAACCTTTACTCGAAATATAATTGTAGAGTTGTATTATATGCATAATAATTAAATAAGAAAGTCAAGCATACAATTCTAGATTTATTCAAAAACTATAAGGGATACGGAAAAACCATTACATTTTTGAAATCAGCGGGCCAAAACACATTTAGAAACTTAGTTTCAATTAATTCAGAATACTCCTTCGATTTTTGTCCCAAGCTCATATGGAGACAAATCACTGTGCGTCGTGGGTTCGGTACCTCACCAGGGCGAATTATAAAAAAAATATATCGGTGAATATATTGTAAATGGCTCTGGTTCCGTCTCACGATCGCAGCGTCGTGTGCACAAACCACCAGAACGGCTAACATTTAAAAAAAAAAAGGTTCACAAATTAAAAAAAATTTTTAAGTGAAGTTGTTAATTTTGAATTGGTTAGCGTTAGAGACAGACAGACAAACAGACAGACGTGGACAAATATATATAATTTAATGTTAACAGCGGAAATAACAAATTTTTTAAACTACTGAACATGAAAATCACAATTTTTATATCGATATTGATTCGGTGTAGCAAAGGTTGGTTTTTTTTGGAAAACAGATTCAATAAATAAAATGTTTGTAAGACATTTTTTGATACGATTTTTTTCGGTCATAAAATTGTGTCCCAATCGAACATTTACTAAGTTTTTGAACCGGTCTAATATATATATATATATCGTCGCAGATGAGGACAATGCATTCTATTAAATGTTGGGGTCCATCAGAGTCGGTGGGGGCATAACTTCCAATTCCTTCAAGCTACAATGATGAAGGTGGGCTGTTATTGACAAAATGAAATTTTATACCCTTTGGAAAGTGGGGGTGTGGGGGCAAAGGGGAGCATGATGGAGCCAATTAAAAGTTCTAACTTTCGTATTTTTTAAGCTACAGGGCTGACATTTTTTACTTAGGTTCGCATTCGGGAAAAGAGTAGAAAAGGGGGAAAAAGGGGGAAGAAAACCAAATTTAAAAAAAAAAAAGGGGAAAATAAAAAAAGAAAAAAAACCTATCTTGTGGTGTGTGATCTTAAACACAGCACTCATTTTTAGATGTGTATTTATTTTGATAAATAAAATAAAAGAAGAGTAAAAACAAGTTTTTAAAATATAACCCTTAAACTGACTAACAAGCAGAAAATAAATTTCAGCAATTTCGATTTAAAATTAAGGGTTTTTGGCGACTTTAAAATCTGTAATGATATTAGGAGGAAAGTAGCCAATAACCCTTAATTTTAAATTGAAATTGCTGAAATTAATTTAAAGGAAATTTATTTTCTGCTTTTTAGTCGGTTTAAGGGTTATATTTTAAAAAACTTGTTTTTACTCTTCTTTTATTTTATTTATCAAAATAAATACACATCTAAAAATGAGTGCTGTGTTTGAGATCACACACCACAAGATAGGTTCACTTTGCAGTGCAATATCAGATAAATGTATATTTTGTATGGTAGCCTCTCTAAGGGCTGGAGATAATTATGTTTCGCATTCCCACCCCCTAAAATTTTTGGCCCACGCATTTTTTTTTGTTGAACATCACAAAATTAGGGTGATTTTGGAAGGCAAAAAACGGAACACCGGTCAGAAACCGATTTTTATACCCCCACACTCACTGTGGCAGGGTATACTAACTTTGTCACAACGTTTGTAACGCCCATAAGGAGGCGTGTCCGGTATGGAAAAGTATATATATTCTTGATCAGTATCACCTCCTGAGTCGATTTAGCGATGTCCGTCTGTCTGTCCGTCCGTCTGTCCGTCTGTCCGTCTGTCCGTCCGCACGATAGCGGTCGCAGTTTTGGAGATATCGACTTGAAACTTTTTTTACATGTTTTTCTCGTAAATACTGAGATCAAGTTCGAGAATCAGCCAAATCGGACAAAAACTGGGCGTGGCTCCCATACACCGAAAAAAAAGGTAAAAATTTTTTAAGTCTTTTTTATTGTTGTATTCCATTGGAAATGTTTAGAAACGTATTTTTGACATGGTCCGAGGTTCCGAAGCCACATATATAAGGGTCTAAATGGGGTCCTGAGACCAATTTTTTTTTTTTTTTGGATTTGATTGGAAGTTTTTAGAAATGGATTTTGGGCATGGTTTGGGCTCCAAAACCACCTATAATTGGCTCAACATAGGGTCTTGAGACCACATTTTTTTATGTTCGAGGTACTTCTTTCTACTGTGTGGGGGTATTTCAACTTCGGTATAGCCGAAGATAGTCCACTCTCTAGTTTTATACACTTTTTACCTTTTACTACAAATAAATTTTTTTGTCTAAATAATATTACACAACTCTATTACCATTTCTGTTTGGTACCCACAAAAGGACTTTTTAAAATTTAATATTAGCAATTTCTGTTTAAAATTAAGGGTTTTTGGCTTCTTTATAGTCTGTAATATCTACACTGAGCGAACAAACGCATAGTAGAATTAAATATTTTTTATTTAAATGTGATTTGAATATTTTAATATTTGGAAATCCGTACCTCATATATAAATTCAATACTCGCGTATTTAAATGTTATTTATAAATAAAAAACTTCATTGCCGCCAGTTCAACCTACGACCTCTGCAAATTGTAAATAAGAAATTTACACTGATCTTTCACAGGCACAATTTTTCTGTGTCTAAATTGAAATATATATGAAGCAGAAAATAAACAAAATTTTGTTTTGAGTTTCTAATTTAGATTCGAAATCTACAATTTACATTTTTAGAAGAAAAAAAACCAACGCTGAGCAATTAAAATTTTTTGATTTGAAAACTTTAATTTATAAGACTTTTAGGAAAAAAAGAACCTAGCTGGGCAATACGCAAACGTTTAGACGCTCGTCAATAATGCCGGAAATAGGCGAGTCGGTTAGAGCGCACTCCAAACTCCAGGTTCGAATTCCGGGAAAACTGAATTTGAGGAAAAATTGTTACAAATGATTCTAAACTAATTGGCAAATAAAAAAATTAAATAAAGCAAAAAATAAATAATTTAAAAAGGTGCAAATAAAAAAAAGAAAAAAATCTAATATTTCCATATTTAAATTAAATATTTCCATATTTGAGTGTAGAGCTCGGAAAAAACAGCACAAAAATTTCCAAAACAAGCAAAATACACACGAAAAAGGCGCGAAATATGCACGCGTAATCTCGCTTAGGAACGCTTAATATGATATTTAAAAAAAAACACAGTGTTATGGCAAAAAAAAATTGTTGTTTCAAGAAGGAAAAGTCAACATAAATCCAATTGAACATTAAAAAATGCACCGAAAGGCGAACATTTAAAAAAACCCAAACCACTGCAATTGTAAGATTTTTTATTAATTCCCTATTGATTTGTTTTACATTGTTTACACTTTTGAAAAATCAGCAGAAATGATAAATGTACAAAAAAAGGATTGTAAAACTTTTTGGTCTAAATAATGATTCTGAGATATAACGAAAAATTTGAATAATACAATTAATGCAGAATTACATAAAAACGAAGCATAGTACGATTTTTTGATGATTTTATTTGGGGTCAGCGTGAAAAATACATGAAAAACATAGTTAGTTTCTCATTTAACCAAATAAATGTCAATTGGAAAAAAAATTCCGCCAAAAAATAAAAATGTTACCAATTTTATGCGTTTAAGTTCTCGTATCTTAAAAACTAAAAGAGATACAAAAAAAACGATTTTCTACAAAGTTATAGTTTGCGTTTACGGCGAAATGGAGCGAAATTGCGTTTCAGCGAAATCCCTTGAATAGGACCCGAGTTGCATAGCTTAAAAAATGTTAGGGCTTGGAAGTCGGTGGACCCTACATTTTCGTAGTTAACCCTCTGCACATTCACCACCCACCAAATCCAAAATTTCCGCAAAATCCCTTGAATAGGACCCGAGCTAAAGCGCTTTAAACATTTTAGGGCGGGGCAGTGGGCGGACTGTAAATGCTCATAGTTAACCCTCTTCCCATTCGACCAAATCCAAAGTTTCAGCGAAATCCCTTGAATAGGAATAGGAATTAAGGCGTGACAGTGGGCGGACTGCAAATTTTTTGAATCAACATGTTACCCATTCATTACCCAAAACCACATAAAAAATGTCAGCGAAATCGGTTAAACACTGCATTTTAGAATAATATTTGCTACGCCCACCTCGAACACCCAAAGTTAATGATGAGGGTAATGAAATTACCTACATTTTGATATGTGTTAAAATCGGTCTAGTATTTCTTGAGTTATAAGGGAACAAACATACAAACTGAGTGGACAAATCACTCACCAATTCCAAGCTCACCGCCTTAGTGGAAAACATACAAAGAGACTTATGTAGCACTTGATTGGAGGTCTATTTCGAATTTCAGAGCGATAGAAGAGTGGGCCAGCATATTCAACGCCGGGAATAAGAAAAGCGCAATTCGATTGCAATCTTGGAATTAAGTGACAAATCCGAATTTCTTGAAGTTACAGACATAGTCGTTTTGCGCCGCTCCGGCAAATCTATGACAGTTGATGGCATCACAGATCACTCACTTCGATTTTGCATCAGGTAGACGGGTCCGACCTTCCATAACGACGAATTCAGCAGTTCCTTCGGTGTTGCACCTCTTGAAAGAATATCGGCAGGGTTAACCTCAGTTGGCACGTAATGCCACGACATCTGATCTGTTAGCGACTGAATTCGACTTATACGATTAGATACAAATATGTTATAGTTTGATGACTCCTCTCACAGACACGACAAACTACGGTAGAATCGCACCAACAGTGAAATTTTCCTTGAAAAATATCCATATGCGATATGGAGTACATGAGTTCAGCGAGCAGCAATGCTGCCGACAATTCTAATTTAGGGACCGTTAATGTCTTGAATGGAGCGACCCGAGATTTCGAACATAAAAGGTGACTTTCAAAAACGCCATCAATTTCTGAACGAACGTATACACATACGCCATAGGCGGAGAGACTTGCTTCACAAAATACTTGAATTTCTGTTTTTGCGCACGATACCAAAACTAATCGAGGAAACGCATATCTGCTCACAAGTTTGAATTCAGCATACATATTGAGCCAGGACGACTGTAACGACTGCGGTAAGCTTTCATCCCATCCAGGTTTTTCTTTCCATAAAAATTGCATGAAAATTTTAGCTTTTGCTATGACTGGCCCTATTAAGTCGAGTGTATCGTAAAATCGTGATATGATCGACAACACTACCCGTTTAGTAATCCTTTGAAAATTGTCGATATTCGGGTCCCACACACGTGATATTTTAAAAACTCCTCTCTGTTAGCAAATGCTACTTCATTGAAACACCATTTTCGAAGTTAGACATTCCCTTTCTTTAGCAGCTCAGTAGTATCCCTCAAGATTTGCAAAATTTCTTCAACTGTATTGCCGCCTGAAATCTAATCATCGACATAAAAATCTCTGCGCACGATGCGTGCTGCAACTGGGTGAACTTGTCCTTCATCGGCAGCAAGCTGCTGCATAGAGCGAATAGCAAGAAACGAGGCCGGCTTTGTGCCATATGTGACTGTATCTAGTTTAAAAACTAGAGAGTGAACTATCTTCGGCTATACCGAAGCTGAAATACCCCCACACAGTAGGAAGAAGTACCTCGAACATAAAAAATTGTGGTCTCAAGACCCTATTTTGAGCCAATTATAGGTGGTTTTGAAGCCCGGACCATGTACAAAATCCATTTCTAAAAATTTCCAATTAAATCCACAAAAAAAAAAATTGGTCTCAAGACCCCATTTAGACCCTTATATATGTGACTGCGGAACCTCGGACCATGTCAAAAATACGTTTCTAAACATTTCCAATCGAATACAACAATAAAAAATTTTTACCTTTTTTTTCGGTGTATGGGAGCCACGCCCAGTTTTTGTCCGATTTGGCTGATTCTCGAACTTGATCTCAGTATTCACGAGAAAAACATGTACCCAAAGTTTCAAGTCGATATCTCCAAAACTGCGACCGATATCGTGCGGACGGACAGACGGACAGACGGACGGACAGACAGACGGACATCGCTAAATCGACTCAGGAGGTGATACTGATCAAGAATATATATACTTTTCCATACCGGACACGCCTCCTTATGGGCGTTACAAACGTTGTGACAAAGTTAGTATACCCTGCCACAGTGAGTGTGGGGGTATAAAAATTTGAATTTTATCTTCGGGGCGCTCTCTCCATAATACGCATTGTAAATAATTATGAGGATGCGATACTTTTACGCAGCGGTACATCTTACACACATCGCCAGTAAGGTGCAATTTTGAAAGACCGAAAACGCAATAAAATGTTGAAAAGATTTGTCTGTATAGTTGGGCCTACCATGCAAATTTCGTTTAGAGATGTACCAGACGATGTGCGTGCTGGTCCATCGAAGACCACGCGAAGTTTCGTGGCCGTGCTCTCCGCTTTGAGCAGATAATGATGCGGGAGAAAATACATTGTGACGCCAGGAGGAATGCAGCTGACTGGAGACATATGCTGTAGCTCAAGATACTCTCTTAAAAACGACTAATACTATGCCTTTATCTCAGCGCTTTGCTGCAACCGCCTCTCTAAGTTTTTGAAACGATGAAGTGCCTGATGAAAGGAATCACCAAGCGAATTGACATTTGCCTTTAGCGGCAATCGAACTGAATATGAAATGTACTGTTTTTTGTACTGTTTTTCTTTTCTTTGAATATATTTTATGTTTTTTGTATAGACACACAAATTTTTCGCATGAGCCATTCTGAAACAGCCAGCTAAAATATTGTTAAAAATATTGATATGGATTCACTTTTTGATGTGTCTGTTTCGGTAAAACCTTTTTCTGAAATCGTACAAAAAGAAAAACCAGTTGAAGAGTGTTTATTTCGCAATTAAAGGGGGCTCAATTCAAATAAAAGGAAAAGGCAATTTTATTAGATTGGAGGGTATAAAAAAAGGGTTTTATTGAATGTTAAGTGAACGTGATTTCTATATGTTTTGTGATTGCAAATTCAATGTTTAAGATGTTGTTCAAATTGTACTTTTGTGTTTAATGTAACTTCTTTTGTGTTTTGTTGAATATAAATTATGTGAAATGTGATTTGTCGATAGAGACGAATTGTGTCCGTTTGTACGGAATCTATAAGTTGTATAGTTGTTCTTATGTGATGTTGGGTAGTTGTTCTTATGTGATGTTGGGTAATTGTTCTTATGTGTTGTCTTCTGTCTATCGTCTTTGCTGTCTTCGCTCTGGGTGGGTTTCGGGTGCGGATTGATGCTGTTGCTGTTGATGCGGCTGCTGTCGATCGAATGAAAAACTCCTTTCTATTGTTCTTCTATCATCCTTCTGTAGTCGTTCGTCAAGTTTGTGTATTGTGTGGATGTTGAAGAGAGCGACTGGAATTGTGGATCTTGGGGCGAGCGGTGTTCATCACGTATAGAGTCCGTGCATGAACATTCCGCCCGCCTTGCAATATCTGCAATTAGAAGACATGCTAATAGGGTCTCAAGTATAAGTTGACAATAGGGTATAAAAAGGAGTGGCTAAGCCGTTGGAATTATATAGTTCATTTTTTTTATTCATGGGGTAAATTCATAACAATTCAAATATGTACAAATATATATATATCTTCTCTTATGTGTAGGTTGTTAGAACGAGCCAGACAAAGTCCAACCGTAGGCAGTATTTTGCGCCACTGCCTGGCCGTTGACACTCTTAATTGATGAGTTTTTTATCACCCGAGCGTATATGTCTGCCCCGAGCTCCATTTGGATATCTTGGACAGACGAGAAATTTGGATCTGCATACACCAGGTTTTCGAAGAGGGTCTTCGCGGACGGACTTATCTCTGTCGGGTACGGTTTGCGGGGCAACTCATCCGTTACGACCGCGGTCACACTGAGTTGGTGACTGTCGTCGATCTTCGAGGCGATGATAAGTTTGCAGAGCCGTTGTGAGCCATCGCTTGTTGTCCTCAATCGCCATTTACGGGTCAAATTATTCGATATGAGAGTATTTGGACGGCCGGGGTTCACCAAAACTCGTACCGTGCTCCATTCTCCTTCGTGTTTAACCCGAACAGATGCCGTCGGAATGAGGGTCTGCTTTAGCAAAGAAGGGGTCACTTTGTGACGGGTTTTAGTGGAGCGCTCACCCTTACCAATTCCTTCCAGCAGCCTTGGATGTCCGTGTAGGGTTGTGTGGTGTTTTTAAGAGCATACTGTGCAGGTCACCTTGCTCGTGCAGTTGGCCACTCGATGAGAACGTGCGAGACAATTGCTGCAGTAGTGCATCTTTTGCACCGTCTCATATTTTTGCGTCAAATTCATCTCGACGAATCGACTGCAGGTAAGCAGGCGGTGGTCTTTTTTACAGAGCCCGCATGCCACGTGTCGGCTTTGGGAACTACGCTTCGATGTTGTTGACCGATCGTCTTGGGGTAGTTGCCGGAAGCGGTCGAGACGTTCTTGCAGACGGGAACGAGTCGTCTTCTCTGGTCTGCGGGTCTTTATTTTCAGCTGGGGTTTCCGGGTTACGCGGCGTTCGGGTGAGGCAGCTATAGCTCCTTGACAGTGACAATTAGCTTTATCGCAGGGTTTGAATGGAGCAATAGCTGAAAGTAGAGTGGGGTAAGAGAGGATATTAGTAATAGTAAAGTATAAAGAGAAAACATAAAGAACTAAGTAGATGGCAAAACTACAAGTTTTGTAATGGGTCGAGTCGTGGTACCATTTGCAGTTCTTATGTCAACTACTCGGGTTCTAGCATCTGCTCCTAAGTACGTTTTAAGGATTCGCCCTAAAACCCATTCGTTTGGAGGCAGATTTTCATGCCGTATGACTACCAAATCATCTACAGCGACATCTCGTTGGGGGTGTTTCCATTTATATCGCTTGTGAAGTTCGGTTAAATACTCAGCTTTCCATCTTTTGCAGAAAGTATGGTGTAGAATCTTTAGCTTTTGCCACCGATTTACAATGCTGAGATTTGCATCACTTAGATCGAGCTCAGCTGGAGCTAAGAGTGGCATTCCGATGAGGAAATGTCCTGGAGTCAGTGGAGCTAGATCGCTTGGGTCTTCACTTGATGGACTTAAGGGTCTGGAGTTTAAACATCCTTCAATTCGAGCAAGTAAAGTTGATATTTCTTCGAAGGTAAATCTTTGGGTGGGTGCGATCTTTTTTAAGTGGGTCTTAAAACTTTTTACTCCGGCCTCCCAGAGCCCGCCCATATGTGGAGCTCCTGGGGGTATAAAGTGCCATTCCAAATTTTGATGACTTTGAGTCGTTATCACCTGATTTTGAAGGGATCTTAATAATTCCCGCCGCTCTTTCTTTATTATCTGACTAGCTCCTACAAAATTCGTTCCATTATCGGAGTACAGAGCGGCGGGAGAAAAAACGTGAAAATGCTGCTAAAAACGCTTGAGTGGAGAGATCGCTGGTAGGTTCAAGGTGAACCGCTTTTGTAGCGAAACACACAAAGACGCAAACGTAGCCTTTTGTTAATTCATGCGGCCATGATCTGAGTCTGTTGTTTCTTTTTGTGTAAAACACAAACCTTGTAGTTAAGAATTATGGATTTGATGAGGGTTTTGAGCTTCGGTACCCAAAATTCCGATCTCATTACACGCAAAACTACTTGGTTTCCCCCATGAAGGGTGACTAAATGGGTCATTAGGGTCAGGAGTCGGGAAAATCTACTGTGGTATGGTAACAAAATAGGGTGACGTTCATTATACGAGAGTCCAGTGGTATTGGCTAATCGTCCGTTCGCTCGTATAATTCCATTTGAGTCGAGGAATGGGGTCATTGTGAGCAATGTACTTTTTCGAGATATTTGGGTCTTTTTATTCAAGCTGTCATACTCATCGGAAAAGTATCGCTTCTGACATATCAGAATCAGTCGTTCTCTCATCATTTTTATCTCGTTAGAGGATACATTAACTGTGCTGTATGACTCTGTAAAGTGTGAGGGTCTGGTACGACGACAAAATCGCATAACATATGCCAAAACTCGAAGTGCTCTAGAGAATGAAGAAAATCCAGAATGTCTTCTTGGGCAACGACGGCGAAGCATTTTTTTTGTTCGGGTATAATTGGGGATGGTAAATTTGGAACTCCCGTGGGTCTCGTTGTTTGAAAGGTTCTCCAGTCATCATGTGGTTCTTGTAACCAGGCTGGCCCATACCACCATAGAGGATGATTTTTGAGTCCGGTTGGATCACAGCCGCGACTGGCGACATCAGCTGGATTATCGTGAGTGTCGACATGGTACCAATGGTCGGTGCCTACTTTTTCCACGATTGCTGATATCCGATTCGCGACGAACGTTGTCCATGTGCAGGGTGGTTTCTTCAACCATGCTAATACGATGGTGGAATCGGTCCAAAAATTAACTTGATACTGGGTCAAATTTAGCTGGGGTAAAAGGGTCTCTGCCATGTCAGCCAAAAGTACAGCTCCACAAAGTTCTAAGCGTGGTAGAGATATAGTTTTCACCGGGGCTACTCGAGTCTTTGCAAACATTAGGGCTTTCTCCCTAGGCTTTCTCCGAGGCGTCCGAGAAACCGTGGAATTCGATACTGGCCCTGGGTGAGCAGTGGGTCCATCGTGGCATTTCAATTTGGTTGATCGAGTCGTAGTCGTCTACAAATTGAAGCCATTTGTGAAGGGTCAGAGCTTTCAATGATTCATCCCAATCCGTTTTGTCAAGCCATACTTGTTGCATGATGATTTTTGCGCTCACCACAATGGGGGCTAACCATCCAGCAGGGTCGAAAAGCTTGGCGATTGTAGATAGTAGGGAGCGCTTGGTGGCAGCTGATGATCGCTCTAAATTTGGAACTGAAAAGAAGAATACATCTTGTTTGGCGTTCCAACGAATTCCTAGGGTTTTAGCGTTGCATTCTTCAGACAGATTTAAGAATCCTACATCTAACAGATGATTATCGGGTAGGTGCGCTTAAAGCTCGGATGTGTTGGCTGTCCATTTTCGGAGTTCAAGTCCGGCTTTCCGTGCTTCAGGTATGGTATGAGAACCATATAGTACGTCGTCCACGTACATGTAATTGCGCAATATCTGTGATGCCTGCGGGTGGGTGTGATGCACTTCGTCAGCCAGTTGATGAAGGGTCCTTATAGCCAGGTATGGGGCACAGTTAACTCCAAAAGTTACTGTTTGCAGCTCAAAGTCCTGAATGGGGTCATCTATGCTGCGGCGAAAGAGTATTCTTTGATAGGGTGTATGAGTCGGATTTAGACGAATTTGCCTATACATTTTTTGTATATCTGCATTAAAAACATACTTGAAAAAACGCCATTTTGAAATAAGTAAGACTAAATCTTGCTGTAAGATAGGTCCAGGGTAAAGGATGTCATTCAAACTTTTACCGTTGGACGTGGGACTGGACGCATTGAACACTACTCGGACATTTGTAGTCACACGATCGGGTTTTATTATTGCGTGATGTGGCAAATAGTACGTATTTGATGTGTCTTGATTCGAGTAGATAGGTGGTACCAGTTTCATATGACCAAGTTCGATATACTCTTGCAGAACTTGATCATACTCAATTTTTAATTGGGGTCGTTTGGCAAGCGCAGATTCGTTACGAATATATTGCGCCATCGCGATGTGTCTGGAATTCCCAAGAGTGGAGGGGTCCGTTGATTTAAAGGGTAGGGTGACTACATAACGACCGTCGGCGTCACGATGTGTGGTTTTTTGAAAATTCGCTTCACAATTTTTGTCTGCTTCCGTTTTTAATGGGTTCCGAGGTATTTCTTCAATTTCCCAGAAGCGGGTCAATAAACTGTCTAGGGTCACAGTGTTCAAAAATGAAACGATTATGTTGGGTCTAGATGAGTCTGGGACCGGACCTGTAAGGATCCATCCAAATTCAGTCTCTTGCGCCAAAAGAGTTCCAAGAATGTTCTTTTTAACCCCATTACAAATTATTTGTGGATATAAATCACTACCGATGATCATATCCAAGGGTCTCGTTTGATAGAACTTGGTGTCTGCTAGGGTCAGATCACCAAGATTTCCTATTAAGGCGGGGTCAATTGAATAACTTGCCAATTCTGATGTTAACGTCTTTAACACCAGTGCTTGGGTCGTCACCTTGAACTGGGAGTTCAGGTTGGAACTCAGTGTTAACGGGCAAGACTTCGATGGATTAGCAGAAACGGTTTGATTTAAGCCTGTGACTTGTGCCGTCACGGGTTGGGTCGGCAGCGCCAGTTTTCGTCTTAACTGTTCCGAGATAAAGGTTGCTTCTGAACCTGAATCAATTAACGCCAAAAACCAAAAACTGCGAGCCTTGATGCTCTACTCTAACCATTGCCGTTCCTAAAAGAATATTTGTTGATTGGGTAAAGGGTGGGTCTCGATTAGTGGACTGTATCATTGTGGTAAAAGCCTGCCTAGAAGTAGACGGTCTATCGTCATCATTTATTGGGGTCGTACTTGGGTCAACGCTGTGTTTGTGTAACAGTGAATTGTGTCGTTTGTTGCAATACCGACAGCTGAACTTGCTTTTACAATTTATTATGCCATGTGATATGGCTAAGCAGTTAAAACAACATCCAGCTTTCTTGACTGCTTCTTGCCGTTCTTCATATTTCATGGCAATGAACTTGGGGCACTCGCGAAGAATGTGCTGCTGTTTACATATGCAACATATTCCGCCATCTACTTCATACTTGGGCTTAGAGGGTTTTTGTTCTGAAGTCTTGAATTTACTGCTAGTAGGAGGAGGTTGTGTCTTTTTGTTTGTCTGTGCTACGTTCACATGAAACGAGTTAACACGTGGGTTATTGGGTCGGCTGATAGCTCCTTGGTGAATGGGTTTACTAGTTGGAGCTTTTATATCCCCAACTGCCTCAAGGGTCTTATATTTCTGGGTCAAAAACGTATCCAACTTTTCCCACTTTGGGACTTCCGAGCTGTCGCCTAAAGTACTTTCGAAATCTTCTAAAATCTCCTTGGGTAATTTTGTGGAACAGGTGTACACCAGGATAGGGTCCCAAGTGCTTGTGTCTACCCCTAATTGTTCCAAAGTAAATATGCAATTGCCAATGTACCTTTGCAATTTTTTTATTGACACTCCTGAAGCAGTAGAGACTTGGGGTAAATTAAGAAGGGTCTTAAGCTGCGCATTGATTTGCATTCGCTTATTTTCATATTGGCCTGACAAATTATTCCACGCTAATACGAACCCATCGTTTGTAAGAGGTGCTGTTTTAACTATGTCCAGCGCCTCCCCTCGGGTCTTTTAATTCAAATAAAACAACTTCTCTATCGAACTTAAACGGGTGTTATTTATATATAGGGCCGTGAACATGTCTCTGAATGTTGCCCATTTGACATAATCCCCGTGGAAAATTTCCATGTCACACGGGGGGAGACGAACAGATGGAAAAGAGTCGACAAGAGGGGTAGAAGCGGGGGCTACCTGTGCGGGTGACTTGCTAGTCGATGACACCGGCATTAAGGCATCGATGCGATCCTGAAGGCAATTCATGCCTCTCGCGTACGCATTGAACACCTTCCGATATTTAGCCTTCAATCTCAACATGTCCGCCTTCTCTTCGGGTTTTTCTCCTTGGGGTATTGCCCGTACCTCATCAAATGCCTCCTTGGCCTTCTGAAGTATGCATTCCAGCTCCGTCCTCTCTATCTTTATGGTTACGTTAGTTGCATTTGATATGGGGTTTTTAGTGCTTTGTGTCTCGAACTCTAAAACGTCATTCGAAAATCGAACAAAGTTCGCTACAGCCAGGGTCAGTTGCGACATACTTAATCAGATGTAAGAAAACCGAATAAAAGCAGCCAAAAAAAACTTGTAAAAAATGCTGGTTGGGTTATTCCAACAAAAAAAAACAATATAGGGTAGTTTCAATTTCCACAAGAATCGCGTGAAAATTGAATAAAAATGCTTGAATTAAAAAATGAGGGTCTGCTCAAAATTTCCGCTTGGGTTGCAAATATTTGAGAGAAAAAAAATTTAATTTTTGTAAAACAAATTTAATTTGGAAAATATTCCGGGTCTTTTTAAACAAAATTTTCAATTCAATCACTTTGGGTCACTTCAAAAATTCCGCTTGGGTCGCGAAACTTTTGAGAAAAAAATATAAATTTTATAAAAATTTTCAAAAAATACAAGATTGTAAATAAATGTTGGTTGGGTTAATCCAACCAAAACCAATGTAGGGTATTTTCAATTTCCACAAGGGTAGCGTGAAAATTGAATAAAAAGTTTGAATTGAAAAATTGAGGGTCTGCACAAAATTTCCGCTTGGGTTGCGAATATTTGAGAGAAAAAAAATTTAATTTTTGTAAAACAAATTTAATTTGGAAAATATTCCGGGTCTTTTTTAAACAAAATTTTCAATCCAATCACTTTGGGTCACTTCAAAAATTCCGCTTGGGTCGCGAAACTTTTGAGAAAAAAATATAAATTTTCCGTTTAAAAACTCTTCAGTAAAGTTGAGGAAAAATAATTTTTATTTATTTAGGTGAAAGTTTTAATATTGCAAAAAATTTCACTTTTACTACGTTATTTCTTTATGGGTACCGAAATAAAATCTTATACAAAAACCGAAATGACTCTGGGTCAGTGACCATATATGTATGTATATACCTGTTTCGAAAGGGGTAATGAATAAATGAACTAAAACCAACGACTCACTCAGCAAAAATTTGTTCGTTGTTAGTGTAAATGTGTGCTTCTCTCGTTCAAATTCCTCTGTAGTGCAGGTTTTGATTTTGTTGCTTCTTTCGTTTGTCTTCCTTCGGGCTTCGTTTTGGGTTCTTTTTCTTTTGTTTTTCTATATGTACGCACGCACTTCGATATTTGTAATATGTAATTTTTTGTGTTTTATAAATTTAGCTTTTTAAATTTTCACTTTTCTTTTTGGGTTTTCTAGGGTTTGCAATTTTTAATTTCACTTTCACTTTGTTTTTCACTTTCTAATAATTTTTTCTTTTATTCTAAGGTTCGAAGGACCAATGTTTATTTCGCAATT
Source organism: Heteromyza rotundicornis (assembly GCA_951394025.1). Lineage (NCBI taxonomy): Eukaryota > Metazoa > Arthropoda > Insecta > Diptera > Heleomyzidae > Heteromyza > Heteromyza rotundicornis. Next base: position 28,041,652 of record OX596013.1, on the reverse strand, counting down.
AAAGGGGGCTCAATTCAAATAAAAGGAAAAGGCAATTTTATTAGATTGGAGGGTATAAAAAAAGGGTTTTATTGAATGTTAAGTGAACGTGATTTCTATATGTTTTGTGATTGCAAATTCAATGTTTAAGATGTTGTTCAAATTGTACTTTTGTGTTTAATGTAACTTCTTTTGTGTTTTGTTGAATATAAATTATGTGAAATGTGATTTGTCGATAGAGACGAATTGTGTCCGTTTGTACGGAATCTATATGTTGTATAGTTGTTCTTATGTGATGTTGGGTAGTTGTTCTTATGTGATGTTGGGTAATTGTTCTTATGTGTTGTCTTCTGTCTATCGTCTTTGCTGTCTTCGCTCTGGGTGGGTTTCGGGTGCGGATTGATGTTGTTGCTGTTGATGCGGCTGCTGTCGATCGAATGAAAAACTCCTTTCTATTGTTCTTCTATCATCCTTCTGTAGTCGTTCGTCAAGTTTGTGTATTGTGTGGATGTTGAAGAGAGCGACTGGAATTGTGGATCTTGGGGCGAGCGGTGTTCATCACGTATAGAGTCCGTGCATGAACAAAGAGTTTCCAAAAAGTGGTACATTGAGAAAGTATACAACTTAATTTTTTTCCATAGGGCATTCAAATGTCGCCACTGAAAGAATATTCAATCTCATATTTTTATATTAAAAAAAAGTTAAAAATCTTTGCAAAATGAAGTGATCAAAATTTTCTCCGAATTTTGAGAATTTTTTCAAAATTTAACTTTCATACAAATTTGCCAAAAACCCAGTTTTTAGAAAAATTCTCAAAATTCAGGGAAGGTATTGATTTGACGTTTTCAATGATACCAATATCTAAACAATAAAACTACTTAATTTGTACTAAACTTCATAAAAAAAGTGTACTCAATGTACTGTTTTTCCCTATTTAAAATCTGGCAACTCTAACCACAGGCCAAACGTGTGTGATTTCAACGAAATGATGTTCACGGTCTAGCTCCTCTTTGGTAGTTTTGGTATCTATATCGAGATGGTTTTCAATTTCCCAACATTTTTTAATTAAATCATCTAAGTGGAACTCCGAGAAAGTCTTTACTGAGGCTTGCTCCGTAACGACGAGGCACGAGCGCTTATCAGCGGCAGAGTTACTGCTGCCTTCAACAATCCACCCGAATCTAGTTTTTTGTAATATGGACTATGGACAAGCCCAAATGAATTTGGCCGACACATAACAAATCGAAAAAGAGGTCGGCACCAATGAATAAGTCGATACGCTGAGACTGGAATATGTAAGTTTGACACGCTTATGGTGTATGAAGGTTGTTTGTCAACGATGGTTGGTACGACGACAGCCGATATAGAAGCAGAAAAGCTGCTAGTGGTGGCTTGCAGAGCAAGTTCAACAATTTTGTTTGCAACGAAATCCGACTGGCCTATGCCAGATATAGAAATTGCTGTTCTAGATGGTTGCGACGCTAAATCGAGAATGGCTCGACAAGGAATCAGCGAACCTGCTTTATTCTTGATGAAAAGGATGGCCGTTGCCAAGAAAACGAAATTCTGACGGTCATTACTTTGATTGTCATGCTCAGAATCGAAAAGCGATGCAGCGACAAGAGCGGATCTCGGAGCAGAGGCACAAGCAGACGTGGTACTACTGCTTAGGGCAGCGGCGGCAGAGGTGGAAGGCGAATCTGAGAGTGGAGAGAATAACGTTGTAGCGGGGAAAAAAGATGAACTGTCGCGCGAAATGCTTGAGATTGCCGCAGGTTGGACTATACCATCGAAGTGGAGCAGAGTATGGCGCTTAAGAGAGCAATGACGACAACAGCCCGATTGGCAATTTTTGACGACATGACCCTTACGAAGACAATTTAAGCACAACTGGAGTCTTTTTGACTCTTTAAATCGCTCAGCGGGCGCAAGAGATATAAATTGTTGACAACTATAAATCATGTGCGATTCTGATTTGCAATTTGAACAAATTTTAGCATTGTTTGTAGATGCTACGAATACTCTTTTTTGTTGTTAAAGTTTTGATACATTTTAGCTCCCGCCTGTTTGCTTGGTGTTTGGGTTACCAAAGCGCTCCACGTTCTCCATTTGACATCTTCAGTTTGTCCACTGGTCCCGCTTCTACCCCACTCAATTGAACGATATCTCTTACATGAGCCTGAAAATTAAGACCTTTATTATCAAATCGCTTGATTAATATTTCAATAGCCTTTTCGTAATTCTGCTCGTTGATCTCCAACGACCGAATGGTGACCAACGCAGCACCAGCCAGGCACGATTGGAGATGCTGAAACTTTCCGATTTTTGTTAAATCCATGTCGTTGCCAACGACACTATCGAACATGGAATAAAAGTCTGGCCATTCCGTATATACTCCAGTGAACTTCGGAATTTCAAGCACAGGCAAACGCTGCGTTGTTGGCGCAACGATGAATGATTGAGGTGCTTCGAACGATGATTGACGAAAAATTGTTGATGAGCGTGCGCCTGACGTTATATGTGAAATTAGAAGCCTCATTAGCTCTGTTTTCACGTGGAATATAGATTGCGGACACCTCATCCGAAATATGACTTCCAATTTCTTCATTGTCTTCTTGCTCCAGTGTGCCGTGGATGCCACCAAACTCCTTCTGAATAGCTTCAACATGCTCCAGCTGAACAGTGATGGCAGCTTCATCCATGGCGCCAAGATTTTCTGGCGTTAAAAAGGCCTCCAGTTTTGGACCGCCCTTTGAGCGAAATACATTTAGTTTTTAGAAATTTTATATGCTTCTCAGCTTTCCCAGTCATAGTTTTTGAATATTCACGAATTGTGATTTGTAAATTTTGTGCAACGATATGCACCAGCTATTGAAACACGACTTACTGAGACTATATACTTGCGAAAACGGTATGATAGCCACCACGTCGAGCGCGAAATAAGAACAAATGTACAAAAGTACACTCAGAAAACCAAAACTTTAAAATCACTTTAAACCCAGTACAAGGCACTTTAAATTTAAAGGTTTACATGTATGATTCCGTGCTGTATCGAAAAATGTTTAATTTCAAAGTTTACACTTACAACAATAACACGACTGCTTAGGGAAAACAGGAGCACAGACTCCAATAATGTTAATAAACCATTAATATACAAAGGAGTAACATATGTAGAAGGGTTTACAGAAAAATTCAAAAAAACAGACCTGTACAACAAAAACCACTTTCAACTCGCACCAAAACCTCACAACACTCTAAGAAACATCTACAGCAAAACAAAATCTAAAATTGACGACATGGACAATCTAATCTGATCTATAAAATCACATGCAAAGGAGACGGAGCCGACATATGCGGAAAAGTATATGTTGGAACGACAAAATCTAAGCTAAGGACAAGATTATCAGCGCACAGATCAGATTTGAATAACAAGAATGACAACAAAACAGCCCTTGCAGCCCACTGTGTTAAAAGAGGCCACTCTCCCAATTTCGACGAAACGAAGATTCTGCAACAGGAGAACAATGAAAATATGTTAAAATTGAGAAAAATGCAAAATACATAAATACGATTTAAATGGTTTTAAGAATTGATCTAGAAAAACAGGGAGACACGGTTACTTTTTTTTAGCACTCTCTAACAGAATCTGTCGGTCCCGATCATGTGAGATTTTTTTGTCGAACGGTGTTGTATTCAAATAATTACCAATGTCTTTATATTCTAAGAATAAAAGCTCACATTTATCGCGCTATTTTAATTTAATCTTTAAATTTATTGCTTGCTTCTTTAAAAGCCTGCGCAACTCATACTTGAACACATTTGGTTGCATGAGTTGCAGTAATTGGTAGGCACAACCATCCAAAGCCACCAATGCAACCATGAGTTGTGTTAATTGTTCGGCAAAGCCTACACTTCAACTCATTTTGTTGCGGTCGCGCAAAAGAAGAAATGTAGGAAAGCAGCGAGTGAGATTTGAAAAGGAAGCAAAAGTCAATTAGTTTGCCTACTATTTGCTTATTTTCAATTATTTCAACTCATTTCGGATTTACAGCGTGTATTGCTTTAATTGTTCGTCAAGGCTAGAGTTGAAAATTATGGGAATATAGGCAACAGCCAATGTCGGATTTGAAACGAAGACAAAGATCAATTAATTTTGCCTTTGCTGTTGTAATGTCGTCAGTGTATAAAAAAAATGCTGCTTTTAAGATTTTAATTCAAATTTTATTAAAAATATTATAAAAATAACAATAAAATAAAATAAAAAAAATTTTGTTCAAAAGTTAAATATTCACTTATTCTATAGCGCTATTTTTAACTAAACTTTAAAAAAAAATAAAATCCAAAAATTCCCACGCGATAATTAAAATCCCTAATTTCCCGGTAGCTCAATCGCGACGCGTGGGATTGGGGCCGACCCTCGCGGTATGGTATCCCCGGGCGAACGAACAACACGAACGCGTGAAAACTCGATAACTAAATTTTTTTAAAAACCTACACCGAAACTGCCGCAATATATATATATATGTAAGTATATATATATATATATATAAAAAGAAACGGAAATTTTCCTGACACAAAGAAACTAATACCGAACACAACCCCTTTTTAAAATTGACACAAAACGACAAATACCCAAAAGAAATTATTTATATATCAAAAATTATATTTGTTTAACCGCAATTGATTTGCGGGACCAGACCAACCTGTCTGAAATCCCTCGCACGATTCTTTGCAGAATCAATTCACCAGCTGGACTCCGATAAAATCGATGTCCAGCAACCACTTGGCTCAGATGCGGGACGACACAAACAAAAAAAGAATGGGTGAGGGAGAAAGGGGGGAAAACGGCCAAACAAAATCCCAAAACACAACTACAATTTTGGAACGGAAAACCCTTCACCAAATATCAAAATTTCACCGAACACGACCTGACAAACTTTATTAATTTTTCACAAAACTAAAGGGGCCGACTGCCACAATAAAAAAACACCAGCTGGAAAAATGCACCAGCGCGGAAAAATACTCCCTTTGAAAATTGTCTCCAGACTCGGCTCCACAAACCAACGTCGATTTATCGGCTGCCACTCAAAGAAACAAAATTACAAAATTTAAGAATCAAAACCAAAAAAACACTGGTCAAAAAAAAACAAATCAAATTTAATTTTTAATAATTATATTTAAAATCGCAGGTCACTCCAAAAAGAACTAAAAGAATCAGAATATGCAAGCGCCTATGACGCTCACTTTCCATTTTCAGCTCTCCCCCCACACATAAGCGCGACCTAACGCAGAAGCCAGTATTCGCGGTTGGGGCTTTACCCACACCTATATGTGAAAAATCTCTTCGGATTTTTCTAGAGTGTGTTTGGTAAATTTACATATATCCCCCCGCACCCACCAAAATGAATATACAAATTTGGCGGCACTCATGTGTGTATAGGCGAAAGCATCAATGTTTTCAAATTCCCCTCCCTCAAACAGGTTCAAGGGTTCAAAAAGCTTTAGTCTAGTTTTTGACATTTTCCTATCCTCGTACCATCCGTATAGCTTCGCGCCTGGCAATACCGTCTACAACGCTGGAAACTGAAGCCGTAAACAAAGAGAAGGAAAGATCTTGACAGCTCAAAAAAAGTAATTGTCAATTCTCCGTCCGGCCGCATTTCACCCGCGAGTGGCGAATTTGTTTTGCTTACAAATTAAGCAAAACAAATAATAGCAAAAAATAATATCAATTAACAAAATTGTTCAGTGCGTTCTTTCGGTTAGTGCGTGTGTGATTTTGTTCCTCCGATTTTGTTCGCCCGTCGCCCCGAACAAAAGGGAAACAAAACAAACAATAAAAACAACAACAATCGTGTCGCAATTTTATACCGCGACAATTCAAAAAAAAAACCAAAAAATATTCAAAATATAAAAAATATAAAAAAAGGGAAACAAAAGAACGAAGAAAGTATTGTTGTTTTTTTATTGTTGCTTACGTTGGCGCACAGTTGACCAAGTTGATGACGAAAGGCGAGCGAGGGTCTGACTTGTGCGTTTGTTGTACGGTATTTTAAGGAGATGATCTTTACTGCAAAAATATTGGCCAATTCTTGGATAATATCTATGAGAGAAACTTAGTATTTGAAGGAGTTTTTTTTGCAAACATATAACTAAATGTAATTGCAGTATAATTATGAAACACTTTAACTGGAAAACCATTCTTAAAGTCATCTTAAAATAAGATGTTAGTTTTCCAAAATATTTTGCATTATTTTTATATACTTACTGACAACAGGAAAGATTACTTGAATAATGTTAGAAGATCGCCGGCAAAGTGAATTGCTCCTTGTCTTCGTTTCCAATTCTACATTGGCTGTTGCCTACATTCCGTATATTGCAAAATTTTAAACTCTAGCTTTGACCAACAATTAAAGCAACACACACTGTAAATCCGAAATAATTAAAAAAAAGCAAATAGTAGGCAAAATAATTGCTTTTTGTCTGCGTTTCAAATCCCTGCATTGCCTACATTGGCTACAGTCTGCATTGTCTGTTGTCTGCATTTCCTACCCTTCTTTGCTGCTTTGCTACATTTCATGACTTGATATTTTCTGTTGCTGTCTACAGTGACTTGTTCGTTTCGCTTAATTTTCATTCAGATGATGTTCGGCAAAAAGAAAGGAAAGTGTCGCCACGGTCTTTTAGTCTGAAAAAAAATCGTAGTAGATCTTAGCACGAGCGGAATGACGGAGTAGATTTGAAAAATTTTTCAAAATCGTAGTAGATCTACTACGATTGTAGTAAAGTCCGAACTCTTATAGGCACAGTAGGCACTTGCCTACAGCGCTAACTTCAAAGGGGCTCTAGAACCTTGAAAAAAAAGCTTGAAATTTGAACAAAAGTTAAGATATTTTTATTGTTTATATTTGAAATAAAGGGTGTTTTTTTATACCTCGAGGAAGGCCACATTGAAGTAAAACAAGGATGAATTTTAAAAAATTGACATGAAATTGACTCTTTTCAAAAGATAATCTTTTGGCATTATAATTTAAATATGATTTCTGGCATATGACCGCCACGGCTGGCTCGGACATAATCTAATCTGGAGGTCCAATTTTCAATCACTTTTACTAACATTTGTGGCCATATAAGTGGTCGATCGTTTCGGGCTTATGGGCGTAGGTAGCGACTTCACATATCCCCACAGAAAGTAGTCTAGTGGCGTAAAATCGCACGATCTTGGAGGCCAATTAACGGGTCCGGAAAGTGAAATTATTCGGCTACCAAACGTTTCCTTCAGTAAATCAATTGTGGCACGAGCTGTGTGACATGTTGCGCTGTCTTGTTGCAACCACAGCTCCTGCACTTTTTGGTTGTCCAACTGAGGAACGAAAAAGTCAGTAATCATGGCTCAATAGCGGTCACCATTGACTGTAACGTTCTGGCCAGCATCGTTTTTAAAGAAGTACGGACCAATGATTCCACCAGCCCATAAAACACACCATTTCATTGTAGTTGGAAAACCAGTGTTTTTCCTTTTTTGAATTTACAAAGTTATAAGAAGTTTTAGAATCGTATTTCATTTAGGATTTCCAATCGTTCAAATATTCATCATAGCATTTTTTATTAAGTACTTGATATTTATGTCTCAGAAGCGAATATTTAGAATAATCTTGAAGGTTTAAAGTTCTTTTATATATTTTAAATGCCCGAGTTTTCGAAGTTTTAAGTTTCCTCAATTCTTTTGTAAACCATACAGCACCAAGTTGATTCGAATTCTTTTTAATGTTCTTTGGAACACATATCTCGAAGATTTTGCTGAGCGAACAATTGATACACAGTCTTCAATGTCTTCAAAGTTTATGTCCCATCTAGTTTCAGATAAGACTTGGTTCATTTTAACAAAATTTGTATTCTTGAAGCAAAAAAATTACTTCAACGGTGTAGAAACTGGTTCTAAGTTGTTTTGAACAAATTCGAAAGAAAATTCAAGTGTTGGGTGATGGTTATCTTCTGGACATGCAAAAGCATAACAGCGTTTCACTTAAAACTTCGAAAAGTCGTCAACATAAATTAAATCCAAAATTCTACTATTCTTATTTGCAATCCCTTTTACTTGTTGTAAACTCATATCTGAAAATGAATCCAGAAAGTCATTCAAACAGTCACGAGAAGAATACTGGTTTGAATCGCTACAAAAATTCCAAGATATATTCGGTAAATTAAAGTCTCCAAAAACAACAATGGAATCGGTAGGTTTAACATTTGAGTAAACCAATGACATAAGCGATGCATGTCTTAGATAAACGGTAGCATGTCTTAGATAAACGGTGGGATATACGAGCAAGTAACGAAAATATCGATACTAAAAACTCGATATTTTACCAATACACCAATAAATTCCAAGTCAGAGACATCTGAAAGTATGATTTCCTCATATGAAAAAAGGTTTTTTACTGCAATGAGTCCTGCACAACCAGTCCTGCATTTACGATCCCTCCGAAAAATTTGATACCCAGCACACAGAATTTCTGAATCAAAAATATTTGATTAAAGCCAAGTTTCGGTAAATAATAAGACATTATGACTACAATCGAAACTTTTAATATAAATATCATTCAACTTTGTATTTAGCCTTCGAACATTTTGGTACAGAAGACAAACAACATTATTCGGGATTTTATTTTTTTTTTTTTTGATTAGAATTTAATTTTCTTTGAGGAAGTTGAACGGAATTGACTAGATTTGATTTTTCTTTATAAACAAATTCACGAACTAAAATTTTATCCGTCCAATATAATAATATAATATCTTCAGCGTCCGGTGCAAATCTAGACACGAAAATACATTTTTTTAGATTGCTCAACAACAAGCCTTTTTGGGGTTCTCGTTTCTTCTACTTTCCGCAAACAATCCTTTGGAGAAATAATATTTATGGAAGGACAAACATTTTTATCAATATTTGAGATTCCATTCATATTTTTCTCAGGAGCGTCATCTACCCTCGTCTCCAAAACCACAGGATCAGGAGAATAAAATGTAACTGGTGATGAAAACATATCGGAAAAGGATGGAGTTGTTGGAGTTGAAATTGGCTTTGGGGCAGGTGGTAAAAGCCCAACAGAAGTATTTTGTTTTGGAGCTGTTTCATCCAAACATTTATACTTCTGAAAGTTTATTTCATACTCCTTCAGTTTAGACTGGGCAGCTGCTAAGTCCTTTGATACTTCATTAAATCCATTTCGGGCCGGAAGTACCAATTTACAGATGTCCAGCTCTGTATCGCGGCAATCTTCGCAGGACCAACGAAGTCCTTTTTTACCCTCGATCAGATCGACTACTCTACCAGTAAGGGATGCACATTTGACGTGATAAAAACCATCACATACCCAACAAGAGACCATGCGTTCGTTATCGACTTTAATTGCGCACGTAGGGAAAGAGCAAATCATATTTAAATGCCGTGAAATTTATAAAAAATAAAATAAAAAAGTGTAAATTGCCAAAATGTTGACTGGGAAAATTAAGGCACTTTCAAATTATATTAAAACAAGTGCCTGAAAATATGCTCTGAAGATATGATCAGTCTGAATGTGGAAACTATGTAATGCTGGTGACACAAGAAATGTCAAAGTGTCAGTATAAAAAAATTTGCAATTTTTGTTGTTATGATACTTAGCTGACAGGAATTCACGGAAACGGTATAACTATTTAAAAATATTTATTCAAAGAGTTGTTTAACTTCCTGTAGAAGAAAATAAACACTTGTTGAGCAATATACAATTGAAGTTTTTAGATTTGAAAACTTAAATTTATACTTTCAGAAACCAAAACAAGTGAGTAAGTTTCAGTCGGGCAAGCCGACTTATACAGGGTGTCCCTGAACAAGACAATAAATCTCCGCCAGTTGATTCCTTGGTCGAGAAACGAAAAACATCGTATGGGGAGGGGGGACCGCAAATGACTCTGTATTGAGTTCTAAGGCGATTTGTGCGAAAAAATTTTAAAATAAGTGTTTTCACAGTTGGTTTCTTTACTTCTGAAGTACTGTAGCTAGAAGGCTATTCTTTACCGGGTTGGAAAGCTAATTTGAGCAAATAAAATGGAGATCCCTAGCTTTCTTCTAGCTCCTGCAATCGTGTTTACAAGAAAAGAGGACTGACAGACAGGGCGGTAGGCGTGGCAGTCGACCGATTCCGCCTATTTCCAATACCAACTCCTTCTAGGGCCTAAAAAGGATAAATCCGAAATTTGGAATCCCTAGCTTTCTTCTAGCTCCTGCAATCGTGTTTACAAGAAAAGAGGACGGACAGACGGACGGACAGACGGATAGGGCTACATCAACTCAGGAGGTGACGCTGATCAAGAATATATACACTTTTCCATACCGGACACTTCTCCTTCTTGGTGTTACAAACATCAGACCAAAGTGAATATACCCATACCTCATGAGGTGTAGGGTATAAAAATGAGGTTTTTTGGCGCATACACTACAGTCGCTGTCATGAATTCAAGTTGCTGCAGCTAAATCAACTCAGGACGCTGATCAAGACGCTGATCAAGAATATACATACTTTTCCATACCGGACACGTCTCCTTCTTGGTGTTACAAACATCAGACCAAAGTGAATATACCCATACCTCATGAGGTGTAGGGTATAAAAACGATTGCTTGCTGAGAAATATACAATCGTTTAGACGATTGTCAATAATGCCGGAGATAGATTCGGTTAGAGTGCGCTCCAAACTCCAGAGGACGTAGCACACTGGGGCAGACTACCCACTTTTTGTCGCTTAATAAAAAAATTAATTTTAGATATTGCAATAGCCAATTAAGCAGTTTTAAAGTTCGTTAAATTCCCCATCATTACGGGAAAAAAGTAAAGGTTTTCATGGTTTTGTTTCTTCATTAAGAGTTTCGAAAGTTTCACTTTTTTATAACCCTTATATTAACTTGCTTTGGGAGGACTATATATATATATATATATATATCTATATATATATATATATATCTATATATATATATATATATCTATATATATATATATATATCTATATATATATATATATATCTATATATATATATATATATCTATATATATATATATATATCTATATATATATATATATATCTATATATATATATATATATCTATATATATATATATATATCTATATATATATATATATATCTATATATATATATATATATATACATTTTTTTACCTTTTGGAAACAGGGGTGTGGGGGCAAAGGGGAGCGCGATGGAGCCAATTTAAAGACCTAACTTTCGTATTTTGTAAGCTACAAGGCTGAAATTTTTTACTTAGGTTCGCATTCGGGAAAAAGAGTAAAAAAGGGGAAAAAAGGGGAAAAAGGAGGGAGAAAAAAATTTTTTTAAAAAAAAAAAAAAAAAGAGGAAAATAAAAAAAGAGTAAAAAACAAGTTTTTTAAAATATAACCCTTTAACCGACTAAAAAGCAGAAAATAAATTTTCTTTAAATTAATTTCAGCAATTTCGATTTAAAATTAATTGCGACTATAAAATCTGCAATGATATTCGGAGGAAAGTACCCAAAAACCCTTTATTTTAAATCGAAATTGCTGAAATTAATTTAAAGAAAATTTATTTTCTGCTTTTTAGTCGGTTAAAGGGTTATATTTGAAAAAACTTGTTTTTTACTCTTTTTTTATTTCGTTTGTGGTCGCGTTAGTTTTAAAAAAATAATTTCTTACTAACTTAATATTTTTTCAAGTAATATTTTGTTCTTAAGCGTGTTAAAGTGTAATTGAGTCGTCAACTGCAGGTATTTTTACGAATAATTTTCAATAAGTCATTTATGGAAAATGTATACAAATATTAAAATATGTTAATAATAGCGATATTTTTCGCATACATATAAAGAAATAGTTATGATCTGTGACGGTCGCCTGCACGTGCAAGTAAAAAAATAGAAAAATAGAAGTGTTAGTAAGTGGTAGAATTGCAACGATGCATCCCTCGTCAGATAGAATCGACCAGTGCTGCCAGTCTAAAAAAAAAAAAAGAATAAATAAGCAAAAAAATTGGACACACCATTACGAACTGACAAAAAAATTAGAGAGAGTGACTGCCCGCATGGTTTCTCTCAGATACAGTGAAAGAGAAGGCATTTCCGGTTACCAGATCTGAAAAGAAAAAAAAGAAGAAAATTCGAGACATCACTGAACACCGAATAAAATATAAAATTAATTGATTAAAAACAAAAACACAAAAACCAAATAAACTTGATATTAACACGGACAACAATAGGCAAAGGAAAGAAAAATAGGTGAGAAACGAAATTACCCAAAACAATAAAAAAAAGGAAAGTGAAAAAGAGGATTATAAATATTAATTACGGAAATTCAACAGCTACATGTGACACCACAGAATACCAACAGCAACAGGAGAAAGAAAACAAAAATAAAAAGAAAAGGCTGACCGGTGGAGCGCCCCGTGAAAAGTCTCTGACCGGCGGAGCACCCCCAGAAAAAAAAAGGGTTACCATCTTCCGTCAACTGAACCTGAAAAAAAAAACTGCAAGAAAGCTGAAAAGAAATAAAAGAAGATAAGTAAATGTGAAAGTGAAGTTTTGTACAAAAAAATATATGTTTGAGTCTTAAGAAAAAAAGAGGTTTTGGTGGATTGTAATAGTGTTTTCGTTGTATGCAAATATTTTGAAGGTGGCGTTCATAGAACCGCGTTAGGGTTAGGTATAGGTATTTTTTTTGGGCCCAAGAAGAGTTCTAGTTACCCCCCTATTTAGACAGCGCAGTAAAAAGCCTAGTAAAGGGCATATTTTAAGCCATTTTTCAGGGTGTTCAAACACAACGAAAAACCTAAAACTACAATAAAAGCCGAATTAAAAAATACACCAAAGGAAAATGTACAACTACAAATCTGAAAAGAAAACTAAATAATAAACATATATTTAATCTGTAAAAAAAAAATAACTGGAAATTGAAATCTAAACATACTTCACCTACACTAAGGCATTCAATCCCGAAGCGTTTTTTAAAATCCCGGGATTTCGGGATTTGAAATTACAATCCCGGGATCCCGGGATTGGTTCGGGATTTTCGGGATTTTCCAATTAAATACAATAATTAATATAAAATTAAAGAAAAAATTGTTGAAACAATATTTTAAGTTTAATTTCATTTTAATTCGACAAAGAAATAATATTTATTAAATATAACATTAAACAAAACAAATAATATTTAAAATAAATAAGTCGAACAAAAAGTAATTCTTTTTAAAGTACATTGATCGAACAAATAATTTTTTTTGCCACCTGAATCGGATCATTATCATAAAATTCTGCCAGCTCCATTTCATGCTACACACGAAAAAGTTACTTTCAGTAGTTTTAGTATTATAGCTAGAACGGATACACAAATTGTTGTTTAAAACATGAATCTTTTTTGTAAAAAAAAAAATTATGTAAATTGAAAAAATTTGATTCAGATCGATAAAAATTGTTTGTTAACCGTGATTGACAAAAATTTTGTCAATTTGTGTGTGTGTGTAGCACTAAATCTGCAAAAGTGGGTTTTTTTAATTTACCAATTAGATTGGATGTAAATGTCCGGCTGTATTTTTGTAGAAAACCGTCAAAAATATCTTAAACAATGCATAAAAAAGCCCTTTTTTGAATCCCGGGATTCCGGACTGAAAATCCCGGGTTTCCGGGATTGAGAAAAAGTCCGGGATCCCGGGATTGCGGGATTCGGGATCCCGGGATTGAATGCCTTAACCTACACATATACTAACCTGAAAATACCTACCAGTCACTGCATATATATTTATTTGGAAATTATTAACTTTTTTGTGAACTTCTATGTAAACCTGAAAAATCAAAAAGAAAAATACTAGAAAAAAATTATACAAATTAAACTACATATATACTTACCTGAAGAGTACTTACCTATACTTGCTCACACATACTTACCTAAAAAAAAAAAGAGAAACTTTGCTTGTTGTTAACCTGAAAAAGAAATATGTAAATGAAAAGTTAAATGTTAATTGATTGATTTTAATTGTAGTGGAATGTAAAGAAACGTATCGTGAAGTAACGTAAGAAATAAAAAAAAAAAAAAATTGTTCAATACTTACCGAATAATTCCCTGAAAAGAAAAGATATGATAAATTAAATTTAATATTCAATATATTTGTTTGTCTATACTTACCCTTATACTTACCCGTCCTTATGTTTAATTATTAATTTTAATGTTATTTGTAAGTTAATTCTCTTCATGTTCCTGAATATAATGTATAAGTCCGATATTTCGAAATCTTTTTGAGTTTTTTTTATCAAAAATAATGTGGTGCTAGGGAATTAAGAATCGGTTGAGGATGCAGTAGGAGAAGGCGATGTGCGGATTAAGGGGCATCCATTTAAATAGTGATGGCAATTTGGATGCCAAAGGATGGCTACTTTAGCAGTCATATGGGGAGGGCCCATCCACGGTGCGAACCACCAAAGCACCAACTGACTTGGCAGTCATTGCTCGATGCCAATCTAGTACGTTCCCTTTGTTTCTTCTGTTCGATTTTCTTTGTGTATTGGTCTCGTTTAATGTTGCATGTTTAATTTTTTTATGGCACGCAAATTTGTTTTTTGAACGACAGCAGGGAGCAAAAGTTCCCGCGACATTCGGCGAGCTTAAGCCGAGCGCAAGACGTGCCAGACCCTCGCTCCAAACACAAGCAAACTGCACGTTACAAAATGGCGCCCAACGTACGAGCTTCTTTAACGAAGGCATCGTTTAAATTTTGTTTGTCGGTTCGAAGTGCGTTCATCAGTCCCGGACATTTGGACATAGTTCCGAATATGCCGCGTTGCGGTGAAGCTTCGGCGAATCCCCAAATGAATGTTTTTGTTGTTTCGTTTTTTTTTGTTTTTTTTTCATCGCTTAATTGTTTGTAGATGTTGTCATCAGTCCCGGACAATCGGACCTTGCTCCGATTATGCCGCGTTGCGGTGAAGCGTCGACGAATTGTTGAGTGATGTTTAGTGTTATGTTTTTAGATTAGATTTTTGTCTCCTCTCTTGTCCAACGTCAGTCATGTTTCTTACGGTCCATAGCGACCAGGAGCATTTGCGGCGTGTGGCAAGGGTGGGAATTTTGTGATTTTGTAAATGTTTTGTTGTATCTTTTGTTCGTAGTAGAGTAGTATCTTGAGCAAGATTGTGTGTAGTCGTGGGTTCGATGGTTTTTGTTGAAAAATTTTCGAAACCTGCTGCTATACAGTAGCTACAGCATACTGGTTCTAATTAAATATTAGAGCACAGTCATGCATATGTTAGCAACTTACCATCTTGTTCAAGTCTATAATTGAAATTTCGTAAATCGTCCTTCGTAGCCGCTGTAAAAGACTCAACCGTGTTAAAGTTAAAAAGAAAGGAAAGATTTAAAAAGTGTTTTTGTAAATTTACATTTTTCAGAAAGTAAATGAACAAAGTCTAAAACTTAAAAATTAAATAAATTATTTTTACAAATTCTTTAAAAACTTAACCTAGAAATAAAACTTTAAAATTTTGGATAATTTTTTTTTTGGAATTTTTGATTAAAACTTATAACTAAAAAAATTAAAATCTAAAATTACAATTAAAACTTAAAAACTACATTTCAAATTTAAATTAAATCTTATTTAAGACTTAAACTAAAATAAATTAAAATCGTTGATTTCTAAAAATAATTTTTTTTTGAATTACAAATTTTCGTTATCCTTTCGTAAACTTTAAGTTGTATTTTTTAAGTGGCTAGTAGATATATTGGTGGTTGGTTACATATTAGTTTTTTTCTCGTTTTTCGTACTTTAAGTTTTTTTTTTTGCTATTATTTATTAATTTATTTATATTTTTTTCATTTATTTACTATTTATACATTTAAGTGTAGTGTAGTCCTATTTTTTTTTATTATTTATTCTATTTATACATTTTTATTATTTATTACCTATTTTTTTTAAATTTTGGTTTTGTAATAATGAGCCAATATAATACCCGTTCAGGTGGAAGAGGCATAAGGAGAACAGATGCAAGTCTAAATTTAAGTGATATGACCGTGCCCACCACAACAATTACAAATTCAATGGCGTCAAATACGCAAGGAACAACAACAAATACTGATGCTAACCACAGTGGTTCATCTGGGTCTCAATTAAATGCGACCATCACTTCACCTCAGTTTAGCAGCTTAACTGCACAAACCATTCGAGAGGAAGTAAGGCAAAGAGAAGTAAATGAAAACGGAATCATTAATTCAGCGACGAGAGTGGATGGGCAAGGTACGACGTTACGCGATTATGTTAGCGCATCAGTGGGAGCCGCACAGGCTAGTATATTGAGTCAGTTTGAACAGATAGTTGCTAGATTGGTACCGCGAATAGTCAGCGATTCAATCCAAGCTGAACTACAACGCATTCAAAATCCCTCTACACACTTTAACCAAGTTGGTATTGGAGAACTGAATGCGACGGCTTCAGAAGTTAGGGAATCTGATCCGAGTGAACATTTTCAAGCTCAGCCCCCACTACCACCAACCAATCGAAATCAGGGTTTTGACCGGAGTAGGCCATCTTATCCATACGAACAACATGAATATCAATTTCCCCCTCATAACCAACAGCAACAATCAAATATACAACAAAACAATGCGGCTAATTATTCTTATCATTTTCGGAATCCGGTACCCATACGATACCATCTAGATAAATGGGGCCTTAAATTTGATGGTTCTTCAAAGACGGTGACCATCGAAGATTTTTTATTTAGAGTGGAAGCGATACGGGAAGATCGAAACTGTCCGTGGTCAGAGCTTTTGAAGCACTTCCATCAACTTTTATCGGGAGAGGCGTACGAGTGGTTTTGGTCATTTAGACGGCAACACCCTCAGCCCGAATGGGAGGATTTGAAGTTGGCCATGCTTCGGAAATTACGAAGACATGAGAGCGACTATGAGATTCAGCGGAAGATCATGGAGCGCAGACAGTATTCAAATGAAACGGTGGAAGAGTTCCACAGTGCTGTCATTACACTGAAAAATCAGTTGCGGATGCCCATACCTGAGTATGAACTGGTGCGGATCGTTAAAGACAATTTAAAAGATGGGATAGTGCAGCTAGTTTTTCCGATGACTATCCACACAATGGATCAGTTGTTGGAAGAATGTCGTCGAGCAGAGCGAAACATCGCCAAGCGACAGCCTAATCGTGAGCACTATTGAAATCCCAGTTACAAACGCGTCAATGAGTTGGAAGAGGTTGATCCTCAATATAAATTTTTTGAAGTTGAAGCACTGAACAGAGCTAATGAGACCCAGGCACGACAGCCCTTAAAGTGCTGGAACTGTAGACAGGTGGGTCACAGTTTTTTTGAATGTCCATCGTCCGTCCGTAATATTTTCTGCTTCAAGTGTGGGTGGGAGAACGTCATAACCCCCAAATGTCCTAAGTGTTAGGGAAACTACCAGAGGAGCACTCAGAGCGCCGGGGCAGGGTGCTCAACTCAGACTCAAACCCCGTAAATATTAGTCATTCAGTCCCTTTAATTGTAGTCAATAGAAATTTAAGTAGTAGTATTAAGAAAGTCCGCGAAATTGTCCCGTATCATGTTAGGTTAGAAAATTATTTAATTAGACGTAAGCAAATTTTTGATGATGTCCCCTTGAGTGAGAAGGTCTTAGATATCCGAGCGCGATACACTGCAAGAAAGCAAGAACGCAAACATATCGCGGAGGCGAGTATTCCATTTGGGACTGATTATCGGCCATATATGGACATATTTCTAAATGGCCACCGAATCAAAGGCTTGATGGATAGTGGAGCAACGGTTAGCTGTTTGGGAAAGGACTGATCTTGTATCCAAACTGAAAATCCCAATACTCGACTACTGTTCCATTATAAAAACCGCCGATGGCCGAGGTCAGTCTATCGTTGGAAAAATTCGTGCCGAGATTAAATGTCGTGATCGAGTTGAGTGTATTACGTTGTATCTGGTTCCTTCTTTGTCCCAAGTGCTATACCTCGGTATAGATTTTTGGAATACGTTCAATGTTTCCCCATGTTTTGTCAGCAGTTTAAGTATAGAATCTTCGTCTCAATCATGTGAGTCAGATAGTCCTAAAATGCATGTTTTAACGTCAACTCAAAAGCAGATGTTAGAGTCAGCCAAAAATGAATTTATGTGTTATACAAAATTTGGATTAGGGAAAACTAATTTAGAACAGCATTCTATTGACACCGGAGATGCCACCCCTAAAAAGGTGCGGTATTATCCGATATCTCCAGCTGTGCAAAAATTGACCTACGAGGAGTTAGATAGAATGTTGAGTCTGAAGGTTATTGAGCCCGCACCTCACGCTAGCTGGAACAGCAGAACGACCCTTGTCATAAAACCAGGCAAAAATCGGTTATGCCTTGATGCAAGAGAGTTAAATAAAGTGACGGTTAAGGACGCTTATCCGTTGCCAAATATTGACGGTCTTTTGAGTCGACTCGGCGATACCTATTTTATATCTGCTGTGGACTTAAAAGACGCGTTTTGGCAAATTCCACTAGCAGAATCGGATCGTTCGAAAACCGCTTTCACTGTTCAGGGTAGACCACATTACCAGTTCACGGTAATGCCCTTCGGTCTCTGCAACGCTGCGCAGCGTCTATGCAGACTCATGGACAAAGTGAATCCGTCCGAACTACATGGTCGTGTTTTTGTCTATCTGGACGATTTACTTGTTGTATCGTCAAACTTTGAAACTCACTGTGATATTTTAAAAACTGTTGGTGAACGTCTGTCCGAAGCCAATCTTACTATTAACATGTCCAAGTCTAAATTTTGTTTTACAGAGCTTAAGTATTTAGGTTATATTGTAGGAGATGGAAAATTAAAAACCGACCCTAGCAAGGTTGAAGCCATCAGCAAAATTAATATTCCGAAAACTGTGAAGCAAGTGAGACAATTTCTTGGTACTGCTGGATGGTATCGGAGATTTATTAAAGATTTTGCAACCCTAACAGCACCTATCACCGATACATTGAAAAAGTCAACGAAGTTTGTTTTCACGCCCGAGGCGATAAAATCATTTAATTTATTAAAAAAAGCGTTAGTGTCCAGTCCAGTCCTTGTCAGTCCGAATTTTAAAAAGCCTTTCTTTGTACAATGTGATGCGTCAAATGTGGGAATGGGAGCTGTTCTCTTTCAAAAAGATGAGAATGATGAAGAACACCCTATAGGATATTATTCCCAAAAATTGAATGCCGCTCAGAAAAATTATTCCGTCACTGAAAAAGAGTGTCTGGCAGTGGTAACAGCTATCGCTAAGTTTAGGCCATACATTGAGATGATGCCATTTACCGTGATAACGGATCACTCAAGTTTAAAATGGCTCATGAAGCAAAATGACTTAAGTGGTAGGCTGGCGAGGTGGAGCTTAAAGCTGCAGGGCTACGCGTTCGATATCGAGCATCGAAAAGGGTCGAAAAATGTTGTACCCGATATGTTATCGCGTTTTGACATGGAAGAACTGAGTTTGGAGGAAAGCAACGATGTTGTAGATTTAGGGTCCGATGAGTTTAAGAACGAAAAATATTTGAAATTAATCCAAACAGTAGAGGAAAATGAAGATAGGTTACCCGATGTGAAAGTAATCGACGGGTACGTTTATAAACGCACAAAATTTTATAATGGTGAACCGAACGACGAAGACCATGTATGGAAATTGTGGTTGCCTAATGAGCTGACCATTGAGGTGATGCGAAAATCACACGAAGGATTCACAAAAACGTTGAGTAGGGTACGTGAATATTTTTATTGGCCACGGATGTGCACTGAAGTGAGAGAATTTGTAAGAGGGTGTAGTGTCTGCAAAGAATGTAAGCATTCAACTCAGACACTTCGTCCTACTATGGGAGCCGAAGTCACTACCAGTAGGCCATTTCAAAAAATCTATATCGATTTTCTTGGCCCGTATACCAGATTAAAATCTGAATTTGTAAGAGGGTGTAGTGTCTGCAAAGAATGTAAGCATTCAACTCAGACACTTCGTCCTACTATGGGAGCCGAAGTCACTACCAGTAGGCCATTTCAAAAAATCTATATCGATTTTCTTGGCCCGTATACCAGATTAAAATCTGGCAACTCTTTTATTTTTATTGTTCTTGATCACCAGACTAAATTTGTGTTGCTAAAGGCATTGCGAAAAGCAACTGCAAAATCAGTAAATAAATTTTTGACAGAAGAGGTTTTCCACAAATTTGGAGTACCAGAAATTATCCACTCAGATAATGGGAAACAGTTTGTTGGAAAAGAGTTCAAAGAGTTAGTAGGAATGTTTGGTATTCGACACATGCGAACCGCCTCTCATGCACCACAATCAAATGCAAGTGAGAGAGTCAATCAATCCATTTTAACTTCTATCAGGGCTTTTCTCGAAAACGACCAAAGAGAATGGGACGAAAATCTTTCAAACATCGAATGCTCTCTGCGCTCCTCAATACACGCGTCAATAGGAGTAACACCCTATTTCGCTCTTTTCGGAAACAATATGATCACTCACGCGAGTGCGTATCAGATTGCCAAGAAACTCGATATTTTAGAAGATGGGGAAATGCAAATAATAACAAAACACGACAAAATGCAAATAATACGAGATAAAATACGAAAGCGTCTTCATAATGCATATGAAAAAAATGTTAAAACGTATAATCGTCGAAGTCGAGAAATCCATTTTCACGTTGGACAAGAGGTCTTTAGAAAAAATTTTGTACAAAGCGATTTTGCGAAAAGGATAAACGCAAAATTGTGTCGCCCATGGCTAAAATGCAGAATCGTCAAACCAGTTGGTAAAAATCTTTACGACGTAGAAAATCTACAAGGCAAATCTGTAGGCGTTATACACGCACAACATCTCAAACAATAAAAAAAAAAATAAATAAATAAATAAAAATAAAAATAAAAAAACAAATTACAAAAATTGCCCAGGAAACAGAAAAATAAATAGAAATATAACTAGAAATAGAAATAGTAGTACATTTTTGTTATACGAAAACTTATCTAAAATAAGAATAAATTATAAAATAAGAAACAAAAAAGTTCAATTCACCGCATGAAGATCACCGCTGGGACATCCAGAGTCCAGGGATATACATTTTCCATGTTGTGCTTTTAGCTTCGTCATCCTTAAATGTATGTAGTTGTGTTGCTGGCAACAGATCTGCAAGAAAAATAAAAAAAAACAACATGTTGGTGAAAACATACCACCTCAAACAAATACGCATGTACCTGGACAAGACTGTTTTAGCAATCTGGAAAAACTCCCGTGATCCTTCATCTGTGATATTAGTATTAAGTTTAATTATTTATACATTTTTTTTTAAGTTTATTTATTCAATTATTTATACATATATTTATACACTTATCTATTTCTTAATTTATTTCGTCCATCTCTATTTATTTAATTATTTATTTTTATTGATTTTTTTTGTTATTTATTCAGTTTTTCGTTCCTCTATATATTTATTAAATTATTTGCCTATTTATTAAAATATAAACGTATTTTATAAATTTTTTATTCATATAATATTGGATTAGCTCGTTCCTTCCGTAGTCAAAATGTGTAACCGTTTATTGCATGTCCCCGGATGTAGTCTTAGTGCAGTCGCCCGGAAGCTGTCATTGCAACCTATTGATGCTCACAGGCTTGCATCCAATAGTTTGTGGTGTGGCGGTCGCCTGCACGTGCAAGTAAAAAAATAGAAAAATAGAAGTGTTAGTAAGTAAGTGTGTAGTAGTAAGTGTTAGTAAGTGGTAGAATTGCAACGATGCATCCCTCGTCAGATAGAATCGACCAGTGCTGCCAGTCTAAAAAAAAAAAAAGAATAAATAAGCAAAAAAATTGGACACACCATTACGAACTGACAAAAAAATTAGAGAGAGTGACTGCCCGCATGGTTTCTCTCAGATACAGTGAAAGAGAAGGCATTTCCGGTTACCAGATCTGAAAAGAAAAAAAAGAAGAAAATTCGAGACATCACTGAACACCGAATAAAATATAAAATTAATTGATTAAAAACAAAAACACAAAAACCAAATAAACTTGATATTAACACGGACAACAATAGGCAAAGGAAAGAAAAATAGGTGAGAAACGAAATTACCCAAAACAATAAAAAAAAAGGAAAGTGAAAAAGAGGATTATAAATATTAATTACGGAAATTCAACAGCTACATGTGACACCACAGAATACCAACAGCAACAGGAGAAAGAAAACAAAAATAAAAAGAAAAGGCTGACCGGTGGAGCGCCCCGTGAAAAGTCTCTGACCGGCGGAGCACCCCCAGAAAAAAAAAGGGTTACCATCTTCCGTCAACTGAACCTGAAAAAAAAAACTGCAAGAAAGCTGAAAAGAAATAAAAGAAGATAAGTAAATGTGAAAGTGAAGTTTTGTACAAAAAAATATATGTTTGAGTCTTAAGAAAAAAAGAGGTTTTGGTGGATTGTAATAGTGTTTTCGTTGTATGCAAATATTTTGAAGGTGGCGTTCATAGAACCGCGTTAGGGTTAGGTATAGGTATTTTTTTTGGGCCCAAGAAGAGTTCTAGTTACCCCCCTATTTAGACAGCGCAGTAAAAAGCCTAGTAAAGGGCATATTTTAAGCCATTTTTCAGGGTGTTCAAACACAACGAAAAACCTAAAACTACAATAAAAGCCGAATTAAAAAATACACCAAAGGAAAATGTACAACTACAAATCTGAAAAGAAAACTAAATAATAAACATATATTTAATCTGTAAAAAAAAAATAACTGGAAATTGAAATCTAAACATACTTCACCTACACATATACTAACCTGAAAATACCTACCAGTCACTGCATATATATTTATTTGGAAATTATTAACTTTTTTGTGAACTTCTATGTAAACCTGAAAAATCAAAAAGAAAAATACTAGAAAAAAATTATACAAATTAAACTACATATATACTTACCTGAAGAGTACTTACCTATACTTGCTCACACATACTTACCTAAAAAAAAAAAGAGAAACTTTGCTTGTTGTTAACCTGAAAAAGAAATATGTAAATGAAAAGTTAAATGTTAATTGATTGATTTTAATTGTAGTGGAATGTAAAGAAACGTATCGTGAAGTAACGTAAGAAATAAAAAAAAAAAAAAATTGTTCAATACTTACCGAATAATTCCCTGAAAAGAAAAGATATGATAAATTAAATTTAATATTCAATATATTTGTTTGTCTATACTTACCCTTATACTTACCCGTCCTTATGTTTAATTATTAATTTTAATGTTATTTGTAAGTTAATTCTCTTCATGTTCCTGAATATAATGTATAAGTCCGATATTTCGAAATCTTTTTGAGTTTTTTTTATCAAAAATAATGTGGTGCTAGGGAATTAAGAATCGGTTGAGGATGCAGTAGGAGAAGGCGATGTGCGGATTAAGGGGCATCCATTTAAATAGTGATGGCAATTTGGATGCCAAAGGATGGCTACTTTAGCAGTCATATGGGGAGGGCCCATCCACGGTGCGAACCACCAAAGCACCAACTGACTTGGCAGTCATTGCTCGATGCCAATCTAGTACGTTCCCTTTGTTTCTTCTGTTCGATTTTCTTTGTGTATTGGTCTCGTTTAATGTTGCATGTTTAATTTTTTTATGGCACGCAAATTTGTTTTTTGAACGACAGCAGGGAGCAAAAGTTCCCGCGACATTCGGCGAGCTTAAGCCGAGCGCAAGACGTGCCAGACCCTCGCTCCAAACACAAGCAAACTGCACGTTACAGATCGGTGTACTGTCGGGTATTACTTCTTTCAAAATAAAAAAACATAGGTATCTAACTAAGTGCTCTCAAAATATCTAAGTGCCGGTTTTTGCCGGTTTGGAGAAATCGCTATTTAACCTAAACGAAGTCCAGTGATCCAATTTTCGTGGAAATCGTGTTTTGTAACGTTGTAACCCACATTCGCTCAAAATAGTGCAAAACTTGATACAGGGGGGTTTTTGGGGTCGCTTATTTCGAATTTGATGTTATAATTTTAAAATTCAAGATGGCGGATCCAATATGGCTACCGAAATTTCAAGATTTTATGGAAATAGTTTGAAGCTTGGGGGGGTTTTTGAGGTCGCTGACTACGAATTTGATGTTGAAATTTCAAAGTTCAATGTGGTGGATCGAAGTATATTAACATAAATTATATTAAATTTAAATGCTCCCCTCTTAAATGCTCTTCGCTTAATAAAAATATTAATTTACCTATTGCAATAACTCAGAGTTTAAAATAAATTAGAGTTTAAAAACTTGATGTAGTAAGTTTTCTAGTGCAACAAAAGGAAAAGTGTTGGATTTCTCTTGTTTTTTGGCCATTTTTCAAAATTTTAAAACATTTTATAAATTATGTAAAAATTAACTGGTTAAAGTGGGTATCATTCGAATGATATTGAATATACCTCGTAATTCCCAAAAACAAATATTTCGAAAGTTAGTATTAGCTGTATACACGCAGAGAAAAATATGGTTGGAGCATGATTGCAGAGATCATTCCTTTTTATAACCCTTATATTAACTTGCTTTGGGCGGACTATATATATATATATATATATATATCCTCAAATCTGCGGCGAGCTTTTTCATACACTTCCACATGAGCTAGAGAGCTGAAATTTGGAACACTGATAGAACTCCGGTGACAATGCATTCTATCAATTGGGGTCAATCAGAGGCGTAGGGGGCTGTGGGGGGACTCAAACTTTTTTTTTTTAAACATGACATAACTTCAAGCTGTAATGATGAAATTTGGTAGGTGGGTTCTTATTGACAAAATGATTTTTTATACCCTTTGGAAAGGGGGGTGTGGGGGCAAAGGGGAGCGGAATGGAGCCAATTTAAAGTTCTAACTTTCGTATTTTTTAAGCTACAGGGCTGAAATTTTTCACTTAGGCTAGCATTGGGGAAAAAGAGTAAAAAAGGAAAAAAAAAGGGGGGGGAAAAGGGGGGAACAATTTTTTTTTTTAAATCCAAAAAAATTTTTTAAATGTAAAAATTTAAGAAGAAAAACTATACGGGCAAAATATAAATGAAAAAGAAATATACCGAAAAAAAAATTTTTTTTTAAAAAAAAAGGGGAAAATAAAAAAAGAGTAAAAAACAAGTTTTTTAAAATATAACCCTTTAACCGACTAAAAAGCAGAAAATAAATTTTCTTTAAATTAATTTCTGCAATTTCGATTTAAAATTAAGGGTTTTTGGCTACTTTGTTCCTAATATCATTGCAAATTTTGAAGTAGCCAAAAACCCTTAATTTTAAATCGAAATTGCAGAAAATAATTTAAAGAAAATTTATTTTCTGCTTTTTAGTCGGTTAAAGGGTTATATTTTAAAAAACTTGTTTTTTACTCTTTTTTTATTCGCTATAATAATATTATGATTGTAGTGACCATAGATGGTTGTGATGAAAATACTAATGCTATTTAAATGATTTCCGAGATCATATTATAATTCCAGAGAACATAATATGATTGATTTCAACCATTCTAAAAACATGATTGAGGCAATAATGTTATGATTGGATATTTAACAATAGTGGTGACTTAATTTTGGGTACTCATTAGGTACTTGACATTGCGTGATATTTGTTTTTTATTTTTCAATACACTATATTAGACAGTATTATAAAAAATTTGAATTTCTGTGACAAGACCTACGCGTAAAAACTGAACTTGGACCTGTTTTTGTCAATGATCATGCAATAATCAATACAACTTTGAGTATCGACTATCGAATAATTTTAGAAATAACTATTCGATTGGTAAATGTATTCGACAAGTATTATTCGGCACATCACTAACGCCATCGTGCGCGGGATTCCACAAATTAGAGTTTGTAATATTTGACGCGGAAAACAATTACGAATTGTTTGTCAATAAGGGTAAGTATTGAAATAAAATAATTTGTATTTCACAGCTATAAGTACATTTTCGAGCAGAAGCATAACAAAAGTGCGAAGCTGCCGCGAACAGCGAAGCCCTTCGCTCATATTCTTTTGTTTGGTGGTGGCGGCGCGGTTTGCCTGAACAATCGCGAAGCACCCCTTCGCACATTTCCTTTTGTTTGGTGCTGGTGCGCAGTTTGCTATTCGCGGCAGCTTCGCGGACTTTTGTTTCGCTTCAGCGCAAAAATGTAGATATGTGAAATGCACTTGCAAAGAGTGCTGTTGGCGCATAGACTACCTGTGTTCCAAGTTGACTCAGCGCAGTCTATGCGCCTCCTGCGCTAATATTCGTTTGGTTTATTTTCAATTTTGGAAAATTTTTAGTTCACAGGTTTTTTGTCGGTATTGGCGCCGAGTCGCTGGCTGTCGCGTAAAATAACTACGCAGTGCTGTGGTTCAAAGGCAAGGAACTGAATATGAATGTGGTGGCTCGATTCGGCAGCATCGTCAATTTACGGGTGATGCAGCCAATTTACAATTACGTATCGTAATTATACTAAGGACACACCGCTATTGGTGTGATTTTCCGTAAGTTTCCAATTAATAAACGAAACGAAACAAAAACTAAAATAAATGCTTTCAGGTTGGATGGATAAACGCGCAGAACGTATACTACATCGGAACAACAATCCGTCTGAGGAAATTGCGAAACTCTACGTTTTAGATGACCTTTTAGATCCATTTATTGCTTTGGGCAAGTGAGTGCACGATTCTTAACTATAACGCGTACAGTTAGTTTATGTTACAAATTGCAATTTTGTTTTTCCGTAGAATCTTTTGCATGGACAAGTTCAACTTCTCCCAGGAAGCGGCCGCCAATGTCAACTCAATTGTGTATTTGATATCGGCAATTTCTTTACCCCTTTTCGGCTTCAAAACTGCTCTTTGTAGCTGTCAATCTGTGGAAAATCTCGCTGTCATTATATTTGGGTTGAGCTGTTTTTCCTTTCCTGGTTGTCACGTATGTTTTGCTTCTATATCAATTTCGCATTCTTTGTCTATTCGTTAACGTTACTAAATTTTCTATATCAAGTAACTTTATTCTTATTGAAATTATTCAATTCTAATTAAATTTTTAATAAATAAATAAATAAAATACAAATAAACTTAAAAAGTGGTTTTTTTGATCACATTATGTGAATCATGTACTTGTTCAGTTACCAACCATGTGGATGGTTGGCTGCAACCATGCACATGTTCAGTTTCCAATCATTTCGCCAATCATAATATGGTCCCCTTAAAATATGATTGGGTCAACCATGTTTTTTCTGTGTTTGTAACAATACAGGTGTACTAGTTGATAGTTGAAAGGGTTTGTACAAAAAACTGCCTTTGAATAGTGTTTATATCTCATAATGAAATGAAATAATGTTGTACCCACATATTATTTTTACTATAAGCCACCGAACACATAAAAATTCTAAAAACTAATATTAATGGGGAAGAGAAAGTAAAACAAATTGGTATGTTGGTACTGTACTTATATATTTAAATAGGACAGTAGTGGAAGTACCCTACCGTGAACTTTCCCGTGAATTCCCCGACCATAAATAACTTCAAATTCGAAATCAGCAACTTCAAAAACCCCCCTAAACCAAGTTTAGTAAATATAAAATAAGATTTAGGAATTTCGGTTGCCATATTGGTTCCGCCATATTGGATCCGCCATTTTCTTGTTGTAGTACTCGAGTGCACCTCTCCGAATTAACAAATCTCATCGAAATCGGTCCACCAGGGCTGGAGCTATGGCATTTTTCGTAAATCGCTCTTGTGTTCGTGCATGAATATTTGGACATTTGTGTGAAATTTTCGTCAATGAATTGTATGGGCAATTCAGCATGTTTCGTGCACGCTGTACACTTTTCCGGCAGAATTCCTCAACGATTTCCGAAATAATTTCCTACTTCTTTATTTCTCCGAGTTATTTTACAAAAACCATGATTTCTCAAAAAGTGCAAAATAGTGAATTCATATTTTTTACATGTTGTTGTTAATGAATTGAAGAACAAATTCTGAGGTTTGTAGCTTGGACGGTTTCGAAAGTGGCTTAAAAAATGCTGATCAAGGCCGTATTTAGGGAGGGGGTTATGTACGGGTCCCGCCTTTTTTAATTACTTTTCCCGCATTTTTTTATTACTTTCATTACGATTCCCACAAACCACTATAGCCTGTCTGATACAGCTTCTTCTCAGGAATCCAAAAAGGCCAAAAATTCGATTTTCATAAAACGGACATAGAATGGTTGTGCATTAAGGTATCGATATTTTGATATATTTTCCCAGCGCCTCTAACAACAAGCATTACGATAAGAAGAACTTTTAAAGCGCTTTTGTTTTCAAAAAACGAAAAAAATCAAATTGTTTGCTGCCAAAATAAAAACCAAAAGAAAAAATAATTAGAAATCAATTTTCACTGGAGTTTAAATCAAATGTTCCTAATAAAAATATTGTTAACGTACGAGTAGAGAAAATTGGCCATCGTAACATTTTTTTGAAGACCAACAAAAAAGCGCTATCCCCCAAAAACATGCAAAGATAATAATGTATATTTGTATAAGTATCGCATTTGTAAAGCTTGATTTCCCGATAGGGTCTTCCATATCGACCTGAACGGAAAATCTAATAGGGAAACCTTGCATGAAGATCAGTGTAATTCCTTGTCAAATCGAAGCAATTTTTTAAAAAATTACCCTCGACCTCTCCGATTTTATAGAAATTTGGAAGGTAGGTAATTAACAGCAAAAAAACAATATAGCTTCTCGTGGCTGAAACAAGATGGAGCAACGATTGCATATACATTTTTGAACTCGAAAATATCAATACCAAGCGGTTTATTGGCTTATTCTTTTTTCCAAATGTACTTGGCGTTATTGTTTTTCGATTAAAGGAAAAAAACATTTTTTTAAATATCCATATACATTTTTTTTTAAATTTCTTAATATTTTCAACTTAAATACACCTCCTTCTACAGTATTTGCCATGTAATTGCAAAGCCTGTTTGATTCTGAACAAAAAAGATTCTTGCAATCGTTCCTCCATGTGTTATTTACCTACCTTCCTAATTTCTATAAAATCGGAGAGATAGAGTGAAAACACTTTGTCGATTTGATATGGGATTACCCATCTTAAATTTGGTAAAATAATCTTAAAAATAGAACTATTAGAAAAGTTTATATGAACTGTTTTGGGTGACCACGTCATCAAAAATAACACTGTGCAACAATTTGGGGCAAATTTTTTTAGGGCCTCTACGAAATTTTGTGGGATGATAGTATTGTATGTGGGAGTAAAACCCTAGCTGGGTTTTGCTACACCCCATCACAATTTTTTTTAGACGTCATAATGCATTTTTTCAGCTTTTCATTAGTAAAAACTGTTTAGCGGTTGAACTGACTTTTTTTTTGTTGGAAAGGCAATTTCTTGATATTTCCTCCTTAAGGAATTGAAAATCGAACCTAGTAGTGGTTGAGAAATCGGAATTTAAACGTTTTAATTTTATTATATTTTTATTTATTTTTTATTTCTTTTTTTATAAAAAAATTCAAAAGTGCAACGTTTAAATTCCGATTTCTCAACAACTACTATTTCGATTTTCAATTCCTTAAAACAGGAGGAAAGATCAAGAAATTAGCCCAAAACGGGCAAACACTTGTATGGAAAAAAAAACCAATTTCGTTTTAGATCAAGAAAGATACGAGAAAAAAACCATAATTAACCATTTTTGGCGGAAGCCCCCTGGAATTAATTAAAAACATTTTCGTAAAAATTTAAAAATGTCAATTATACTTTCATTAATATGGTATAACCAGAGAATGTTAATTATAGAGGAGGTGCATAAAGGAATTTCTGTTAAATTGTGGTTGGAATTTTGGGCCAGATTTTTGAGGAATTTCCAGTCGAACATCGATCAAGTATTTTTTTAAGTTCGACTGGATTTTGATGTTCGGTTCAAACAGAAATGGAAAGAATGAAACCAAAAAAAGTAAGAAAAAAAGAACGCAACCAAAAGGTGGTGGTTTTTTCTAGTTCTCCTTCATGTTTGCGAATTGGTTGGTTATGAGCTTTTGTTTTGATTATGCAAACCGGTTTTAGGTTTTCTAAGCAATTTGCAATTCTTGTATTTTGGTGATTTTCACAATTCTTGCAAACATTTTCCCAATTTTATTCAGTTTTGATTTTCATATTTTATATTTAATATTTTTATATGAGCATTGTAAATATATTTCATTTGATACATATTTGCAATAAATATGTTTGCATAACTTCATAAGGAAAAAAATTGAAATGTAGGTCAATACATTTCAATTTTTTTCCTGGTTCTATTGTTTCCTTTTTTGTGTGTGCACAACAAGGAAAGCAAGAAAAAAAGAAAGGTGGTGGTTTTTTCTAGTTCTCCTTCATGTTTGCGAATTGGTTGGTTTTGAGCTTTTGTTTTGATTATGCAAACCGGTTTTGGGTTTTCTAAGCAATTTGCAATTCTTGTATTTTGGTGATTTTCACAATTCTTGCAAACATTTTCCCAATTTTATTCAGTTTTGATTTTCATATTTTATATTTAATATTTTTATATGAGCATTGTAAATATATTTCATTTGATACATATTTGCAATACATATGTTTGCATAACTTCATAAGTTCATTGACCTACATTTCAGTTTTTTCCCTGGTTCTATTGTTTCCTTTTTTGTGTGTGCACAACAAGGAAAGCAAAGAAGATCAGTTCAAGATCAAGGTTGACGTTGTTTTCATTTTTTTTTACTGAGTTCATTTGTCCGTTTAAAATTGAAATGCACCATGTACATAGATTTCCTTAAGCACTTAGTGCATTTCAATTTTGAATATACGCATTATACTTAGACAATATTACTTCTCGCTATTTATTAGCCACGTTGCCGAATTTTATATTATTCAAATGTTTTAATACATTTTTCTTGTATTAATACATTCCTATTCATAAGGAATAAACAAATTGGGGGAATATGTGAAGAATAGACTTGTCAGTTTTGTAGCGAATTTTTGGTCACAAAGTAAAAAAAAGCGCACGCATTCCCGTCCCACATGAACACTACGTTGAAATGCATGAACTAATATGTAGGATAAAAATGTCTATTCAAAGAGCTTTTTCTTATAAAAATCATAAATAAATGCAATAAAAGGAAATAAACAATATGTTTGAGAATTTACAATACAAGTAGAGTACAGCGTCGGTTTGGAAATTTATTAAAACAAGATAAAACAATTTAAATTCATTTAAAATACATTACTGCATTTGAAATACGCGCTGATCGGATTTTAATTATATATTAGTTATGCTTCAAAACGCAAATAAGTACAGTAATTAAAACCTTTGAACACTTTCGACTGGAAGTTCCTCAAAAATCTGGCCCAAAATTCCAACCACAATTTAACAGAAATTCCTTTATGCACCTTCTCTATAATTAACATTCTCTGTTGAAACCGTGGAACCCATGGGTCATTTTAATATGAAAACATGTTAATTGGAGAATTTGGAACAAACTCTTATACTCAAAAAAGTCTAGGGTAACATTTTTTGTAGGTAGTTTGTCCACCTAGAATTGTATTCGATCCCATAGTGCGGGGGCAACATCCAAAATTGATAGTTTTGGTTTTTTCAAGTGATTGTGATTCCGAAACGTATTTTTTTATTTAAAGGGGGAATATGACCCCTTACTTATTTTTCGGGATCTAAAACGGTTTTAAAATTTCAGTTTTTTTTGCTCCGTACAAATTTTAGCCCATTTTTGCCTTTTTATTCTTTAATTTAAGAGTTTGGTTTTAGGCTAAAAGGAAACATTCCGCCCTGTGCTTTAAAATCTATATTTAATAGCCAGTCTAATATCCATACTACAAAATATCACATTTCGACCGATTCTTGTTTTGTCCGTAATTGTATAGGGATTTTCTTGGTAAATACTCTTAACCTCAACTTCATATCATATTTAATGACAACGCAAATCTCAAAGTTTGGTTCGTTTGCAAAAATTTCTCATCTTTTGAGAAAGTACAAACTGTATACGTTAAGCTACTTCAACATGAATACCTAAAATGTCTATTGTATTTATTTTGCACAGATATATGAAGCCGCTGTTGACACATTCTCGTCCGACTCTTCTAGAAACTTTACCAGTATGTTGCAATCCTTTAGCTCGTGTCCTTACAACGACTGAACAGTTGACACAGGTATGTAGTGATTGCGTTGCAGATCCTATGAAAGTATATTTTGACTTTGTCTATCAACCATAACCATACCATTCATTGGAGCATTCTGTAATTTTCTGAAAATCGACCATTCATGTACAAAATATAGGATGGGGCCGGCATACGTCGCTCTGATTCGGATTCGGACATTTGCATTGATGACGATGACAATTTTGGCCGCAACAGCTCGTCGGGCAATGTTGGTGGGAGCGGTGGTAGTGGTGACCCCAGTGGTGCCTCACGTCGTAATTCTATCAATCGTGTAAGTATTCGCTTTGTAGCGGATGATCGTAGCCTATTTGCTAGCTACAAAAATCGTGATTAATTTCTGAAAAAAATGTATATTCAGAAACATCAAAATTCTGCTTTTGATTTGAAAACTTGTATTCAGGGTAAAAACAAATTTTTTTATTCTGAATTTTTCATTGTAAAATTTGTTTGAAACAAAATTAAAGATTTTTTGTAACTTTATGTAAAAACTATTTTTGTAATGTACTTTTTTTTACACATAACCTAAAATATTATTTAATACTTTATCCTGTTATTGTTATTATTATTAATATTACGATTATATTTTGCATGCTGATCAAAATCAATAAACCCAGTTATAAGTTTTTGTATACCTATATCTGTACTATTCTGACTAAAAAACACAATTTTACATACGCTATCTATATTTAAATAACTCCTAATACAATTAACAACTAAAGGCATCGGATCATTAAGGTGATAAGTCTACCAATTTTCCACAAGTATTTTATTACATTACATTACAAAAATAAGCTTGGTTCCTCAAAAAAAACCCTAATGGTCGTATTTTTTTCCGAATTAAAAACATAGCGAAGTACGCCCGACAGGGGCGTTACCAGGGGGGGGGGGGTCTATGAAGTAATAGAAAAATGTATGGATATTTTATTTTATTAAAAACTTTCGTGTACCAAAAACTGGAAAAATTCCAGTATTAGCATTCGTTATTAAGCTTCGAATATCACGGTTTACATTTACATCAAAGTGAAACAGCTTGTAAAAATTTAAAGTTATTCGAAATTTTCTGTGAATTAAATGAAAGTGTGTTTAAAATGAAAGCAGGGACGAGGGGATGGGGGTTTTAGAATAAATCCCTTTTCTCATAAACTCCCCTTCGGGATTTTTTTCAAATTTTTTTATTACACTTTTTTTGAAAGTGAAAACCCCCCGAAATTTTTTTCTGGTTACTTCCCTGACGCCCAAACATTCAAAAAGTAGTATATCGAATAGAAAAATTGTATTCAATCCCCATCATCATTTGTCCATTTAAAATGTTTGCGAGGGTTCGGAAACTACAAAACAATTTACAAAAAACCAGTAAGTAAATTTTAATCGGTCAAAACCGACATATGTATACCCTACATTTACATTTTGGTTACTTTGAAATTTCGATATCAAATTCGAAACCAGCGACCCCAAAAACCCCCCCATACAAAATTTTATACTATTTTGATAAAATCTTAAAATTTCGGTCGCCATTTTAGTTCTACCATCTTGAATTTTAATATTTTGACAATTCCGAGCTCAGCGACCCCATAACCCATTTATACACTATTTTAGCGTAATTAGGTGAAAATCGTATAAGTGAAAATCGTGTTATATAAAATACGTATATAACACGATTTTCACTTATATGGCGTGGCAGTCGACCAATTCCGCCCATTTTCCGTCGAGGGCAAAAAAATGATAACTCTAAAATTTGGGCCCTCTACCTTTATTCCAGCTCCTGCAATCGTGTTTACAAGGACGGACAGACGTATATGGCTAAATCCACTCAGGAGGTGACGCTGATCAAGAATATACAGCATATACATAACGGTAATCGTTCAAATGCGAAAGCATAAAGATTTCCAAGTTACAGGATAATGGCTTTCGGATCAGCGAAAAGTGCTGCTCACAATAATAGCAGTGTTACAGAGGGTTGATCCAAACAATGCTCAGAAGAACTATGAAATATTATACAAGCATAGAGAGAAAAGGAAAAGGACATGAATAAGGACAAGGATAACGATCATATATCCTTTGTGGATCTACAATATATCCACTGTGGATCTTCCAACGCTCTGAAATGGGTAAATTAACCCGAAACAGGTGCTCCAAAGCGGTAACGTCTGCATGAATTGACAGACGAGCCATCCAGCTAGCCCAGAACAATCCTTCTATCAGCTCCATGCAAATCAGGCACCTTCGACTTTTTGAGAGAACAGTTATAATCTGAAGACGTCTAATAGAAGCCGGGTTATTTGTCAAATGTCCGCGAAAAGTCTCTTACCGGAATATCTAGCAAAATGGTGGGAATTTTCTAAGGTTCTGAGCATTGTTTGGATCTACCCATTCTGCTAAAAATTACCATATTATTCCTTT
Organism: Heteromyza rotundicornis; assembly: GCA_951394025.1. Lineage (NCBI taxonomy): Eukaryota > Metazoa > Arthropoda > Insecta > Diptera > Heleomyzidae > Heteromyza > Heteromyza rotundicornis. The sequence goes on along the minus strand of OX596013.1, from coordinate 28,007,052 downwards.
TATAATTATTCACAGCAAATAATAGTTTAAAAACAGCCAATAAATCTTCATGCTTGCGCATTTGAACGATTACTAATTGGGCGCAGGCCTTGATCATCTGTGTACTCTTCGATAGCTCTCGAAATCGTTTCAAAAATTATATAAACAGAAAATTCGTTTCAAATTAAGTACTTATTTAATTTTTTTATTTTTAAATATATTTTCCTCGGAAAATCTTACCGGCTTTTCTCGGCTGTGGTGGCTGATGCTTCGTATGGTATTCGATCGAGAGAGGTTGTGATATTCAAAAAAAGCCAAGAAGTCGTCGGCAAAATCAAAATCGCAATACCGTCAAGCAGATTACGCAACAGTCAACAGCGCCTCCTACATTTAAAAATTTTTTTTCGATGTACTGAAATGTTGCACAACTTTTCCAACTTCACCCTAAGTGAGTTCAGTTGAAAAATAAGAGAATATCGCCGAGTAGCTTAGCCCACAAGCTACCGGCAAGCTAACCACTGTTTTAACAAGTAGCGTATCCACTTACACTTGTCGCTCTCGCACACTTACATCGTCCGTCAAAAACTCTAATGGCCTGGATAGGAGTAGGCACTTGAATGGCTTGTGTGCTCAAGTTGTGTTGAATGCGCAGTGCGAAACAATTGTTTTAAAAAATTTACTTTCTATTAGATACCGACCGGAACCGCTTTTTTTCTGCCGAAACCGAAATGGTTGAAATTGTTATTTTTAAATTTCGGCCGAAACCAAAATTTAACCGAAACCAAAAAAAAAAGAAAAACTAGAGAGTATCTTTGGCCATGCCGTAGCTGAAATACCCCACACAGTAGAAGTTTAGAAATACCTCAACATAAAAAATTTGGTCTCATGCCCCCATTTTGAGCCATTTATAGGTGGTTTTGGAGCTTCAAACCACAACCAAAATCCGTTTCTAAAATTTTCAAATCAAATCCACCAAACAAAAATTTGGTCTCAAGACCCCATTTTGACCCATTTATATGTGGTTTTGGAAGCTTGGACTATGTCGAAAATCCATTTCTAAACATTTCCAATCGAAAACAGCTATAAAAAAGACTTGGAAAAAGTTGACCTTTTTTTCGTTATATGGGAGCCACGCCCAGTTTTCTCCGATTTGGCTGATTCTCGAACTTGCTCTTACTTTTGAATTGAAAAACATGTTCCCAAAGTTTCAAGTCGATATCTCCAAAACTGCGACCGCTATCGTGCGGACAGACAGACGGACATCGCTAAATCGACTCAAGAGGTGATGCTGATCAAGAATATATATATTATTCCATACCGGACACGCCTTCTTATGGGCGTTACAAACGTTGTGTCAAAGTTAGTATACTCTGCCACAGTGTGTGTGGGGGTATAAATATTATAAAGTAGTACATAATTAACCGTTTCAGTAGGCTGAAATCGTTCATTTTAAGTTCAGATCACGAATTCGATGAATTTAGAAGCAAATTATCTGGAATTTAACTAGGGGAGGGATCAAGGGCAAGATGCGTTCCTGGTCACTTCACTTATCTTCATGAAAATTGTATAAAGCATTGTCAGAGAACAGAATTATTATTGGATTAAATATTCTTAAATTTCGAGCTATGTTTAATGGAAACCGTTTAGAATAAAATGAGAGCCTCTAGAAATTCAGCCGTTATAGGCGTGCACTGAACCTGTCATTTATTTGTATATAGTGTGTGTACTGTGGTAGGGGGTGGCCGGTCATAACGCCCATGGCCATAACGCCCAAAATAAAATTTGGGCTTTATAGCCGCCTTGCTAACGGCCATTAGGCCCAAAATAAATTTGGGCGTTTTGTCCCCCCCGAAAAAGGTCATAGCGCCCAATGAAAAAAAGGTAGTAATACCCAAATTTTGGGCATTATGACCGTCTTCTAAATGGTCATAAAGCCCAAAAAAATATTTTTTTAATATTATTTTTTACTGTTAAATTTAAACGATGCATTTAAGGGTTTGCAATTTATGTCTGAATATGTCCGAACCACAGTAAAGCAAAACGGTTTTGCATATACACTGTTTTTTTCATTGGCAATCGCGAATACGATTAAAGACCAAGTGGATCTCGAAAATCGACACAACTTAGTTGATGCTACTTTCTCCGTTGTACCATGTTGCGGGTACAAAAAACATCGTATAATCTACTTTTTACATGTAAGTACTGTTGTGTGTACCATCTGCATATCGTAGTTAGCTTGTAAATTGCGTAATAAATTAACGCTATTTACGTTGATCGGATTTTGATTATCTTTTCAACCCTCCTAAGTATAGCCTTCAAGCTGCAGTAATTCCGAAGTAATAAAAAAAAACAGTGAAAACACATTTTTTCTAATTTTTTCGCGCATTTAACCCTATAACTTTTTACAGTTCATTTGCGGCCCCCCTCCCGTACGATTTTTTTTGTTTCTCGACCAGAGGAATTAATTGGCGGAAGTTTGTCGTCGTAGTCAGGGACACCCTGTCTATACGTCTCATTTTTATACCCTACACCTCATGAGGTATAGGTATATTCACTTTGGTCTGATGTTTGTAACACCAAGAAAGAGACTTATCCGGTATGGAAAACTATACATATTCTTGATCAGCGTCACTTCCTGAGTCGATTTAACCCTATCCGTCTGACCATCTGTCCGTCCTCTTTTCTTGTAAACACGATTGCAGGTGCTAGAAGAAAGCTTGGGATCCAAAATTTTGGATTTATCCTTTTTAGGCCCTAGATGGAGTTGGTATTGAAAACGGGCGGAATCGGTCGACTGCCACGCCTACCTCCCATATAAGTGTTTTTACCGTAATTTTAAGATTTCATCAAAACGGTATGAAATTTTGTATAGGGGGGTTTTTAGGGTCGCTGATTTCGAAATTTGATGTCGCATTTTCAAAATTCAAGATGGCGGATCCAATATGTTGGCCGAAATTTTAAGATTTCATGAAAGCTGTATGAAATTTTGTATATATAAGTCGGCTTGCCCGACTGAAACTTACCCACTTGTTCACAAGCGAATTCAGTTGCTACACGCTATTATTGATTCGGTTGTGGAAGCTTTTTCATTTGGAATTCTCTGTCAGCTGAAAATGTGACTGCTTCAATCTACTATTCTGTTGAACATTTTTGCGTTTCTTCTGGTATTACAAGCGAATTTGGGTCTCTCTCAAGCGAAAACTAGAGCTACAGACGAATTTTTGTTACACAACCTCGCGCCATTTTATATCAGGGTTGCATGGGAGCTACCCCAACAATTAAAACGCAAAAAGACTAATCCAAATCGCTTTGATACTTTTTTCCCCTTGGGTCGAAAAATTGTTGTCACAAAGTTTCATCCAAATTGGAAACTTGTAAACCTCTCCATTTTTGATTAAAAATATCCAAACCGGGCAAACATTTTTGTCATAAAGATGATATTTATACCCCCACATACTACTGTGGCAGGGTATACGTTTGTAACATTAACAAATTTAAATAAAACTAGAGAGTGGACTATCTTCGGCTATACCGAAGTTGAAATACCCCCACACAGTAGGAAGAAGTACCTCGATCATAAAAAAATGTGGTCTCAAGACCCTATTTTGAGCCAATTATAGGTGGTTTTGGAGCCCTGACCATGTCCAAAATCCATTTCTAAAAATTTCCAATTAAATCCAACAAAAAAAAAAAATTGGTCTCAAGACCCCATTTAGACCCTTATATATGTGGCTTCGGAACCTCGGACCATGTCCAAAATCCATTTCTAAAAATTTCCAATTAAATCCACAAAAAAAAAAAAATTGGTCTTAAGACCCCATTTAGACCTTATATATGTGGCTTCGGAACCTCGGACCATGTCAAAAATACGTTTCTAAACATTTCCAATCGAATACAACAATAAAAAAGACTTGAAAAATGTTTACCTTTTTTTTCGGTGTATGGGAGCCACGCCCAGTTTTTGTCCGATTTGGCTGATTCTCGAACTTGATCTCAGTATTCACGAGAAAAACATGTAAAAAAAGTTTCAAGTCGATATCTCTAAAACTGCGACCGCTATCGTGCGGACGGACAGACGGACAGACGGACAGACGGACGGACAGACAGACGGACATCGCTAAATCGACTCAGGAGGTGATACTGATCAAGAATATATATACTTTTCCATACCGGACACGCCTCCTTATGGGCGTTACAAACGTTGTGACAAAGTTAGTATACCCTGCCACAGTGAGTGTGGGGGTATAAAAATACATTAACAAATTTTCCCATTTTCAATTAAAACTGCAGAGAGAACAATCTTCGGTTATGCCGAAGCTGAAATACCCCAACACAATATGATCTATTTAGAAGTACCTCGATAATTTGGTCTCAAGACCCAATTTTGACCAATTTATAGGTGGTTTTGGAACCTCGGAGCATCGCTTCCTGTTTTTGGGTAAATCATGCCACTTGTGATTAGAGCTGCTACGAAATGCGTTTTTGGATTTTTTTGGGTGGACTACACAGAAAAGTTCGTATAACTATAAATTTTCAAAACGGAAATTGCGAATTCTGCTCAAAATTACACAAGGTGTTTCGTTATTTCATGCAATTATTCCGTTTTTGAGTACAAGCAAGTTTTTAATAAAATAAAATATCAAGGACATATCGACGCACAGTGCAACGAGTGTGGCAAAAAATACCCGAAACGGACTTGTTTTAAAAAAAAAGCGGTTTGGGGTTTGGTTTGAAATACTCCCACTAAGTACAAAATCTAAAAAGGTTTTGTGATATCTTCTTTAGTATAGCCGCGCGGAGTGAAACACAGAATTCTTATAATTTTTCACATTTTCAATGAAATATTTCAAAAATCGCCAAAATTTAAAAAAAAAGAGGTAGAAACAAATTGTTTAATGGAAAATTTTCTAGGAAGTAGGAAGAAAATATAATAAAAAATCGAACTGGAAACTAAAATTTTGTTCGTGTTGACAAAATTGTAAAAAAAATTTTTAAAAACATTTTTTTTTAGTCATTTAAAAAAGAAGTATGTAGAATTACAAAAAAAGTCCTAATGACGCACTTGCTGGCATCTATAAGTCCACCTGACGTGTATATGAATCACCTTTTTTTATGCATACAAAGCAATTTGAAGCAAAGGAAGTATTCAAAGTATCAAAGCAAAGGTATTGTGACATGAACACTTTGAAGCGGTAAACTGTGCTCAAAGTATTTTCTAAAATGCTTTAAAGTAAGCAAAGTATTTCAAAAAAAAGTTTTTTGCTCACTGCGTCAATGTAAGCAACAGTATTCGAAAATACTGCAGCAATTTAAACCCTGATCAGTTCATATAAACTTTTCTAATAGTTAAATTTAAAAGATTATTTATCATAAATTTGGTATGATGGGTAATCCCATATCAAATCACTCTACCTTTCCGATTTTATAGAAATTTGGATGGTTAATAAATAACAGATGGAGCAACGATTCCAAGAATCTTTTTTGTTCAAATTTAAAAAGGCTTTGCAATTACATTCTTCGAGTATCCCTGTAATATATACATGGCAAATACTATAGAATTAAAAAAAATTTCAAGATGCATACAATAAGCCTGATTGATTCTGAACAAAAAAGGATTCTTCCCATCGTTGCTCCATCTTAAGTTAACGGACCCGTACATCCCCTCCCCCTAAATACGGCCTTGATAACCACAACTTTCTTGTTTGTTTTGTTTACAATATTCTTAGTATCTTTAGTTCTAAAAACACGATTTGTCAAAGTGAAAAAATTGTGAAAGATTATGTATGGAAAACTACCCGTGTTACTCTATGTCCGTAACAGTGCACAAGATATTAGTACAAGGTTCAAATATAATACAATTTTTTAATATTCCCATCGGAATGCTTTCGGAAGATGTGCTTGAAACGAGGCACAAAGAATTCAGAAAGTATCGATTGAATAATACACGAAAAACTTCTCGAGAATCCTCAAATAAGGACTTGTTTGTAAATTTGTTGCGCTCTTCCAGAGCTGTAAAAGACTTTCATGTTTCATGTTTTAACTCTTTGACTTTGTGGGGCAATGATTGCAATAAATAATTCTGAGTCGAGACTTCAGACTTCAACGTTGAAATCACTAATCAATTTCCATATTTTGATTGCAGTCTGACATTTTTTTTTTTAAATGATTTCACTCATTTTATTTGGAGTCAGCTGGGACTTCAGATCCTTGATTGAAATCTTCACATTCACATTAATTTTTTATTTTTATACCCCCACACTCACTGTGGTAGGGTATACTCACTTTGACACAACGTTTGTAACGCCCATAAGGAGGCGTGTTCGGTATGCCAAAGTATATATATTCTTGGTCAGCATCACCGCCGGAGTCGATTTAGCCATGTCCGTCTGTCCATCCGTCCGTCCGTCCCTCTGTCTACACGATTGCGGTCGCAGTTTTGAAGATATCGACTTGAAATTTTGGGAACATGTTTTTTACTTCAAAAGTAAGAGCAAGTTCAACGATCAGACAAATCGGACAAAAATTAGAGTGGGCTCCCATATAAAAAAAAATTAATTTTATTTTATTTCCAATATTTTTTTTTTTTGGTTTATTTGATTGGAAATGTTTAGAAACGTATTTTTGACATGGTCCGAGGTTCCGAAACCATATATATAAGAGTCAAAATGGGGTCTTGAGGCAACATTTTTTTTTGTGGATTCGATTGGAAATTTTTAGAAACGGATTTTGGACATGGTCCGATGCTCCAAAACCACCTATAAATGGCTCAAAATGGGGTATTGACACCAAATTTGTTTATGTCCGAGGTACTTCTAAATTCCTACTGTGTGGGGGTATTTCAGCTTCGGCATAGCCGAAGATAGTCCACTCTCTAGTTTTAATTTTTTTTGTGTCCAAAAATGTTTTGATTTTCGATCGAAATTATTGCCAAAGTGTAATAATTTCGATCGAAAATGTAAAACAAACTACTGGAATCGCCGCGGCAAATATTTATTGCACATTTTTGCATCACAACAACAAAATTTACAGATTTGAATTTCCTACGCTTGAGCAAATTGCCACACAGGAAATGTATAGCTTCTTCGTCAGATTTCAATGTGTTATCTGACGAATAAATCGACGAATAACGTGTTTGAGTTGTACGTTGTAGGGTTAAAGACATCTGCTGTTACCAGAATAATGTTACACTAAGCCAACCCAACTTCGTATGGGGGATTTTCAAATTTTGTTTTTCCTTCGTCCCAACCACCTAAAATGAGGTGTTGGGCCAAAAAATGATATTCCCAAAGTTTCATCCAAATCGAATAACTCTAGACCACAGCAAAACTAGGTTCAATATTGGAAAAAAAAATGAAGGGCCAAGTAAAAAAAATTTATTAAATTCCAGCAACAATCGTGAATACATAATTTTTCTTAGATAATACTCAAAGTACCACGTCCCTGATGACGTATTGGTTACCTTCCTTGTCCACGATGAATCTGTGTCAATTTCGTGACGTGCCTGCAGACTCTGGTCGCACAAGGCAATTTTTGGAGAACCGCGCAATTAGAAAATCACCATAATTGAAGAATTCTCCCAGAGTATACGCGTATTAGCATCGACATGCATATTTAATTGAGAATTCTAAATAAGTTTGTAAAATTTTTAGTTACAATTTATAAAAAATTGGAAATGTAATTATTTTTAAGCAGCAAAATTCAAAATAAATGTATGTTAGAAATCTTACGAAATCTTATTTTTATTTTGCGATTGAATTGTTTTATGATGAAAAGTGTTGTTGCAAGTTCCCCACCAAACAACTCTACTTAGATGCGGTTGTTATACAGACACAAAATTACATTCCCAGCATTGTCCTGATCGGAAGATAACCACCTGTGACTAAGGGGAAGAGCTCCTGCCAAGACCTACTAGGTGCACTCTGGCACAACCCAGATCTGGATCCGCTTCCTCAAAAGCTACATGGCTAGGATCAGAGAGGAAGTGGTGAAAGACTCGGACTGTAGGTTTGCCTCACATGACGTGGCGCCAAACCAAGAACCACTTTGTCACTTTGTAACTACCCCACGGGCCCTTTTCATATGTCTTGAATTTTTGAATTAAATATATCATGTTTTCAGTTGTTGTTTGCCCTATGTATATTATTTTTATGTAGTATAGTATACAATGTTAAGTTATATAGTCAAAACTAATACTGAATGCAGTTAATTGAAGTCAAATGATTGTACTTTTTTAAAGTCATGCTAAGACTTCACAAAATGAATCATAAATCAATGTCTTCAAAATGATTTCCGACTTTCACTTTAAAATCGTTAGTCCCAAAATGAATAAAATACTGCAATCAAACATTTTATTCATTGACTGTGACTTCAACGAATGCAGATCCATATGATTGCAATCTTTTACAGCTCTGCTCTCTTCGGAGCCCACTATTTCTGTTCACAGGACAATTGAGCATGCTAAGCACTCAATTAGTCAAGATATTGTTCAATACATAGAAATACCTGCAGAAAATATTTCGGAAATGGAGGGAGATAGTTTAAGTTCATGCGAATCATTATCGAATGATGAATCGGGGAACGAAAACGAATTGTTCAATCATATTTGTTAGTTTATGCAGATGTACTATTCAATCAAATTTAATAAAATGTGTTACCTATTATTTATCACGTGAATATTTTTAGTTTCAATGTTTCAGCATTTTCGGGTCTCATTTTTACGTTTTTGATAATCAGGATTATATGAGGTGGGCGTAAATGTGGTTCGATCACGCCCATTTTAAGTACGTGATAATATTATGCCTAAAAACAGTTTCCTACGAAATTTTAACCAGATAGTTTAAGAATTCCTCATGTTTCTTGTGCTCATTTTTCCCACATATCTTTCTTTCGGTACAAAAACCAACTGTGCAAAATCGAGATCGGACCACGTTTACTATAACTGTGCGGTATCGATTACTTTTGTAATCAATTGTACAAAAAGTACGATTACAAAGTAATTGTACTCAAAATTATATGAGTACGATTACTTTAAATAATCGTACTCAAAATTTTTCCGTTAAGTACCTACCGCGAAAAGGCCAGTTGAGATTTAGCTACTTTTTCAACTTTTTTCCTGGCGGCTAAACAATTTTCATTTTCAAAATTTAATTTTTATACAAATTCACCAAAAACTTTTTTTTTAAATTCTCAAAATTCATTGTACATTTTTTTTGTTATTAAATTTCACAACGGCAGAAAAGATTTACATTTCAAGTGAAAAAATTTAGCTTCTCTTGTAATTATGTGTTACAAGATCTTCAATTATTCCAAAATAAATATTTTTATCGAGATAAGAATACCTTTCATGAAAAATCAGAGTATATTTTAATTTATTTTGTAAAAATCTGTCAAATCTGTTTAATTTATAAAAAGTCTGTAGTTCTGGGAGGATATCTTAAAATCTGACAGAGCTCAAAAATGTATTTTGTAAAAATCTGTAAAATCTGTTTAATTTATAAAAAGTCTGTAGTTTCTGAAAGGATATCTTAAAATCTGACAGGGCTCAAAAAATCTGTAAATATGGTAACACTGGACAGGAAAAGTATTAGGTTTTGTTTTTTGGAGCGAAGAATACTATATTTCAACTAGCATTTACGCGTGGCGTTGCCCACGTAAAAAGATACAGAAATTCACAACAGAAAAGCGAAATGGAAAAATTCCCCTCTTGCACACATAGCTTGAAATTCCCCGCGAAATGGGTAATTCCCCACAACAATTTCCTGATCAGTGTTGCCAGAAAAAAATTTTTGAAATCATCCAAACTGGGATTTAAAATCGTCATTTCGGGCTTCAAATCGTGATACGAAGTTGCGGGCCGAGTTTTTGATAAGGAGTCGCTCAAAGTCCGAGTTTCTAAAAATTTCCAATCCAATCCAAAAACAAAACTTTATCTGAAGACCCCATTTTGAACCCATTTATATGTGGTTTTGGAGGCCGGACCAATTTAAAAATCCATTTCTAAATATTTCCAAGCGAATACAGCAATAAAAAAGACTTAGAAAATGTTGACCATTTTGATCAGAACTACTTTCATTTCGCTCTTAACAATCCATACTTTTTATGGTTACAATGGTTTTTTCGCCAATTATTACAATAAAACACGACGGCCTGTAACTGTAACTAACTCATTTCTCAAGTAGGCAAATATCCAGAAATCAAAATATTTTATTTAACTCAAAACTTGTGGCGCCGCCTAGTGTTTTAAAACTGAAAACTTTGTTTTTGATTTGTGTATTTGGTTTATTTTCAATTTTTTCATAAAATTCAGTTTTCTAGTCTCTTTTTAAATGTTAAAAAGTCCATGAAGAGGCGAAAATAATATTGATGTTATGATTGAAAATTATTAATAATAAGTTAGAATTAAGGACTGTATACCAGGATTTTAATTTAACATCAAAACGTATCTATTTTGGACCTGCATCTACATAATTGAATTTTTTGACCAAACCACTGAACAGATTGAAACCAGACCCTCTTAAGTGCACACAGGGCCGTGGGAAGGGGTAGGCCGAGGGACAACTCGCCCTTGACGGCTTACATCTTAACGACGCTTTAGTTAAACGGCACAGGAGTTTCATCTTTTATCTTGAATCCGCTATCTATACCAGTTTAGTGCAAATACTCGATTTAAGCACAACCATCCTATGTCCATTTTTTCAAAACTCTAGAAAATGAGAAACCAGTTTTAATATTGGTATGTTTTGTATGGAAATTGATTTTTATTTCCCCATTTTTCAATTACTTTCCAATATAGCCTGTCTGATGCAGCTTCTTCTCAGGTATCCAAAAATGCCAAAAACTCGATGAATTGATGAAAACGGACGTTGATTGTGCTTTAAGGTATCGTTATGTATTATGCAAATATTCGAATGCGTAGCATGCTGTACTACGACAATCTGTGTTGCTTACTAATGCATAAATTTGATACGGCAAAATCAGCTTTGCCCCGGGCGCTACAATGTGCTCCCACGCCCCTGAGTGCACATGGGAAAGATGATAGAGTTTTTTGAGACCGACATCAAGATTAAGAAATGCTGCTGAAAGCCGCAGGAGCTTTCAAAAGTATTGCAAAAAAGCAAATTTCTCAACATTAGAGGTCAGTTTTCTCAGAAACTATAAAATTTGTAAACTTGAGTGCACATGGGATCTTGTGATCTTTCAAACGAGCCATCAATGACATTGTTACCACACCTGTGAGCTATTACTTTTGAAAGATTAGCCTGATAACGGAATACACCCTGAAAAACAAAATTCAAGTTACTACACAGGCAGACATATTTCGAATTATTGACTACTTCTATATTATCGTATACTTAGTATTATGTGAGTAGAAATTTCTTTCTTTTTTAATTTTTTTGGATTCTCTCAAATCGTCATTTTATACGTTTAAGTCATCCAATCATCATTGGGACCCCAAAATCGTCCAAATGACGACGACGTCGTCCATCTGGCAACGCTGTTCATTGTGAATAAAGAGAGAGAGAGAGAGCACAAAAACTCCATGTAAAAAATACTCTGCCCTCTCAGCAACCTATACGCAGAAGAGCGTGGAAAGCAACATACAATAATGTTTTGCAAGCACAAACTATGTCAATGCAATCGAACAAAATTTAATACCAAAAATTAAGATATTTACTTTTCGAAAATAAAAAAAAAGTATCCTATTCGCTTCCTTGGCACAAATACGATGTTTTAAAAAAATTTAGAGTGAACTATCTTCGGCTATGCCGAAGCTGAAATACCCCCACACAATAAGTCCCATTTGGAAGTACCTCGAAAAAATGTTGGTCCCAGGACGGTTTTAGAACCTCCGACCTTGTCCAAAATCCGTTTCTAAAAATTTGCAATCGAAACCTACACAAAAAAAAATGTTCTCAAGATCCGATTTTGACTCATTTATATGTGATTTTGGAACCTCCAACTGTGTCATAAAACCATTTCTAAACATTTCCAATCGAATACAGCAATAAAAACTAGAGAGTGGACTATCTTCGGCTATACCGAAGTTGAAATACCCCCACACAGTAGGAAGAAGTACCTCGATCATAAAAAATGTGGTCTCAAGACCCTATTTTGAGCCAATTATAGGTGGTTTTGGAGCCCTGACCATGTCCAAAATCCATTTCTAAAAATTTCCAATTAAATCCAACAAAAAAAAAAAATTGGTCTCAAGACCCCATTTAGACCCTTATATATGTGGCTTCGGAACCTCAGACCATGTCCAAAATCCATTTCTAAAAATTTCCAATTAAATCCACCAAAAAAAAAAAAAATTGGTCTCAAGACCCCATTTAGACCTTATATATGTGGTTTCGGAACCTCGGACCATGTCAAAAATACGTTTCTAAACATTTCCAATCGAATACAACAATAAAAAAGACTTGAAAAATTTTTACCTTTTTTTTCGGTGTATGGGAGCCACGCCCAGTTTTTGTCCGATTTGGCTGATTCTCGAACTTGATCTCAGTATTCACGAGAAAAACATGTAAAAAAAGTTTCAAGTCGATATCTCTAAAACTGCGACCGCTATCGTGCGGACGGACAGACGGACAGACGGACAGACGGACAGACGGACAGACGGACAGACAGACGGACATCGCTAAATCGACTCAGGAGGTGATACTGATCAAGAATATATATACTTTTCCATACCGGACACGCCTCCTTATGGGCGTTACAAACGTTGTGACAAAGTTAGTATACCCTGCCACAGTGAGTGTGGGGGTATAAAAATGTGGTTGTTTGTCGTCTACTTTTTGTCCGATTGGGCTGATTCTCGAACTTGATCTGAGTTTGGAAGAGAAAAATATGTACCCAAAGTTTCAAGTCGATATCTCCAAAATTGCGACCGCTATCGTGATGACAGACAGACGGACAGACAGACGAACATCGCTAAATCGACCCAGGAGGTGATGTTGATCAAGAATATATATACTTTTCAACACGCCCCCCTTATAGGCGTTACAAACGTTGTGTCAAAGTGAATATACCCTGCCACAGTGCACTGAAAAAAAGACAGCTTTAAAACCAAGTAAATTTGGTGCTTGATTAAAGGACAAATTTTTTCCTTAATTTAAGGAATTTTTCCTAATTTTAAGGAATTATTCTTGAATTTAAGTAAAAGTACCTTAAAACGGAAATCACCGCCTCTTTAAAACAAATTTACATTTTTCTTTATTTTAAAGACAGCTGAATTTCTCAATTGTGAGTAAATTTGAACTTTATTTAAAGAAATTCGTTTTTAATATATGGAAAAAATATTTTTTTTAGTATACGTGTCCTCAATTCTAGTATTAATTCCTCAATTTTTATAAATATTTTCCTATTTTAAATTCAAAGAAAATTGTACTTTTAGTAAAAATCTTTGTTTTTAAGAAAGATATTTTTATAAATTGAAAGTAAGATTCAGGTTTTTTTTAAAAAGTGAGTATTTCAAAATAGAAATTGCTAAAAATAGAATTGATTTAAATAATAAAAAACAAATATTTCGCATAAATATAAATTTTTGTATACCCGTGCGGGAGTTGAACCCGATACCTTTTGATAGTGAAGCGGAGGTCTTAACCACTGCTCCACAGCAGCTGCTGATTTTACTAATTTTAGTAAATTTTTACTTTATTTAAAGAAGTTTGTTTTTAATACAAGGAAAAAAAATTGTTTTGTATACGTCTAATGTAGTTTTCCAAAATTTTTTGCAAATTTTTAGAAATAGAATTGATATAAATAAAAAAAAATATTTGGCATGAATACAAATTTCTGCTTGTCCCAGGCGAGAGTCGAACCTGATACCTTTTGATCGGGAAGCAAAGGTCCTAGCCACTGCACCACGGCCGCCGCTGGTGTGAAACGTAGTGAAAATTAGACGCCAACGCAATTATGCTGTCTATAGCACAGTCTGTTGATTGGTCTTGTCATAACGCCAAAGGTCGCAGGTTCGAATCCCACCGAAGTGAAATCGTAAGTACATATTTGTTATCACTATAAATTGTAAATTTAATTTAAGTTAATAAAATGAAATATGATTTTAAAAAATATAAAATAAAAAGAAATAGAAAATATAAAAAAATGAACAAATACAATAAAAAAAAAAATTTTTTGAGAAATTTTTGTCTTAAAAACGAAGAAAAACTTCTTAGAATGAATGAACTTTTTACTAAATTCAAAGAAATATTTCTGTTATGAAAGAAATAAGTATTAAATTTAAAGTCAAAATATATACTCATCTTAAGTAAAAGTGTTCCCTAATTTCAAAGCTATCATGACTTTAGTGCTGTTTCATTCCCCTTTTTTCTTTGGATTAAGGCATTTTTCCTTAACTGGAGTACACTTTTTTTTCAGTGTGTGTGTGGAGGTATAATTATGAAAATCGTTTGGCTAGTTTTTGCTCCTACCCGTTACAATTTTATAAATAGTAAGGATTCATTTTGTTGAAAACTATGATATTTCGCTTATTGCCATTTATCTTTCACTGTATTGCGACGAAAACTATGATTTTTCGCTTATTGCGACGAAAGCTAGTATAATTCATCGCTTTGCTATGAAAAGGCCAACTTTTCACATCATAAATTGAACAACTGCATTTTATATATTTTTATTTTTGTAATAATATGAAATGCAGTTGTTTTCGCTTAATTGTGCCCCGCTTAGTTGATTTTTCCACTTAATTGATCCAAAAAATGTTCAATGAAAAAGTCCAATATAAGATATACATGGATTAAGCCGCTTTATTGAGTTCCGCTTTATTGCAACACTCTCTTAATTAAGTAGCATAATATATAATGCTTTGTAATTTTGTTATAAAAAATTTCGGTTTATTGTCATTTGAAATACGTATCCCTAAAAAAATGTCCTGCCAACATTTTTTAATTAGAAAATGTGTCAACACTGCCTATCATATGTTTTGAATAATTGTGGCGTATTGCATTGAGTTCTTTAATTCTAACTTCAATATTGTTCATGTATTTTTTTAAGTTAGGAACCTTTTATTTGATACATGTATTTAATGTTACCTATTGACAACAATAATAGTTCTTTTATTGCTATTAATTTTCTATGAGTGTGTAGTGTTGGCAACGTAAAATTGTGGATATCAGCTCCTTTTGGAATTTAACCCTTCGAAAAAATACAGTTTTTTGTTAATAATTAATATTTTAAAAAAATATCTGTGTCGGTAGTACTCTATGAGAAACTCCGCACGCACCGAACCAAAATAATGCTAAAAGTACCATAAAATCTTCAAATTTCGTTGACAAAATATGACCGATAGTGATACATATCAAATTTGATACTACATCTTTATCATTTAGATGAATAAGTGGGGAATTGATTGGATACCAACTTAATTTTGATAAAGATCCAACGTAAACATGAGAAAACGTGAAGACAGAAAATAATTCGCTCCAAAGAAATAATTACGAAAAAGGAGAAAAAGAAAATGAGAAATGTATTCGTTTTAGAAACGACTAAAAACGAACACATAAAATTAAAGATGTTTCAATTTATGTATGATGTCAAAATTGATGCCTGAAAATCTAGTAAAGAAAGGAAATTAGATGCAAATTGCATTTCACCGGCTAAAATTTCAATCTATCCCCTGTAAAATTTACGCCCATCAATAATTTTGGAAATTTAATAGAACTGGAATTCACTGCAATTACGTCACTACACTAGACTTTGATGAAATTGAGCATCGAAAAATGAAAGAATCACTTTCCCATGCATAATTTTTCTTAGTGATCATATATTTTTATTCATAAAACCATTACAAATGGTATTTTCACATTTCCTGTATTTGTGTAATTGTTTTGGCACAGAAAAATTGGCAGAGTTCTAAGCCGTCTAAAATTATTCAAACCACGTTTTTTAAGGTGGCACGGCTGAGCCTGCTGCGGTCGTATGTGAAAGTATGTGAATTGTTATCATTATCTATATACAGTGACCGACAAAAGTCTACATACGACCCACATTTTCGCGATTCTACGAGTCCAGGATCTTTTTGAAAAAAAGTAACAATGTAGTTTTGTTTGGTAGTCCATTTAATAAATAAATCCAAAAAAAAAATTTACTTTTATACAAAATTATAAAAATATTCACTTAAAACTAAAATAAAGCAATGACAAAAGTCTACACTGAAAAAAAAGTGTACTCCAGTTAAGGAAAAATGCCTTAATCCAAAGAAAAAAGGGGAATGAAACAGCACTAAAGTCATGATAGCTTTGAAATTAGGGAACACATTTACTTAAGATGAGTATATATTTTGACTTTAAATTTAATACTTATTTCTTTCATAACAGGAATATTTCTTTCAATTTAGTAAAAAGTTCTTTAATTCTTGTAAGTTTTTCTTCGTTTTTAAGACGAAATTTCTCCAAAAATTTTTTTTTATTGTATTTGTTCATTTTTTTATATTTTTTTTTCTTTTTATTTTATATTTTTTAAAATCACATTTCATTTTATTAACTTAAAACTTAAATTAAATTTACAATTTATAGTGATAAGAAACATGTACTTACGATTTCACTTCGGTGGGATTCGAACCTGCGACCTTTGGCGTTATGACAAGACCAATCAACAGACTGTGCTATAGACAGCATAATTGCGCTGCCGTCTAATTTTCACTACGTTTCACACCAGCGGCGGCCGTGGTGCAGTGGCTAGGACCTTTGCTTCCCGATCAAAAGGTATCAGGTTCGACTCTCGCCTGGGGCAAGCAGAAATATATATTCATGCCAAATATTTTTTTTTATTTATATCAATTCTATTTCTAGAAATTTCTAAAAATTTTGGAAAACTACATTAGACGTATACAAAACAATTTTTTTCCTTGTATTAAAAACAAACTTCTTTAAATAAAGTAAAAATTTACTAAAAATTAGTAAAATCAGCAGCTGCTGTGGTGCAGTGGTTAAGACCTCCGCTTCACTATCAAAAGGTATCGGGTTCAACTCCCGCACGGGTATTCAAAAATTTATATTTATGCGAAATATTTGTTTTTTATTATTTAAATCAATTCTATTTTTAGCAATTTCTATTTTGAAATACTCACTTTTTAAAAAAAACCTGAATCTTACTTTCAATTTATAAAAATATCTTTCTTAAAAACAAAGATTTTTACTAAAAGTAAGTAAAATGTTCTTTGAATTAAAAAAAAAAATATATTTCTTAATATTAAGGAATAAATACCAAAATTGAGGACACGTATACTAAAAAAATTTTATTTTCCCTATATTAAAAACGAATTCCTTTAAATAAAGTTAAAATTTACTCATAATTAGTAAAATCAGCTGTCTTTGAAATAAAGATAAATGTAAATTTGTTTTAAAGAGGCGGTAATTTCCGTTTTAAGGCACTTTTACTTAAATTCAGGAAAAATTCCTTAAATTGAGGAAAAAATTTGTCTTTTAATCAAATACCAAATTTACTTGGTTTTAAAGCTGTCTTTTTTTTCAGTGTACATACGATATATAAACTAATAGAAAATACTTAAATTAAGGAACTTTTTTCTAAATATTATTTGGTTTTAATATTTTGTTGGTCCACCACGAGTATCTATAACTGCCTGCAGTCGTCTCGGCATTGAATTGACCAAATGTTCGATTTCACTTGGAGTTATATTGCGCCACTCCTCCTTGAGCTTCTCCTTCAGCCACAAATTTAGTAATAAAACACCGAAATGAAAAAAAATCTCTTGGGGAAATTGCTAAATTATTAAATTTAAGCAAAGCTACTATTCAAACCGTAGTTAATAACTACAATGAAAATTTTTTTTTTGGATTTATTTATTAAATGGACTATTAAACAAAACTACATTATTACTTTTTTTCAAAAAGATCCTGGACTCGTAGAATCGCGAAAATGTGGGTCGTATGTAGACTTTTGTCGGTCACTGTATATAAAACAAAATCGCGAATTGTGTTTCTCATCGCATCAGAAATCAACGGAGCACCCGATTTGGATAATTTCTTTTGTGTTGCCTTCGTCTTGGTGGTACGATTCTATGTCGGTCAAGAAAACCCGGAAAATTCATCCGGAAAAGTGTGAAAATCGGCTTGCGTGCTTTCAGGATCATCGTTATTAATGCAATACTGCCGCATACCATTGTATACTTTCTGGGGTTACCATAATTTATTTTTCAGTTAGCATAGATCAGATCCATAGATTATACGTGGCGCTGTGGTGAGATGTTTGTTGCATACACAACACGTGACACCGCGGTGAGATGTTTCTGGCACCGCCGTGGTGAAAATATGAACAACTTTTAACATTGGTGTATCCGCTAAGGGTCGTGAGTCGTGACACGGGATAGATTTTACCGCCCACAAGTTAGAAAATAAATATTTCTCTCACATTTTCACAGAACTATCTTTTTATAGCAAATACCATATGATCAACAATTTACTTGGTTGCGGTTGCTCATCTACGAAGTGTTACCCAAACAATGTTACCATATCTGCGGGTTTTAACTTCGGTGAAATTTTTACCTTTCGGTTTCAGGAAAAAAATTTGCTTATGGGATAAGTTTAACAATGGAATTATAAAAGTTTTTTAGGCCCAGCAAAGCGGGTCGGACCCAGCTAGTTTCCTATACAATTACGGGAGTTACGTTGTATTGATAGGATATTAATTGATAAGTAGTGCTGCAAGTTTGTTGTTGTGAATTGATAATGCAGTGTAAAACGTGATACTATCAGTTTATTATTTTTCATACCAATTTATCAAAAAAATGATACAATTCTCATCAAATTAACGAATTTTGACATTAAAATAAAATTGAATTTTACATGATTTTTTTATTTCAGTGCGCAATTAAGCGTATTTCTTTTAATTGCGTCAGAGGAGCATTTAGCCAAATAAACTTTTAATTGCGTCAGTGAAACTATTCACCGAGTATCGCATTATTGATTTTTTTCGGTTAATTGCAACAAAAGTTGTTCAATATCACCTAATATCACCTAAACTCAAAATTCTTAACCGTTGCTCAAAAATGTTGCCAAAGATACATTTCGGTCCTGGTCATGTACCATTGACCGTAATATTTTTAAAAATGGTCCCAAAGACACATTTCCACCTTCAAATGATCTAAATTAAAAAATTTTGTGAGCATATTATTTTTTTAAACTGACAGCTTATAGTCTTTGTATAACAATGGGATTCATTTAATGTGGGAAAACCCTCGAAAACGAGCACTTGCTTAAAATAACTGTAAAATTTCATATGTTTTGACTGCACATCTGCACAACTGCACCGTTTCGGAGGGGTTTCCCCACTTTAAATGAACGCCCCTAATACGACAAACAAGTTGTATCATTCAGGAAGCCCAAGATTTATACGGGGAAATTTAAAATTGGTTTTTCCCGTTGAGGCGCCCCACTATGGGAAAAAATGTGTGAAAACACGTGCATTTGGGTAAGAAATAAAAATGCGAAAACAGTATTGATATTATGGTTTTGGAATAACACATAGGTATAAATAACGAAACCAATCCATATATTTTGAATCTACTCAACACCGTTATAATAGTGGTTATCAGAACGCAAAATTAAAATTTTTTTCTAAAAATTCAAGGAATGCAGAAATTTTTAAATATTTTGACTCAATTACGAAATGTCAATTAATTCCATAGTTTTGTTTTGAATTGTATTAACCTGGTCAAAGCAAAAAAAAAATTTTTTAATATTTTTTTATACCCCAACCCACAGTGTCAGGGTATATTCACTTTAACACAAAGTTTGTAACGTCCATAAGGGGGAAATGTATATATATTCTTGATCAACATCACCTCCTGAGTCGATTTAGCGATGACCGTCTGTCTGTCTTCGCGATAGCGGTCGCAATTTTGGAGATATCGACTTGAAACTTTGGGTACATATTTTTCTCCTCAAAAATCAGATCAATTCGAGAATCAGCCCAACTGGAAAAAAAGTAGGCGGGGCTGCCATACAAAACCACAAAAAACGCGAATTTTTTTATTGCTGTATTCGATTGGAAATGTTTAGAAACAGTTTTTGACATAGTCGGAGGTTCCAAAATCACATATAAATGGGTAAAAAGGGGGTCTTGAGACCAAAATTATTTTTTGGTGGATTCGCTTGGAAACTTTTAGAAACGGATTTTGGACAAGGAGGTTCTAAAACCATATATAAATGGGGCAAAATATCGTCCTGGGACCTACATTTTTTCGAGGTACTTCCAAATGGGACTTATTGTGTGGGGGTATTTCAGCTTCGACATAGCCGAAGATAGTCCACTCTCTAGTTTTTTTTTAAAAACAGTTTTTTTTGAGTTTTTTGGTCTGGCATTTAGTTAGCACTAGAGATCTGCGCGTGTCGTGAAATTTCAATTCGTGCGTGAGTGTACGTGATCGTGATCGTAAGCGACCATTCGTGATTACGTTCGTGCATGAGCGTGAGTCACTTTATAATTTCATATATAAATATCTGTGGCGTTCGATATACTTATAATAGTTCAAAACATTTTATTTAATTTTTCACAGTCATTTTAATACAATTTAAATGTTCGATGTCAATAATCATTACGAAAGTAATCAGCCTTATCATGAGTGTCGTTTATACTACGATAAACGATCTGTGTCGTTTTTTCCATTAAATTTCTATCCATTGTGAAACTGCGTATAATCGATGTCGTTTTTTTCGACCGTCATTGCAGATGACTTTTTAAACGTTGAACGTTTTAATTTTTTTTAACTTTTATTTATTTTATTTTTTATAAATAAAAATCAAAAGTGCCACGTTCAAACTCCGATTTCTCAACAACTACTACTTCGATTTTCAATTCCTTAAAACTGGAGGAAAGATCAAGAAATTACCTTTCAACAAAAAAAATATTACGGGATTATCTAAATCAGTTCAACCGCTCAACAGTTCATACTAATGAAAAGCAAAACCCAGCTAGGGTTTTACTCCCACATACAATACTATCATCCCACAAAAATTTGGTTGAGGCCCTATAACTTACAGTGTAATTTGTAGACGATTTTTCGACATTTCATCGATAATTTTTTTATATTTTATCGATAATTTTTCGATCTATTTAAAAATTTTGTTCCAATTCCATTTTGTTCCTGTACAATTCCATTTCGCTCCGGTTTCATCCCAATAACATTCTATCTGAATGGAAAAAGCCACATCTAAATCGGTTCAGTATACGATATTATATGTAGAGCCCGACCGATAAGCCGAAGCCGATACTTAATTAAAAAACCATTAAAAACTTGTTTTTTTTCGTATATTTTCATTCAAATTCGAGTGTAAATACATATTTAGTCTTTTAAGGACCGAAGTTTTTGTTTTTAACAAAAAATAAAAGTAGCGAAAACAATTCACAGACAAATTTGGGTCTCTTAGGTCAAAATATCCCGTATAAGAAAAATTGGATTTTTTTAAAATAATTTTTTTAAATTTGGAGTAAAGCGTAAAATTATTGGACTTTAGTAGAAATGGTAGAGAATTCTTCAATGAATAAATCTCTCTAAGTAGCTGTTTTTTAAAGACTCCAAAAGGTGATGGACAAAGGATGCTCTAGTTGATGGTAAATACCACCTGTGAAGCTTTTAACTTTAAGTGTAAAATTTTAGCAAAATCTGTTCCGGATTTCAGCTCCAGAACTACTTTTCATAAATGGCGCATCAAATTGAGCTACATTTCTCAAAGTCAGAATCCTTCCGTGAGCCTCCTATTAATTTTCATACAGTTCACCAGGACTTCTTTTAATATAGATATCAGGGCGAGTAGTAAGCTTCCAACTCTATATTTCGAATTCGGTAATCCAGCCAAAAAATTTCCAAGGACGTACTTTGTGGCAGCTGTAATCCCATGCCAAACAAGACGTGATTCCCTCAATATTCGATGGTTACTAAGTTAAATTTTAATCATATTTTTTGTTTTATGAGCTTCTTATGTCCCATTGCAAATTCCATTACTTACACAATTTTACATAAAAGTTTCAAGAAAATCCGTAAGACCGTTTAGTCCTGATGTGGGCTAGAAAATCGTATGGGCTACGCCCGTTGTCCAATTATTCCCATATTCGACCCGTTGAATAAAATAAAAAATTAATTTTAATTCCATGTGTTGCGGTCGTTTGGTTTTCGGTGTCGCAAATATAAAAAATTTTTTGAAAACCTTCGGCCAAAATTAGGCTTGCTAACAGGGTCATTTTGACCTGGAGACTCCGGGTTTGGAAGTCAATCTCCGGGATCTGGGATTAACAGAGTTTTCTCAGGGTTTCACAAGTTTTCATCTCTTTTGGGAAAATTTTTTTTATATTTATATTTTAAAAGATATATATCAACTAGAGAGTGGACTATCTTCGGCAACACCGAAGCTGAAATACCCCCACACATTAGGAAGAAGTACCTCGAACATAAAATTATGTGGTCTCAAGACCCCATTTTGAGCCACCTATAAATAGTTCTAAAGCCGGGACCATGTCCAAAATCCGTTTCTAAAAAATTCCAATCAAATCGACAAAAAAAAATTGGTCTCAAGACCCCATTTTGACCCTTATATATGTGGTTTCGGAACCTCGGACCCTGTGAAAAATACGTTTCTAAACATTTCCAATCGAATGCAGCAATAAAAAAGACTTGAAAAATGTTAACCTTTTTTTTCGGTGTATGGGACCCACGCCCGATTTGTCCGATTTGGCTGATTCTCGAACTTGATCTCAGTATTCACGAGAAAAACATGTACCCAAAGTTTGAAGTCGATATCTCCAAAACTGCGACCGATATCGTGCGGACGGACAGACGGACGGACAGACAGACGGACATCGCTAAATTGACTCCGGCGGTGATGCTGATCAAGAATATATATACTTTTGCATACCGGACACGCCCCCTTATGGGCGTTACAAACGTTGTGTCAAAGTGAGTATACCCTGCCACAGTGAGTGTGGGGGTATAAAAATGTATTTACTAAAATGTTCTGTCAGCATTTTATATTGCCACATCTTTTGTGGTCTATGTGAGGCAAATCTGCAAGACTTTAACCTAACTCTTGGTCCATACATCAGTTTTGTTGATTTGGGCCATTTCAAAACCTGTACCACCTTGTGCACCTTCAGAAATATGTTCATTTTTTTTCGACACCTATGGAGTCATATTCACATAAAATAATATTGCACACAGAACATCAATAATTTCAAAAATGTATGATGCAATAATCATAGGTTCCTGTTAAAATAACATGAAGTATTTTTGGTATATCTAAGTAACAAAATTGAGTTTAAAGTAGTGAATATTTCAGCGATCATCGTTTCGATATGATAATTTTGGAAATTGACGGTAATGGGTAAATTACAAAATAAAAATTTTATTTTCATTTTTCGAACCGTGACAACTAACAGGAACATTTTGGAAAAAATTAAGAGAATAACTTTTTTTCTTAAATGTTAATAAAAAGTAAATTAAAATATAACAAAAAAAAAAATTTCACGAAAAAAATTAAAAACCCTTAATTTTATAAGAAAATCAAGGTGTGCAATTTCTTTTCGGTACAGTCCCTTTTATTCTTGATGAAATTTTCGGTTTAAGAGGTTCTAGATATTAATCTGAAAACAAATAATAACACTGTGCAACAATTTGAGGCAAATTTTGTAGGGTCTCTGCTAAATTTTTGTGGGATGATAGTATCGTATGTGGGAGTAAAACCCTAGCTGGGTGTCACAATGCATTTTTACAGCTTTTCATTAGTAAACACTGTTTAGCGGTTGAACTGATTTAGCTAATACCGTGCTCTTTTTTTTTGTTGGAAAGGTAATTTCTTGATCTTTCCTCCAGTTTTAAGGAATTGAACTAGTAGTTGTTTAGAAATTGGAATTTGAACGTTGAACGTTTTAATTTTTTTTTACATTTATTTATTTTTAATTTCCTTTTTTATAATTAAAAATCAAAAGTCCAACGTTCAAATTCCGATTTCTCAAAAACTACTAGTTCGATTTTCAATTCCTTAAAACTGATCAAGAAATTACCTTTCCAACAAAAATAAAGATTACGGGATTACTAATGAAAAGCTGTAAAAATGCATTACGAAGTCTAAAAAAAAATTGTGATGAGGTGGAGCAAAACCCACTATCATCCCACAAAAATTTGGTTGAGGCCCTATTACTTCTGTTGCCCTGTGTAATTTTCGGGATTTTTTGTAGTTAAACGGGGGGAGTTTGACCACCACAGAAGTATGAAAATTCTTCCTGAAAACATTTAATTGAACTAATTATTGACCAATGATATTCCTGATGTTTTAACGGTTCTAGAATCTAAAAGAGTACCGAAATACTAAGTATTTAATATTTGATTATATTTATATATTTAAATTTTAATTTGTAGGACAACTTAAATTTAAAATTTGATTATCTCCGAACGTCCTTTTTGTTTGATGACACCTTATTTCCCCAACCCTTCAATTGTATTATGCTATTTTATTATACTCATACACAGAGTATGTCAATATAATATATTGGCTCATATTCATACTTAACTTTAGTAGCTACTAAACTGTAGTACCAACTCAGTAGCAGTCAGTGTATTATTCGTCTACTTACTAGGGACTAACGTTAATTTGGAACTTAATTTGTCTATGAATATGGGCCATTGGTTTTTTTTTGTAACCCTGATATTAATGTGCTTTGAATGGACTATACATATATATCCTCAAACCTGCTGCGAGCTTTTTCATACACTTCAACATAAGCTAGAGAGCTGAACTCCGGTGACAATGCATTTTGGGGTCCATCAGAGGCATAGGGTGCCGTGGGGGGTTAGGTTAGGTTAGGTTAAGGTGGCTGCCGGAACACCGACACACTTAGACCAAATGAGGTTCATTGTGATACCACATGCTTCTTGCAGCAATTATCATGGGCAAGTATATGATAATTGCAGGGACCTACAGTTTAATGCCGAATCCGAACTGCGGATGGAAAATTGAAGCATTCCTTGGCAAGTTATACTCTCGAAAGCTTTGCCAATTTTTACGAGAGGTGCCTGTCTTTACAGAAAAACATGTCACACAAATTAATTCTGTATCTTGCCCCGGATAGGAATTGAGCCTCATCCCTTCCGGTGACGGTCTCTCCAGAAAAACATAACACACACACTTTTCATTGACCTGCCCCGGGTAGGGATTGAACCTCATCCCTTCCGATCGTGACACAGCAGAACTCTTAACCAACTGCACCACGGCCGTGGGGGGACTCAACCCCCTTTTTCTTAAACATGGCATAACTTACGATTCCTTCAGGCTACAAATTTGGTATTAAATTTATTTTCTGCTTTTTAGTCGGTGTAAGGGTTATATTTTTAAAAACTAGTTTTTTACTCTTTTTTATTAATAAAAAAAGTGTTTCCTTAAATTTAAGTCACTTCTCCCCTGCAACGCAAAAACAATGTGTAGAAAAACATTTTTCGATTTCAAAATATTCTACACATTCCAAAATAAAAACGCATTACTATCAAATGGACATTGGAGATTCAAAAAATGCATCCAAAGGAAAAACGCATTATGTGTCTACGATGTGTTTTTTCATAGCAGGGGAGATTTAAGCTACACAGAAAAAAATGGTCGGTAAAATTAACCGAAAAAAGTAGTTGACGTACAGAATTTCAAAATATATGAAAATTGTAAATTTTTTAACCGAGCTCGTCGGTAGTTTTAATCGATAAAAAATGTTTAAAAAAAATAGTTGAAATAACCGAAAATAATTGTTATTTTACAGAAATTGTATGTTCTTTTACCGCAATTGTTGGTTAAATTTGAATTTTCACCAACTTCGGCAATTTACCATTCGCGCATCTTCTGTTGAATCGTTGGGATTCAAAGAAAGAAGAATTCTCAACCGTGTTATGGTGTTTTGTCTTATAGAGGCAGCTTGAGCAGAGCCAAACAGAGTTTTTTGCTTGTAATACTGCATTAGTAATACATATTTTGGAAAATAAAAGCTTGTGTCAGTTATGCGCTCAAGCTAATATTCATTTTTTTTAAACATGCAATCTTGCATTTTTGAAATTTATGTTGGTGTTTTTTTTTTGTTTTCAAATTAAAATTGTAAGCCAATGAATTTTAATGGTTTTCTTACTAAAAAAATATGTATCGAAACAAATTTTTTCTGTATGTTTACAATTCAAATTGTAAACCAACAAATTATTAAAGTAAATCATCCAAAAACCAAAAAAAGTTTTAAAAACCAGAAAATATTTGCCCCATACCAATTTTAGTTTTTTTTTCCGCTAATTTTTGAACAAAGCTATTAACGTTATTCGCTTAGAGATGTTAATTTGACACCCGCACCCGCAAATCACATATTTTAGGCACCATTCGCATCCGAAATTTCGGTCATTTTGAAACTTTAAGCGAAAAATCTCGGAAACTACAGTCGAGTGAGGTAAATTTCCGTGTCAAGACGTCAAAATACACATTATAAAAATTAAATAAAAATTGTATGTTCTTTTACCGCAATTGTTGGTTAAATTTGAATTTTCACCAACTTCGGCAATTTACCATTCGCGCATCTTCTGTTGAATCGTTGGGATTCAAAGAAAGAAGAATTCTCAACCGTGTTATGGTGTTTTGTCTTATAGAGGCAGCTTGAGCAGAGCCAAACAGAGTTTTTTGCTTGTAATACTGCATTAGTAATACATATTTTGGAAAATAAAAGCTTGTGTCAGTTATGCGCTCAAGCTAATATTCATTTTTTTTAAACATGCAATCTTGCATTTTTGAAATTTATGTTGGTGTTTTTTTTTTGTTTTCAAATTAAAATTGTAAGCCAATGAATTTTAATGGTTTTCTTACTAAAAAAATATGTATCGAAACAAATTTTTTCTGTATGTTTACAATTCAAATTGTAAACCAACAAATTATTAAAGTAAATCATCCAAAAACCAAAAAAAGTTTTAAAAACCAGAAAATATTTGCCCCATACCAATTTTAGTTTTTTTTTCCGCTAATTTTTGAACAAAGCTATTAACGTTATTCGCTTAGGGATGTTAATTTGACACCCGCACCCGCAAATCACATATTTTAGGCACCATTCGCATCCGAAATTTCGGTCATTTTGAAACTTTAAGCGAAAAATCTCGGAAACTACAGTCGAGTGAGGTAAATTTCCGTGTCAAGACGTCAAAATACACATTATAAAAATTAAATAAAAAAAGAGTAAAAAACAAGTTTTTTAAAATATAACCCTTTAACTGACTAAAAAGCAGAAAATAAATTTCCGCAATCTCGATTTAAAATTAAGGGTTTTTGGCTACTTTCTTCCTAATATCATTGCAGATATTGAAGTCGGTAAAAACCCTCATCATTGTAGCTTGAAGGAATTGGAAGTTATGCCATGTTTAAAAAAAAGGTGTTCTAATCCCCCCACGGCCCCCTACGCCTCTGATGGACCCCAAAATTTAATAGAATGCATTGTCAACCAAGTTCTATCTAGCTCTCTAGCTTATCGCCGCAAATTTGAGGATATCTATATATAATAATCTGCCCCCGCATACGCATATATGCTTTTTACAGCTCCGCACTAGCACCTAATATGTATAATTAAAGAACCCAAAATCTTACACCTGCATGTGAATATTTAAATTGTAAGGCCGATTTTAAGTTGTCATTGTCGTTCATTATTCGCTTTCAAGGGCGTGGTGTAATGTATATAAGTAGTTATGTATTTGTAACAGTAACTAACCATACTTAGGGCTGATGCACTGAACACATTCGGCAAGCTTATCAAGTTTTTTTGTGATCAACTGATTAACTTTATTTTAATGTCTTGCTGAATGTGGTCACTGAATCAGTCTAAATCCAACTGCGGACTAAAAACATATTCTATTTTTAAAATAAATTCATGTCGTCGATTCTCTTTGTATCCATTTTTATTTTATTCTTATTTTGTTCATTCGTTTCGCTTCTTGTATATTTTCAGACCGAAAACACTTTTCAAGCATATCATGTTTAGTTATTTTTCGTCGAATTATGCTGTACTTTAGTTTTCAGGCAATGAATGTTTATTTTTAAAAATTATTTTATTCGTAATTGATATTATTTTAGTTTATGAGAACTCTCATTTTCCCAATTTGTGATTTAATTTAAAGTTAATCTAGTTGTACCTAAATTTATATATCGAATATGTTTTTCTTATATTTAATTATGTTTGTTATATATATTACTACTAATTGTATCCGTATAATTAAATCAGAAAAAATTTTTAAAAAAATTGTTATATATCGCTCATTCCTTGCAATAAAGATACAACACAAAAAATTATATTGTTGGGAAATCACGATTTAAAACTTTGAGTTTTAGTATTTTATATGAATTTTAGCACTTGGAAAGTTTAAAGAAAAAGGTTAAGATACATAAAAAATTTACGATTCTGACTACAAATACACAGGGAAGCGATCAGAAGCTCAAACATTTACCACACCACCGGCAAAAATACAGAGAAATTACCATATAGACAATACACTAAACCCAGAAAACCCAATTTCCACAAATCACGAATCACAATACTATGAGCATAATTATCAGAATAACGCAGAAAATTATAACCAATATTACGACCCCCCCCCAGTGAGCAAAATTACGAAACCCTTACAGATACCCATTTTTCAGATTAAAGAACTCTTCGCTTCCTTATTTCGAATGTAAAGCGAAGAACGGTGAAATCCTTAAAATTCTAGTAGATACAGTATCAAATGAAAATTATATTCAACCACATTTAGTAAAACAGATGATTAAAAACTATAACATTTTTTTGGCAAATTTTGTAGCTGGCCAAATAGAAATCACACACCACACGTATGTCAACTTGTTCAACTTGACACATGTAAATATAAAATTCTACCTTCTCCCATCTCTAGTTTCTTTCAATGCGATTTTAGGTAACGATAGCCTTAAAGATCTATCTGTCATAATTCATACTAAACATAACTTTATGTCGGAATTACTAAACGGTCTAGAAGCGGGCGACAATTTTAAAGTTAAAGGACAACACAAAACGGACAAGAAGTGGACGAACATTTTTATAAACGAAGGCAGCACTGATCGCTGAACGATGGAGTTCTGCACACACCATCGACGCGAACGGTAGCCTTTAAGCTGCAATATCGATACAGTAGCCATTAAGCTGTAAATCTATTTAATTATACGTACTTATTTGTAACTTTTGAATAATAACATTGAAATGTTAAAACTGTATAAAATATTAAATAAACTCTGGATCATCATATCCTACAATTTGGGGGCTCGATCGAAATGTTATACGAGTGAAGTTGAAGCGCATAAAGCGCATAAAATAAAGTGACGTCCTACAAAGAGCATTCCGAATTTTTTACATTCGAAAGTTTAAGAGAACGAAATCGTTTGAAAAACGTTAAAAACTCAGGCAAAATGTGATATACAATTCTGATAAAACAAACGAAAGTATATACATATATGTAAAAAGTGACAATAAAAAAATGTGGAGAAATTTCGCATCGGTGTGACAAAGAACGCAAAAACTAACTATGTGCGATAGCAACTAGAAGCAGAAACAACGACATCGCAAAAAGTCACGTACGCAGTAGGAGAAACCACAAAGAAGACAAGGAGTACTGATCAGTGTTTAAAACTCAACGAAAGTTAAAAGATGAAGAAATTTAAGAAGTAAAATTTTAAGAACTGAATTGAAGAAGAGAATTTAAGAAGTAAAATTTTATGAAGGACATTTTAAGAAGTGAAAGATTTTGATTTGCTAAAAGAATTAAAAGTTGATAACTAAAGATTTAACAAGAAACGATTATTCCATTATGAATTGGTTTGACTAAGAAGAAGAATTATTGGCAATTTTGCACAAGCGCAGACAAATTAAAAGCAGAAAAGAAGAATATTACTTAAAAGAAATTTGTAAAGATTAATTGAATTATTTAGACTTTAAGATATTTATTATTTGTACTTACGATTTAAGAATTATTTTGTACACTATGGTCTTTCTGGCGATGCAGAATCTGTATCGGAATATGGCGATGTTGACACCGATGGGGCTCCTGCGGCCCTACCACTGAAACCACTCTTTACATTAGAAGATGTCCAAGAAAGTTTGTCCATCTTTGACGGCACAGATAATCTTGAAGTTAAGCAGTGGTCAGATGAATTTGAAGAGAACGCTACGGCAGTTGGGTGGAATGAAATTCAGAAATTTATTTATCTCATGGAAATAGGTAAACACATTAGCTTGTATGAAGCAAGTCTTCTGGAATACTTTGTTGAAAGTGTCCAGGATTCTAAGTTCAATAAAACTGTGCTTTATCAGGCGAAAATAATAAGTGATGTTTCAAGTGCGGGAATAACTCACATTTAGAAAATGTGTGTACTAGCAAAGAGTACAAGTTTTTCAAATGCAATGAATTTGGGCACCGCTCTTTTGAGTGTAAACAGGGCAAATACGGAAGAGTTAAACAGGAGAACACAAATGTTAACACACACGAGCTTGGTCTAAGATATGGAGCAAAGTTCAAGACATTAACTTTATGCGGATATAATGTTAATGCTCTTGTAGATACCGGAAGTGATCTCTGTCTGATGCGATGTGACATTTTTGATAGCTTGAAACCTAATTGCGAACTTGACTATGCTAAGCACAGATTGACAGGACTTGGAAATAGCGAGATAATGACTCTTGGGAGCTTTACGAAGCTATTCTTGGAAATCCGATTCTTAATTTAGCCAAAAAACGAAGAGTCGCGAAAGTAATAAAAAGAGAAAAGATGTCGACTTTTTAAAAGAAGTTGAAAATATTTGCATAAACAAAGAAGAGGAAAAGAATAGCATTGACTTGTGATACCTAAGCAGTGATCACGCAGCAACGGTATCTACAATGATTAGGGAATACGTGCCAAATGTCAAGACCTCC
This sequence comes from Heteromyza rotundicornis, assembly GCA_951394025.1. Lineage (NCBI taxonomy): Eukaryota > Metazoa > Arthropoda > Insecta > Diptera > Heleomyzidae > Heteromyza > Heteromyza rotundicornis. Next base: position 27,976,137 of record OX596013.1, on the reverse strand, counting down.
CTAGAAATGAAAATAGTGCTAATGGATGATAAACCTGTGTGTCAGAGACCGAGACGACTCTCTTACGAAGACCAGAGAACTGTAGATAATCAAGTCAGGGAATGGGTTAAAGAAGGTATAGTCGTACCGAGTACGTCCAACTACGCATCCCCAATCGTTTTAACACCGAAGAAAGATGGTACTAAGTGGTTATGTTGTGACTACAGGAAGCTAAACGAAAAGATTATGAAAGATTTATTTCCAATGGGTTTGATTGATACTGTGATTGAAAGATTACATGCTGCAAAGGTGTACACCACGTTAGACTTGCGAAATGGGTTTTTCCACGTCTCTGTAGAACCGACATCACGAAAGTAAATGTCGTTTGTTACACAAAACGGTCAATACGAATTTAACTACGTACCATTTGGTATATCGAATTAGCCGGCGGTGTTTTGTAGGTTTATAAAGTCAGTTTTCCTAGATTTGATTGAAAGGGATTTTGTAGTAGTGTATATGGACGATCTGATCATTCCGTCGCAAGATGAAGTCGAAGGAGTTGAAAAACTGTCAAAAGTATTAAAGATAGCTGCAGAGAACAGACTGAAAATCAAGTGGGAAAAATGTCAAATTTTAAAACGTAAAGTAAAATTTTCTGGGGTATATAATAGAAAATGGAACTATTATACCATCTGTCGAGAAAACACGGGCTGTAGAGACATTTCCATTACCGACGGACAGGAAGGCAGTTCATCGTTTCACAGGGCTTACATCTTATTTCAGGAGATTCATGCTAAATTACGCCATAATAGCGAAGCCACTTACTGACTTATTACGAGAGGGAGCGACATTTGAAATGAAGGACGAACAAAAAGCAGCGTTTCAGCAACTAAAATCAATGATCATCAAGGCACCGGTTTTGAAGTTGTACACAGAAAAAAAAAAGATAGGTTAATCTAACCAAAAACCGTTGTAAAAAAACAATTTTTTATTTTATATGGAAAACACAAACATCAACTACAATTGTTGTGGTTAATCTAATCGTCAAAAAATTGTTAAATGATTTGCCAGCATGGTCGTATTTCGGCATATGATTCGCAATGTCATCGCTCGATGCAGAAATGCAACCATGCCGCAAATATATTATAATTCTGAAACAGCATGACATTTAATACAAGAGAGAAAAATTATTATATATGGCTGTCTCGTTTACGCTCTCAAAGCAACAAGTGCTGCATAATATATGAATAATTTATATTCGACACTTGACTCATGAAGTACTTGGTTCCATTAGTATGCGATACTATTATTGGTATTTTAGGGAAGTTTGTATGAAAATTGTTGGGTCGTAATAATAAAAACGTCTTAGAGCAATTGCTACGTGCATTTACTTTACTCAGAGATTTTACTTCAAATCAAAATTGAATGAAAATTATCGTAAAAAGTATTAAGTATTCACAAGAAAGTATCCGGTTGTATCGAATACAAAAAAATTCAATTTTCGCAGCACTAGAAGATGGCGTCGAATTTGTTTACATTTTTGATATTTCGAAAACAATTTTTAAAATCAAATTGTGACTATGTTATAATTAATTATTAACAAATATTGTGATTTTACGATTTTAGAAATTGTGCAGAATGTTTTTCAACTCGTTTTTTCCCGGGAAAACATTAATTTAAATATTACAATATTATTACAATATTGTAAACTTAATGAAATATTAAAATATTGCGTTTTGTGGAAGCGCGTTAGTTCTAAGTAATGAATATTATATATATTCGCAGTAGAAATGATGTTGCCCGACAAATTTGTGTACGAAATGTAAATTATCTCGTTTTTAAAGTCTTGGGCTTACATTAAATTAATTTAAGCTTCATAAATATATTTCAATACAACAGATCTACAGAAATACCAAACACATCAGCTATCTTTTTCTTGCATTCTTTTTCTAATATGTATCTATTTATTTTTTCGCTCAATTGGATAATTGCTTTCTCTGTCTTCCATAAAGTAATATAGGAACAATTTTAATTGTACGCCAACAAATTTTCACTGTACGCCAACAACTTTGAGTCGGTTCCATTTACAACGTTTCTTGGTTGCTGCATTTTTAATCGTCTTTTTTGGTTAGATTTACCTACTTTTTTTTTTGTGTGTATAACCCGAAGGCAGAGACAGAAATCCACACTGACGCTAGTAAATATGGGTACGGGGCAGTATTACTGCAAAAGGACTCAGAAGACCAACAATTTCATCCGATACAGTATATGTCGCGCAAAACAAAGCGTGCCGAAGAGAATTACCACTCATATGAACTTGAAGTTTTGGCAATTATACAGGCACTTAAAAAATGGAGGATTTATGTGATAGGATCCAAACTTAAGATAGTGACGGACTGCAAGGCATTTGAAATGACGATGAAGAAGGACGATGTCCCGCTAAGAGTATCGCAGTGGGCCATGTATCTGCAAGACTTTAATTACAAAATAGAACACAGACCAGGGACGAAGATGAAACATGTGGATGCGTTAAGCAGAGTCTCGTGCATGATGATTAAAGATTCGTTGCGTTTAAGACTACAAGAAGCGCAGTTAACCGAAGATGCGCATTTAACTAACGCGGTTAGAAAAATTCTCGGGAACCGTACGAAGATTACTATGCCCAACATGGCATTTTATTCAAAAACCCAATTAAAGAGTTAGTCGTAGTGCCAAATCAAATGCAAGAAGAAATAATTAGTATAGCGCACAGACAGGGTCACTTTTCGGTTAAGAAAACACAGGATTACGTTGAGAAATCGTTTCACATACCACAATTATCTACTAAAGTTTCGGGCGTTGTTAATAGCTGCATGGAATACATAATTACACTGCAAAGTGAAATGTGTTTTTCATACACACCTAAAGTGTGTAAAACTTGTAAGTGCTTTTAAAAAACACGCATGCGTGTTAATGGAACAAGCCAAAATCTTGCTAGGATCAAGAAGTTAAAAAATATGAGATAATATGAATAATGAGAACTTTAAAATTTTTCCCAACGAACTCGGCAATGAAATGTCTACTTTTAATGTCTACTTTTGGAGTAATTGAAAATTCACGTTGAACACAACTTTTAAAATGCCTATCGGCATTCGAAAGTGAAAATCACTGTGAAAAAGTCTGACATTCAATTTCACCACTTTCCATTCTCACGTTCTCTATTTGGATTTACACTTCCCGTGAAAAGTGGTGAATACAAGTTCACGGATGTTCACTGAATGTTCCCTGCGAAATATTTGCTGTTACCGTGAACACTCAATAAAACGCGTAAAAACAGTCATTTTTATTAACATTTTTTCCCAACTATTTAAAATTTTTAATTTTCTTTGAAATGGAAACATAAAATCTATTTTACGTTGCTTTGAAAGGGTGCTATGTTTAGTATAGACTTCGGCCGTTATCGGCCGAAAATTCACACTCGGCTTCGGTTTTTCCAAAAAATGACCGAAGTTTTGGCCGAAGCTTTTAAAGTTTTTTGCGTGGCAAGGGGTTACAGCTGCCACAAAGTACATCCTTGGACATTTTCTGGATGGATTACTGAATTTTAAATATAGATTTGGAAGCTCGCCCTGATGTCTATGTTAAAAGGAGTCCTGGTAAACTGTATGAAATTTCAAATATAGGGGTAGGAGGCTAACGAAAGAATTCTAACTTTTATAAATGTAGCCCAAATTGCTGGTGCTGAAATCCGTGACCGATTTTGGTAAAATTTTACATTTAAAGTTCAAAGCTTCACAGGTGGTATTTACCATCAACTAGAACATCCTTTGCCCATCACCTGACGAATTTGGGGAGTCCTTAAAAAACAGCTACTTAGATGGATTTATTCTTTGAAGAGTTCTCTACCATTTATACTAAATTCCCATTACTTTATGCTTTACTCCAAATTTTTAAAAATGATTTTAAAAAAATCCAATTTTTCTTACACGGGATATATGGGATAATCCGAGGCTCCTGTTAGTTTTGACCTAGAAGGCCCAAATTTGTTTGTGAATTCTTTTGGTTACTTTTATTATTTGTTTAAATAAAATTTTACCTTCGGCATCGGCTTCGGCCTGAAAATGCTTTTCGGTCGGGCTCTAGTTTAGTATAACAAATGTTCACATTCATTTTCACGTGAGGTGTACAGAAAGCTTTACGAACAAAAATTAGCTTCGCGACGTCATGAAAAATAAATTTTCTGGCAAAAGAAAATTTCAATTCCATAAAACTTTGTAAAATCGATAAAATCGTTTCAAAATTTTTGGTACTGAAAAATTAAAATCTGGGGGGGTTGGAACCCCTTACGGGCCTGGCACAAGCTGTAAGTACACAGAGGGGAAAAAAATCAGAGCTGCATGGTTATAATTTGAAACGGCTATCGTTACGAAAAATTCAACACCGCACCGTTCTAAAACACAACTGAAACAGTTTCACTTTTTGAAGATGGTATGAGTTACTGAAGCGTGGGTTCGAAACAGTAAAACAGTAATGTTTAAAAAATTATTTTTTTTTTATATATATTTGTGCAAAAAAAAACGATCTGCATTTGCCGATTTTAATTTTGTTGCATTTTTGAGGTACTGGACGTCGATTTCAAGAAATCTAGGGTTAGCGCAGCAAAACGGAGCCCGGATTCGTGACCAGCGACCCCTCAAAAAAAAGAATTAAAACAGTAATGTTTACAAAAGGAAACAAAAAATAAATTGCTCCGACTGAGATTCGAACCCACGGTCCCAAAAAGTAAAACTGTTTCAGTTATATTTCAGAACTGAAACCGTTGCAGATCCTAACCAAGCTGTTTTATAATATATGTATGCAGTTAAAACATTGCAAAATACACACAGCGGTAGGCAAGCGTGCTAAGGGGAGCGTTTATGAATGCGAATGGCCAGGGTTCAGATCTCGGTAAGTAAACAAAAATTTAAACCATTTCTTTATTTCGTAAATAAAATATAACAATGAAATATCAATAATGTTGTTTAAAAAAATAATTGAGAGTAAAAAAAATATATATTGAAATTAATTTGTAATTAAAATTTTTTTATGTAATTCTAAAAATAGGCCTTTGCAATAAGCTTTTTTGTATTTTCAATTCATGAAATCACAAAAATTTCAGTCGCAAAACAAAAATGTTCAGTCTTGAAACAACAACATTGGCGTCTCAATTCATCAATGTGCCGTTTCAATTCATTAATGGGCAGTTTCAAAATAATTTAAACGTTTTCTTGTCAAAATCAGAACATTCAGTTTTGGCTGGAAATTGACAACGGTTCGGAACGTTTGCTTTTTAAGATGAAGGCTCTCCCGTGACTCTAATCTAAAAAGATATTTTTAATGAGCTGGGCCTCGAAGGTGAAGGAGACCCTCTTTGCTTACGATGGACGGCGAATTCAACGCGCATGGAGAGCGAGTATATGAGGGTGAATATTGTCATTTCGAATGTTGTCACCAGCCAAAAATACGAGCTGAACGAAGTCCATACCGTGGAGAGTCTAGATCTTCCAGCGCAAACAATTGACGTAGCTGATATCTTCAAAGAATATCCGTATTTGGCCGGTATGCCGTTACAATAGTATGAAAACATAAAACCAGCTTTTCTAATTGGCGCCAATAACTGGAAGTTGGCCGTCCCTCTTAAAATAAAACAGGGTAAGTGGAATCAACCGATCGCTTCAAAAACACGACTAAAGTGGACGATGCAAGGATGTGACTCAGAGCATGACCGCGAATTCCGACTGAACGTTCACATGTGCGACTGCGAAAGGTAATATGAGGAGCTACATGAAACTGTCAAAGAGTTTTTCACATTAGATGCTCCCAAGTCCACGCAGCTACTGTAAGAAGATGACAGCAGATCTCTTGAAATATTGAACGAGACATGTAGAGAAGTCGATGGGCGTTACGAGGTGGGACTTATGTGGCGCGATCAGAATGTGCTATTGCCGGAGAGCTACCCAACTAGCACACTTTGTTTCTATGAGGTATTTTCAACTGGTCATAAAACAAATGCATGTACTCAAATTTGGTTGAAAAAACGCCCTACGTTATGTAGGGTCCATGCAACCAAATTAGCGCAAGAGGCAGAGCTAACTGCAATATATTTTATGTTGCATTAATGTTTTGCGCAACATATTGGCAACATATTTTTATGTTGCAATAATGTTTTACGCAACATATTTTTATGTTCCAATAATGTTTTACGCAAAATATTCGCAACATATTTTTATGTTCCAATAATGTTTTACGCAAAATATTTGCAACATATTTTTATGTTGCAATAATGTTTTACGCAGCATATTCGCAACATATTTTTATGTTGCATTAATGTTTTACGCAACAAATTGGCAAAAAATTTTCTGAATTAAAAATATAAATGATGAATAAAAAAATGAATTGAAACATATTTTTTACTAAAATATGTTGCAAATATATTTTTCAATTCCAAATCGTTACAAAGTTTGTGTCATTTATAAAATTACTTCAAGCAACAATAATATAAATATATGGGACTTTGAATTGAATACGATCGAGAGTATGAAGAAATATTTTCAAAACGCTTGAAGATTTACTGTGAATTATATCATTCTACCCCTTATATTTTTCACGCGCCTCGGAAAATAACAAATATAAGCAAATATTTTGAAAATTATAAATTCTGTTTATTTTTAATTAAACCCTATCAGATAAAATTTTTTCCCGGAACCCTTTCAGATCTTATAAATATCATGCTAACATGTTTTAGGATCATATTTATAAATTTTATATCCAAAAAACCTATAAACAAAATTAAAATTTACAGGTAGAAATATTTTAATATGATGGATTTCAAGTTGCAAAAAACTTTTTTTATGTTGCAGGAACTGTGAATAAACTTTTTTTTTTGTTATAAAAGCCCTTTTGCAACAACTGTGAGCATTTCAAAATTAATAGACAGAATGATGCCGCCTTCTCGTTAACCGTTGTAATCGCTATTTTGCCGTGACGTCACTGGAACTTATTGTCAATCGAACAGCTATTTCTTGTTTCCGTTTTTATGACAGTCGACGTAGGCATAAAGATGTCGATTTAGAATTTTACTTTTCATTCGTATTTTGCAGTAAAAAGGACAAGAAATATCTAGTGACATAGTGCGTAGTGCGATATCTTGTAATAGTATCAAAATGCAACACTGACAATAGAACTAATGATGGGCTGAATCGATAATTTTAGGTACCCAATAGTATCTGATACTTTTTTCTCAATACTCTATACTTTTTATTCAATATTGGATTGCTTTGATCACTTGAGCATTTGTATACAATATCGATACCTTAAAGCACAACCATCCTATGTCAATTTTTTCGAAACTCTAGAAAATGAAAAACAAGTTTTCAAATTGGTATGTTTTGTATGGAAATAGATTTTTATTTCCTCATATTTCAATTACTTTTATTACGATTCCCACAAACCACTATAGCCTGTCTAATGCAGCTTCTTCTCAGTAATCCAAATATGCAAAAACTCGATTTTCATGAAAACGGACATAGGATGGTTGTGCTTTAAGGTATCGACATATTCAAAATTTTATGAAACTACTTCATTTAAAAATAATTATATATGAATTTAATCATATACATATAACAGTATTTGAAGCAATACAAATTAAGGTACTAAGTATCGAATACTTTTAGAAATATCTATTTTGGTCCATCACTACATAGAACGCCAAAACGCATTTCGTTGAAAACAAAAGTGCAACGAATTTCGAGAGCGTCAGTCGTAAAAAATTTGTTATCCATCAATAAAAATGCCATTTGCTATTGTTCAAACGCGAAAAAGCTCAAAGTTCAAGCCACGAATGGCAATTGTTCCAACAAATTGGATAGACCACGATTTCGTTTTTATGCCGAAGCACAATTTGGATTTGATAACGTTGCCTGAAAATCCAAATTCTATACCAAACCGATATTCATGGCTCAAAATTAAATGCAAATTAAATGTCTTAGCAGAAGAACGTATGCATGAGTTGGAAAAGATTACCGACTTCATCGATAGTCTGGATGACGAAATGTCTGCAATCGAATTAGCCACGCGAGTAAAACAAATTCATGTGGCTGGTGGATTCAAAATATGAAATTTGGCATCGAACTCCAAGACTGCTTCGATTTGTGTCGTGTTACTCCATAGGACTCAAAATCTTGCTACAAGACATCTGTCGATCTGGCATAGGCTGGGACGAACCACTCAATGATACTTTGTGCGAAAAATGGTGTCACTGGAAATCCATCATACAGCTAGGGTTGCCACACGGTCTGGATTCGTCTGGATTGTCCAGTTTTTCTGTCATGTGTCCAGAGTCCAGTTTTTCAATAATTTGTCCAGACAAAATTTTCTCTTATATTTCTCAGTAAAAAAAATTAAATTAGTCAGAAAACCTAATAGCGTTTTCGTTTTTATTATAAAGATAAAGTTTTCAGTCAAATAGTTTTATTTTTTTCAATTACTGCTAATGAGTTTTTAGCAAAGCATATTAATCAAAGTAGGAGTGACGTTTCATATATTTTTGAGTACAGGGGTCTGTCCTGTTAAAAAATGTAAGCAAAATATTTTATTCCTTATCCGATCAAACAAACGCGCTAAGAGCTATCCAGGACAATCCCGCAGTTCGATATCCAACGCTGGCGTTTTGTTTCACAACGAGGCGGTTGGAACTCTTGCACACTTCCGCCATTACCGCACACGCACATCGCTTTATATTTAAATTTCTCTTCATTTTATTTCCCGAATTCAAATTGCCACACAAATTTCATATTTTAAATTTAAAAAATTTACGTTTATTTTGGGTTACGATTTTTTTAAGTTTGACATTATATGCATTGAGAGAAAGAGAGAAGTGTCAAAATCACTCCTACTTTGATTAATATGCTTTGGTTTTTAGCCATTTAAATAACTTAGGTATGGCTGATTTCGTAAAATCTGAAATATTTCTGCGGCCAAAGACAATATCCTCTTAAGTAGGGTTACCTGATTCTCTTGAGTAAAAAAGATTACAGAGTTGCAGGGAGTCCCAAACTCCTCGGTTTTAGACCACAACAAAAAAAAAATTAGAAACAATTTTTTTTCAAAAAAGTTTTAAAATCCAACCTTTGGTAAAATTTGAATAAAACCATTTTTTTCAGTAACAAAATACAATGATTTAAAAACAATGTAATATTAAAAAGAGACGAACCGAAATCGCTTTTTTTAATTTCGGCCGAAACCGAAATGGCCGAAATTTTTTATTTTTTATGAGTAGGGTTTTCACTTTTTGCTACGGCGAGAGTTGTAGATATTCGATTTTAGGGGAGTAGATTTCAAAAAAGGGGAGTAGATTCAATTTTTTTACGTAGAGTAGTAGAAATTTTTTGAGAGTAGTAGAAATTTTTTGAGAGTAGTAGAAATTACTGTCAAGGTAGCAGATTTCAAGAGAGGGGAGTAGATTAGGGTTTCTGCGTAGAGTAGTAGAGATTCTACAATGGTAGTAGAAATTTCTGTCATGGCACTAGATTTGTAGAAAGAGTAGTAGTTTTGCATTTTGTGAAACTCACATAATATTTTGAGGAGAAGGTTTATTACAATAGTAGTTGAGGAGTAGAAATTTAAAAATCATCGCGAGAGTAGTAGATCTGCTCCGATAGGAGAAGAGTGAGAACGCTGTGAAGGGGTGAATTGATGAAGGCTGTATGTAACATGCAAATTCTTTCAAGAAAATAAGTTTCAAAGTTTTTAATTTTTTTTTTTCAATACAAATTGGCGACTTGTCTTTTTTGTCGCTTCTGATTCTTCGACACTATGATCAATACTTAAATTTGTGTTACATACCACTTTTATCCGCTTGGTTGTTCCTTACGTATTTTGCCACGCCAAATCCAAAAATATTAATGAAAATTGCCCAAAAATGGAATTTTTCGTGCGTACTGAAAAAATTTCATTAATTTTTTCGTATTCAGCGTGCCAAAATACATAAGAATTTGTCTATCAAGTATATTTAACGCACAAAATGTTCAGTTTTGTCGATCAGTATAATCATTGTTATTTATTTGTTACATTTTTCATATAAAACCGAAATTTTCGGCGGAAATATCGAAATTCCGGCCGAAAACGAAATTTTGTATCGACTTAAGTGCTTATTGCTTATTGCACAAAATTGTCAAACTAAACTATAAAACTGTAAAGAGTTCTACACACAGTAAATTGTTACAAGCTACAAAATATTTGTGGAAAGAATAGCATTGAAAAAGACAAATTTACAGGTCTTTTCTGGCGCGAGACAAAAGTTAAAATGTTTGTTGCATGCCAATGAGAAGGTAATAAAGGCGGTTAAAAACTTCAAACCGCGCCAGAATAGACCTGTAAAGGTGTTTTTTTCATAATAAGCAATATAATTTAATTGCTTTTTTTATGTGAGGAGGAACCAATGTATATCCTTGCATATTGCTATCCAATTCCTACTTTACTATTTCCTAAAAATATGCCATAAAAAAAAAAAAAATTTCCGATTTTTTCTTTGAATGTCCAGTTGAAAACGGAAAAGTCCAGATATTTTTTTTCAAAATCCAGACGAAGATCATTTTGCATGTGGCAACCCTACATACAGCTCATCACATCAGTTGAAATTCCTCGATGTTATTCGGCTGCGCTTACAGAAGCGCAAGAAGTGCAACTCCACACCTTTGTAGACGCAGGGGAAAACGCCTATGCTGCTGTGTCCTATTTACGCATTATAAGTGGCAATGATGTTACCGTATCGCTTGTGGCAGCCAAGTCAAAGGTAACAACGCTCAAGCCTCTGTCGATTCCGCGATTAGAGCTACAGGCTGCAGTAGTCGTGCTAAGGCTAGCCAACAAGGTCATTAATGTGCGATGCACATTAAGCCAACAGTGGCTTGTTCCACTTGACAATACCGTTTACCATTGCCGCCTCAATAGTTGATGGTGCGATAGAATACATACATTTTAAGTAGTTAGTAATGTATACACACGATCTGCCGCAACCAGATCGTGTAAGTAGGGTAGTTTTAAGGTATTTTTGTATTTCTAAGTAGGTTTTAAGATTATAAATAAAGGCTTCAGTTTACTGAACAATTTAATTACCCCAAAAACCTCAGCTCCTTCGTGTACCAGTTTTTTGTGTTCGGTAGTATAGTCTAAACATATGGTGACCCCTTGATTTAAATACGCATAAAAGTTTAAAAGTGTTTAAATTCGTTTTTGTTAAGCTAAAAAATTCAAAATTAAATAATAAAAAATGGCATTGTGTTTAAATTTTGATTTAAAAAAAAAAAAAAGAGTTCAGTGTAAAAATTTTAAAAGTCAAATATTTGGTGTTAATTCTGATAAAAAATTAAAGTTTAATAAAAATAAAAAAAATTAAACTAATTGTGTTCAATTGTTTGTCAAAGAATTTAAAAAATTTTAAAAAAATAAAAAGTTCAATAGTAAAAAAAAAAAATTTAAGTTACAGCTGTGTTAGTTTTTAGTTAAAAAAAAATTAAATAAAATAAAACAAGTGAGTAAATTTCAGTCCTGCAAGCCGACTTATATATACCCTACACCTACTAGGCCATATTGTATCCGCCATCTTGATTTTTGAAAATGCGACATCAAATTCGAAATCAGCGACCCCAAAAACCCCCCTATACAAAATTTCATACTGTTTTGATGAAATATTAAAATTTCGGCCGCCATATTGGTTCCGCCATCTTGAATTTTTAAATTCCGACATCAAATTCGAAATCAGCGACCCCGAAAACCCCACTATACAAAATTTCATACTGTTTTGATGAAATCTTAAAATTTCGGCCACCATATAAATTCCGACATCAAATTCGAAATCAGCGACCCCGAAAACCTCACTATACAAAATTTCATACTGTTTGGATGAAATCTTAAAATTTCGGCCGCCATATTGGTTCCGCCATCTTCAATTTTTAAATTCCGACATCAAATTCGAAATCAGCGACCCCGAAAACACCACTATACAAAATTTCATACTGTTTTGATGAAATCTTAAAATTTCGGTAAAAACACGATTTTTACTTATATGGGAGGTAGGCGTGGCAGTCGACCGATTTCGCCCATTTGCAATACCAACTCCTTCTAGGGCCTAAGAAGGATAAATACAAAATTTGGGATCCCTAGCTTTCTTCTAGCTCCTGCAATCGTGTTTACAAGAAAAGAGGACGGTCAGACGGATAGACGGACAGACGGATAGGGCTAAATCAACTCAGGAGGTGACGCTTCTCCTTCTTGGTGTTACAAACTTCAGACCAAAGTGAATATACCCATACCTTATGAGGTGTAGGGTATAAAAATGGAGCAGATAGTGAAAAACCAAGAAGCTATTAGTGCGGAGATAGCTTCTGGGTACAACAAGCTGGCCAAGGATGCTGCCACAAGCATAAATGTGGGACGGTTTCAGGAGATGAAGTCCTGGGTAATGGAACTGTCGCAACGGTTCGAGGATAACGACCAAGAGTTAGCCTCGTCAGAATCAACGATGGGAACAAATGCATACTTCAAGCAGAAGTATTCAGACCAGATAAGAGATCATATTTCTAATTTTTTTAAGCTGTTAAATACAGCAACAATTAGTCCGGAGCCGGTAGTGAAACCTGACCAGGTCAGGTGAGCCTGACCAAAAGGGGTCAGGTGAGCTTGACCACACTGCAAAGTGAAATGTGTTATTTATATACACCTAAAGTGTGTAAAACTTGTAGACAAATTTTACACACAACTTTGCGTGTATAAACACTGTAAGTGCATGCATGTAACACGCATGCGTGTTAATAGAACATGCCAAAATCTTGAATGTGTGTTTTTTTTATTTATCAAAATAAATATACACTTAAAAATGTGTGTTGTGTGTAAAATTACACACCAAAAGATAGGTTCACTTTGACGGGTATTTTGTGAATATTACACTGCAAAGTGAACCTATCTTTTGGTGTGTATTTGATAAATAAAAAACACACATTAAAGATTTTGGCATGTTCTTTTTTTTTTTTTTTTTTTCTATTGAGGAGGAAAGCGTCTAGAGCCTTTGGTTTGTGTGAGACTCTAACTCACTAAAACCTCCTCATCGTTTGGACGGATTTCCCTCCCGGGACTACCGTTAAGTATTACGTCGGGAAAGCGTCACGAGCGTTAGCGCTCAAACGTCAGTATTAAGTCACTGTCTTGTTATGTCCGTGTTGTTTAATGCCCTGCATTCGTACCACCAGCTACGCGTTGCTGCCGCCGTTGTACACTGCGTCGTGCCCTTTCCGCATTACGGAGAACAATCAGTAAACGCGATGCCATTGAGCATGCTGCTTTCCACTTTTCGGCGGAGTCTAGCATTTCTAAGGTGAAATTCATTATAGATGGTGGGCTTCCGAAGACTCTACCCAGCATGGTTTGCATCTTCATATTCTGATCCATTCCGTGATGCAGGGGATTAACTTGAACGTCCATCTCCCTTTCTCGGATTGCTCCCAGCTATTTTGCCACTCCATAAGCAACCGTCGACGCTCTTCTTTTTTTCGATCATTGTTGGGTCTCTCACCTACGCTACTGTATAGCCTCTTGAATTCACGTGCGTGTATATCTAAAGGCAATTTACTAGCAATAACACCAATGGCATCGTCGGACAATGTTCTAAAAGCGCTTGCTACACGTAGAGCACTTCGTCTATGTACTGCGAGTGCCTCCTTGAAGTGCGATTTCTTGGCATCTGCCCATATCGGTGCGGCATACAAAACGATTGAGTCCACAACTGTGGACAAGAGTCAACGCGTGAGTGCGCCATTTACCCTGGCTGCTTTCTCGCTAACCATAGCTAGGTGATATTTAAAACACATCCTGGTATCGATCTGCACCCCGAGGTATCTTATGTATGGTTGAGAAGTGATGTGGTGGTCACCCACTCTGATCACCATTGTTTCGACCTTCTTCCGCGTACTGATGAGGACAGCCTCCGTTTTCTGTGCAGCTAGTTCCAGTCCTGCTGAGTTAAGCCATTTGCATATTTTGTCGATTGCGTAGTTACACGCCCGTTGTAGGTCACTAAGTTTTTTGGCCACAACCAACCTTGTGGAACGCCGCCCGTAATTTTGTACGACTGCACACCAGTTTCCGTATCGTACAGTAGGATTCTATTGCGGAAGTAGCTGCTGATGATCCGACGCAAGTATATCGGTACTTCAAAGCCCTCCACTGCACACATGATTTTCTCCCAGCTTGCGGAGTTCAAGGCATTTTTTATATCCAGGGTGACAATTGCACAGTATTTTTTGGTGCCACCAAGCCACCTTTTCCCACTAGTAGCGTCTTTTGCAATGGACATGACCTTTTGAATAGCATCCACTGCCGATCTCGCCTTTCTAAAGCCATACTGGTTTTCCGATAGTCGACCGGGTCGTTCCAGCTGCTGCTGTAGTCGATTGCAGATGATGCGCTCCAATACCTTAGCCATCGTATAAAGCATGCACAGCGGTCTATACGACGATGGTTGATTCGGCGGTTTTCCTGGTTTCACCAATAACACCAGCCTCTGCCTTTTCCACTGGTCCGGGAAACTCCCTCTTTTATACAGGCATTGTAGAGCTCCGAGAACAACTTTAATGTCCAATTCGTTGAACAGAGTTCCCTCGTGTATGGGGAACAACACATCCACTATACGTTTCATGAGGACTGGACATGTGGGTTGCGGAGCCCTCGATCCTTTTACTTTTTGCATTACATTTTTATAAGCCTGACCCCAGGGATCTGAATTGGCCCGATCCATAAGCTCCATGAAGCACCGTCGTTTGCTACTTTTTATGACCTCTTTCAATGATGCTCTGTAGTTTTTGTGCTGCTCCTGTAGAGCGTTGAACTCCGGTTTTCCACGGGCTCTCTGCGTCTTTCTACGTGCCTTCAGGCATTTTTTCCGTACATCGGCGATCTCGTCCGTCCACCAATAAACGGGTCTCCTAGATGTTGTGTTGGCTCGCCGAGGCATCGATGCGTCGCATGCATTCCTCAGCTGTTTTCCCACCTGCAACGCTTTGCTAACCGCCGATTCTCCATCAAATACAGCCTGGTTCCAGACGACGCCGAACGCCTCTGCGTCAAATGCCCGCTTTCGCCATCCTATGTGTTATGCTTTTCGTATTTACATATGCGACACCACTCGTGGTTCCACATCGATCAGGATGCCATTGTGATCACTGTTCGTGTACGCGATACTGATACTCCATTTGGTTGTATTTGCTGTGTGGCAGTCCGCGAAAGCTAAGTCAATAATTGACCGGCCCCTTCCAGTGTCAAATGTGTACTGTCCTACTTCGTTCAGAAGCACAAGGTCTAGCGTATCAAAAATCTCCTCAATCACTCGTCCTCTAGCATTTGTGCGTAGACTGCCCCATGCTGTCGACCAGGCGTTGAAGTCTCCGGCGATAATTAGTGGAGATTTACCCCTGGCTTCCGTTGCCATGGATGCCATCAATATATGTAAATATTTTTGAATTTTATCCACGTGTACCCGCGCTCAGGTATCGCCATATGGTTTTGAGGCATATCATCTCCTATTGTCCATATCGCTGCTTTGCCATTTACATCGGATAACCAATAATGCTCATCCTCTTTCATATATGGCTCCGCTAGTATTGCCAAGTCTACCTTTAGCTCTTTGTTACTCTGCCACAGAAGGTTCTGTGCCGCTGCACAGTGGTTGAGGTTTAACTGGTAGAGCCTCATACTTTCCTCTTTTGTTTTGCTTCCTGGTACCGGGGGCATTTTGTACTACCCGCAGGATGCGCTCCTGTGCATAGCGCGCACTTTTCCTCCTTACTACAATTGATAGCCATATGACCAGCTTCTCCACACCTTCGACAGAGTCCATAACCCCAACATCTGAAGCATCGTTGCGGAGAGACGATTTCCGAGATTTTACAGCTTGCCCATCCGACACGAAAATGTGTTAATGCCAGTACCTTCTTAGCATCTTCCGCCGGCAACGAAAAATATGCCTTTTGTGTACCGCCGTATGCCGTTCGGAGATTCCTGATAGCTCCAACCTCAGGTCGCCTTATACCTGTTTGTTCATGCAAGGCATTGCAGATATCCTCCTTTGTTGTGACTTCGGCCACCAGCCCCCTGCACTGCAGTGTAACCATATGTGTACGCACTTTCACCGATGCCACATCTTTCAGCACGCTCGCAATGTCCGTTTGAAATTTGGTTGCGCTGCTCTCTTTTGCTTTCTTTAGCTCGATTAGTACTTCGCCCTTCATTGTTCGCCGGATTGTCTTCACCAGCTCCCCTAACGGTTTTAGCTCTTCACTCGAGTTTATCGTTCGCAAAATACTTGCATACGACATGTTGTCAGTATTTGCTGAGATTATAATAGCGCCCGCTCTGGTCCCTTGGCTTACTTCGTGGGTCCCTTTTGCTCTGTGTTTTGGTGTTGGTGATGCCTCTATCTTGTTGCTTCTTTTTCTTCCGCTCCGATGAGGCTGATTCCGCGGGTGTGGGTGCATCGTCTGTTATCGCTCCACTTGTTATTGGCCAGTGTCTGCTCTCTTGGTCGCCATGTTCCGCAATTCTTCTTTTGCTCTTTAGAATTGCTCTTAATGGAGCCGCCTTGTTTTTCTTTGGCGTTGGATACCGCATTGTTTGCTCCTCTGCATCACGCTGTCTTTTTGGAATTCCATCGTCCACGCGATGCCTTGGCCCCTTAGGTGTGGTTTGCGAACATCTGTCAACCACCTGTGCCTTTTTTTGTTGCTTTTCATTTGCTTCTACACGCTCCTGCAGGCTCTCAATGCTGAACACTAGGTCACGCATCTAAGTGTTGATGTGGCGCTGACTGCTCATCATTTCAATGAGGTCTTTTAGTTTTACGCGAAGTCTCCCAATAGCATTCTCCGGATAGTTATGCTCTGATACATTTTCTTGCCGGCCACGCGGCATTTGTTCCTCCGTTTTCTCTTCGCTATTTCGGTTAAATGGCATGCTCGGAGTTGAGCGTGTGTTAACCATATTCGCTTCTTCGATTCTGTATTGCTCCACAACATCAGGTGCTATTACATTTAGTTGTAAGCTCAGAGAAGGAGGCGTGCGTTGCGTCTTAGGTATTCTGCTGAAAGGAATCCGTTGATTACAGACGGATGGGAGTCTGCTTGCTCACTCCCAATAACCGCCGTTTGCTTGGTCTCTGCCACGCTGTTATATATATGTGTATTAATTTTTTGTGTTTTATATTTATATTTCTAATTTTATTTTAATGTTTGTAAAATATAATAGCGAAATAAAGACTTTTCTTATATGTAGTTTTTTATTTTTTGGTATTTTTTGATATTTTTTTTTGTTTTTGTTTTTTTTTTTGGTTTTTTTTTGTTTTTATTTTGTTTTTATAATTAAAATTAAAATATTGGGAAGTAAAGAATAGAAAATTGGGCTATTGTTGTGTTTTTGGGAATTATATTACGAATCGGGTGGTAACACCAAAGGGGTGAAACCGTGGCAACCTCAGCTATTTAGCAATTTGACAGTTGCCAGCTGTTTGCTTTGATATTTGTTTATTGTTTCTGGCGCGATTGTACCTCACTTTGGTTGCCTATTTATATTTGTTATTTGATTGTTTTTTAATAAATAAGAATGAAAATTATAGTTTAAAAGAGTTTAATAGTGAACAGAAAGTGATAAAAGTTTGAAAGATGTGCTCACTGCGACCGCGGGTTAGCCTCATCCATACACAACAGAAAGCAGCAGAAAAAGTCCGATACTGCCGACTGCACACTGCAAAGTGAAATGTGTCATTCATACACACCTAAAGTGTGTAAAACTTGTAGACACATTTTACACACAACTTTGCATGTATAAACACTGTAAATGCTTTTAAAAAACACGCATGCGTGTTAATAAAACATGCCAAAATCTTGAATGTGTGTTTTTTTTTATTTATCAAAATAAATATACACTTAAAAATGTGTGTTGTGTGTAAAATTACACACCAAAAGATAGGTTCACTTTGCAGTGCGGGGAAGGCCCTGCGATCGTTGGGGTGATGGATTTTGGAACAGCGATGTCACTGCCGATCTTCGCCAATTTTCACTTTGCTCGAAAGTATTGACGGTATATCTTTTCAAGTATCTCACCCGTGAGATTTATTTTTTCCGAGAATATATTTAATTTTCAGTTTAATTTTTGGTATGTTCTTTTAACACGCATGCGTGTTGTTTAAAATCACTTTCAGTGTTTATACACGCAAAGTTGTGTGTAAAATGTGTCTACAAGTTTTACACACTTTAGGTGTGTATGAATAACACATTTCACTTTGCAGTGTAAGCCTGCATTTGAATACATATTATTAGATGCGAGAAAAGCAGTGTATTACACTGCAAAGTGAAATGCGTTGTTCATATACACCTAAAGTGTGTAAAACTTGTAGACACATTTTACACACAACTTTGCGTGTATAAACACTGTAAGTGCTTTTAAAAAACACGCATGCGTGTTAATAGAACATGCCAAAATCATGAATATGTGTTTTTTATTTATCAAAATAAATATACACTTAAAAATGTGTGTTGTGTGTAAAGTTACACACCAAAAGATAGGTTCACTTTGCAGCGTATGTAACGCACTAAAACGAATTCTGTGTGTAATTATAGCGCAGTGAAACAGCGGAAAAGATGTGTTAATTTAACTGTTTTTGAGAGTAAAAGAAAATTATAAAAATTTCATGACACCCGTGTATTTTGCGTCACGTGTGTACTTTCATAACTGTTTTTTTTTTTTTCTACGTAGGTGGAAAATCTTTGAAAGACACTTTTGCGACCGTGCAAAAGTAGTGTGAGACTTTAACTACACTAAAAACCCCCTACTTTCCCTGACTCAGTTTTATGGACAACCCCGCGGTTTTACACACTTTAGGTGTGTATGAATAACACATTTCACTTTGCAGTGCGAGCTTAGCTTTCAGCCAACTTAGCTTGGATTATACTCTATTTGCAGCGTTGTACCGCACTCTTTCTCTCCTCCTCAGATCTTGGAGTATACATGAGTAGTGTTAATATGGGGTTTCTGGGTTTAGTGAGAAGGAGCAAAATTCCTCCAGTGTAAAAACTGAAAGATTTTAGCTCTTTTCGGTATTTTTTGCTCCTCCCCTCGAGCTCTCCTCCATCAACAAGCTTGTTTCGCCACCTGGCGGGTCTTTTTATTTGGTTGGTGTCTCGGCTGATCATGGTTGGTGTCTCGGCTGGAAGAGGCAGCAACCTGGCGGGCGCTAAGATTAGAGGCGGTAGGGCTTTTGATTTGGTTGGTCGATAGTGACGCCACCTGTGGGTCTCTGGATGAAAGCTTTGAAGTGCCCTCCTGCGATCGCCGATCGGTGAGTTTCGGTGCTATGTCGATAGGGGCAGCCACCTAGCGGGAGATCTTTTGATTACTGTCTGGGCTGAAAGCCAAAAATTTTATTTTTCACAATTTCTTCATATTAACCTGAATCAGCCCCGAACTTTTTTTTCGAATTATTCGTAAATATACTATTGCTGACTTGATCATATACTTACGCTGGGACTGATTCGGGTTAAAGTTTCTGGTTGCAGTTTGTATGGACTAGTTGTAAATTAGCTATTTCCTGGCGGTAGGGCTTTTGATTTGGTTGTGTAGCGTTTATCTTGGCTACCTATTTTAAATAAATGCTCGACGTATCAATATGTTTGGTAATTTTATTTAATAACATTAAAGTCACAATTAGTTTGTTGCGCAGTACGATTGAT
Organism: Heteromyza rotundicornis; assembly: GCA_951394025.1. NCBI lineage: Eukaryota > Metazoa > Arthropoda > Insecta > Diptera > Heleomyzidae > Heteromyza > Heteromyza rotundicornis. The sequence goes on along the minus strand of OX596013.1, from coordinate 27,956,371 downwards.
GAGTGTCAGAAAACGTGCCTTGAATTAGTGATGTGTAAAAAGTACCCATCATAAAAAAGGAAAGATTTTTTAATAAAGTTGGTTGTGATTGTTCATGAGCCTGTGACTCCTAGGTGGAGCTGTCATCAACTCCAAGTTCCCACAGTACTCCCCTCCGAGTGACGAAGCTATCGCTGAGTGGCGAAATGTACCCGTCTCACTGCTGAATATGTCCTGAGAGGAACTTGTAGAACTGCAGGATCAGATGGTGCTGCTTGCAATGACGATGAGTCCGGATCTGTCCTGGTTGGTAACGTGTCGTTCCGCTCGAAAAATGCTGGTTTAAGTCGCTCTGTAGTAATAGTAACCGGAGTACCTTCAACATTGACTTTAAAAACATAGTCTGATATGCGCTCGATGACTTCGTAAGGTCCATCATAAGGTCGTTGACTGCATCTACTCGTACAAAAACATGCGAGCAAGTGTATAAAGTTTTATGCGCAAAGGCTTTGCGTTTGTTGTGATGCGCCGAAGGTGCTGATGGAATTTGACGCATCTGCTCGTGAAGTTTTTCCAAAAAAAATACGGAGTGCAGTTCCATATACGAGCTCTGCTGCAGAAGCTTTGATGTCTTCTTTGTGGCTCACCCGAAGCCAAAACGTAACTGTAGGCAGAACTTCTACCCAGTTTGGTGAATCATGGCACATGATGGCTGCCTTTAGGGATCGATGCCAACGTTCAACCATCCCATTTGCGGCAGGATGGTATGCTGTTGTTCGTATTCTGTTGCTGCCAATAAGTTTTGCGAGCGCGTCGAAAAGCTGCGACTCGAATTGAGAACCTCTGTCGGACATTATTGTGGTCGGCACTCCGAATCGTGCTACCCAGCAGGCGTAAAAGTTGTCGGCTATAGTGTTAGCAGTGATGTCCTTCAGTGGCACAGCCTCTGTCCAGCGTGAGAAACGGTCGATCATAGTAAGCGTATACCTATACCCATTGCATGGTTGGATGATTATGATATCGATGTGCACATGACGAAAACGCTCACTAGGCATTGCTATGTGTTGTGGAGAGTTTTTAACGTGACGACCCACTTTGCTTTGTTGACATGCTAGGCATGAGCGCGCCCAGCTGTTGACATCGCGATTCATATTTGGCCAGACAAAACTCCTGCTGACCATGCGTTTGGTTGCCCGACCGCTCGGATCCGCCATGTTATGTACGTTGTCGAAAATCCGTCTTCGAAGCGATTTTGGTGCGTAAGGTCGGATACTAGGGCCAGAAACATCGCAATATATAAGTACGTCAGTTCCATCGACCCGCAAACTGCGTAACTGAAGTGATGTTATACTCGGATTTGCGATTAGTTGTTGAAGTTCGTCATCAGCCTGCTGGGCTTCCCGCGTGCTGACAATAACAGGTGTATCGATTGTATGAATTCGGGAGAGAGCGTCAGCCACCACATTCTCTTGTCCGGAAATGTGAACGATGCGTGTAGAATACTGACCAATCTCCTCCCGCCACTCTATCGCACACGTGGTCAATTCCTGAGCGATCGCGTATATCAGTGGTTTGTGGTCCGTTAGGATAACAAGCTCGCGGCCGTCGATGAGATGTTTGAAGTGGCGAACAGCTCGATAAATAGCCAAGAGTTCCCTATCGTACACTTTGTATTTCCTCTCGCGGTCGTTCAGCTTCTGCGACAAAAAAACCTAAAGGCTGTGGTCCCTTGTCGGAACGCTGGTATAATGCGGCTCCCATAGAAGTGTCGGACGCGTCGCAGCGCAACACTAGGGGCAGGTCGGCCCTAGGGTGAGCAAGTTGAACTGGTCTTTTGTCCTTTTTCTTCGCCCCCAATGTAAGCTCAATGAGTGGCGCTTGCACTTGCGCAGCGTTGGGTATACAGGTTCGGTAAAAATTCCAGGCACCGAGAAATTTTCGTAACTTGTCGACGGTTTCTGGTTTTGGGTAATCTCTGATGGCCTGGACGCGATCTGCTGGTGGTCGAATACCATTTCGGTTTAGGGTATAACCCAGATATCGAACTTCCTGCAGGTCAAAAATGCATTTAGCGATGTTGAGAACCATTCCGAATTCGTTGGGTCGTCGCTCGGCCACCGGATGGCCATTTGTGATAACGTGGTGCTGCACGGAGTGCCCAGCAATGTTGCGATTCGATTCGGTGGTCACCGAAGGAAATTTTTGTAAAATATTAGCATATCGAGCTGTCTTGTCCACGGAATAAACAGGTGGTTGACTAGAATTATCTCGTTGCAGGCGGGCGTGAAGTTGTGTGACGGAATCCTCCATGCTTTTTTGTTTAAGGCTGACTACTAGTAATAGTGAATGAAGTCCGCGCCCAGAATTGGTTGAGACACATTTGCGACAATAAACACCCAAGGAAATTCACGTCGGAGCCCCAGGTCGAGTGTCATGGCTTTGGTGCCAAAAGTGTCAATGCAGGAACCGTTGGCTGGAAAAAGTCTGTTTGTGCTGGCGTTCATAGCAGAAGTGTTAATTTTCGATAGCACCGATACATCGGCGCCAGTATCAACTAAGAACCAAGCGCCAGTTTTTTTGTCTCGTACTTTGATGCGTTTTGATGTTCGCTCTGTGCCGACAGCCACCCCAATAGGCGCCGGCGTCACTAGTTTAACGAGCGCTCCCAATTGCATGGAGCGCGACACTTGCGAGCGTCTGTGCCGAACCTTGCAGTACTAATACCCTCTGAAGCAGGCGAGCTGGCACGAGAGGCGACACGAGAGCCACCCGAGCGGCTGTTGCTACGGCTCCGATGATTGTGAGCGAGTTGGTTCAATTGCTTTTCAGCTTTTCGATAGCCACTAACAAAGGCCCCATTGCGTTGTTTGGCTCAGCGCGTAAAATGTTCGTATCGCGCTGAATGACATCTAAGTTGTCTTGACTAACGACAGAAAGTTGTGGGCGAATGGCCTCCAAGATACGATCAGCTTGCTCAGCCAGTTTCGCTAAGTTTGTCAGCTCGCTAATGGCCAACACACCGCTCTCGGGCAGCTGCTCAAGGAAAAGGCTGCGCAACACATTTTCATTGCACTGGCCCGCAGACTAATTTCGAAGACGTTGCAGCAGCAGTGAGAGTTTTTCCTCGCCCAGAGGTTGGCCCCGAAGCAAGCGACGAAGTTTTGTTTCTTGAAACTCTGACAGACTGCTGATAATGCGATGCTTAAGTGCATCATATTCGCCTTGAGCCGGTGGATTGTCGATAATGTCGCCCACAATGTCAAGAAGGTCGCCATCAAGGTGCGTAGCAATGTGCCGATACTTCGACTCGTCGGAAACAATGCGGTGCATTTCAAATTTCATTTCAGCGACAGTGAAATATCTGGTTGGATTGTCGCGCCAGAACGGGCTTGGAAGTTTAACCACAGTAACTGCATTTACTCCAACAGCACCCTGATCAATCACTGAAGAGCCCATTGAAGGAAACTGATCGCTGGAATTCTCATCGTCGTCTTGCTTCGGAGTAGACGTACCAGCGTCCAACGCCATTACTCAAAATAGTTTGCACAAATTCGATCATTTAAAAAAAGAGTAAAAAAATAGTTTTTTAAAATATAACTCTTTAACCGACTAAAAAGCAGAAAATAAATTTCCTTTAAATTAATTTCAGCAATTTCGATTTAAAATTAAGGGTTTTTGGCTACTTTCCTTCTAATATCATTGTAGATTTTAAAGTCGCCAAAAACCCTTAATTTTAAATCGAAATTGCTGAAATTAATTTAAAGGAAATTTATTTTCTGCTTTTTAGTCGGGTAAAGGGTTATATTTTAAAAAACTTGTTTTTTACCCTTTTTTTATTTTCCCCTTTTTTTGTTAAACAAATTTTTTTTCTCTCCCCTTTTTCCCCTTTTTTTCCCTCTTTTACTCTTTTCCCGAATGCGAACCTAAGTAAAAAATTTCAGCCTTGTAGCTTACAAAATACGCAAGTTATAACTTTAAATTGGCTCCATCCCGCTCCCCTTTGCCACCATACCATCTTTCCAAAGGGTACAAAATTTCATTTTGTTCATAAGAACTCACCTACAAAATTTCATCATTGTAGCTTGAAGGAATTGGAAGTTATGCTATGCTTAAAAAAAAGGGGTTTGAGTCCCCCCACAGCCCCCTACGCCTCTGATGGACCTCAAAATTAATATAATGCATTGTCACCGGAGTTCTATCAGTGTTCCAAATTTTAGCTCTCTAGCTCATGTGGAAGTGTATGAAAAAGCTCGCCGCAGATTTGAGGATATATATATAATATATATATAAATATATATATATATATCTATATATATATATATATAAAGTCCGCCCAAAGCAAGTTAATATAAGGATTATAAAAACGATGTAAAGGAATTTCAATCGACGACGGCAGCGACGGCAGCGACCGCAACTCCGCAGTCAATTGAATTCGGTGAAAAATGGTTTTTCTTTCTGTGATACGATGATCACGTCGGGGTCACCAACTTGTAGCGTTTATCTTGGCTACCTATTTTAAATAAATGCTCGACGTAATTTTATTTAATAACATTAAAGTCACAATTAGTTTGTTGCGCAGTACGATTGATGAGTGTCAGAAAACGTGCCTTGAATTAGTGATGTGTAAAAAGTACCCATCATAAAAAAGGAAAGATTTTTTAATGAAGTTGGTTGTGATTGTTCATGAGCTGTCTGTGACTCCTAGGTGGATCTGTCATCAACTCCAAGTTCCCACAGTTGGTCGATAGTGACGCCACCTGTGGGTCTCTGGATGAATGCGATCGCCGATCGGTGAGTTTCGGTGCTATGTCGATAGCGGGAGATCTTTTGATTTTTAGTTGCTGTCTGGGCTGAAAGCCAAAAATTTTATTTTTCACAATTTCTTCATTTTTTTTTCGAATTATTCGTAAGTATATTATTGCTGACGTGATCATATAGTTAGGCTGCGACTGATTCGGGTTAAAGTTTCTGGTTGGAGTTTGTATGGACTAGTTGTAAATTAGCAATTGTTGAAACATGTTGTTATCGCTTAAAATTAAAAAATGTGTTGGATCAATATAAAGATACTAGTAAATTTGCCCGTGCAATGCACGGGAAATAAAACACTAATTTGAAAAAATTAATGTTTACTTTATTGTGTAATTTAAATGCAAAAATATTTTCTATGTTTTCATATGTAATTTTTTTTATAGAATTTTTATAGATTTGCCTAATGTGTAAAGTTGAACTGTTACATTAAAAAAGAATTAAAAAAAGAAAGATAAAAAAAAAGAAAAAATATGAAGCAATGGAATTAAAAAAAGAAAAACTTCTGCCGGCACCGGGCTTGAACCTGTGACCCCCGCAGTCATAGGCCGAAGCTCTAACCAACTGACCACAGCCAGCTATAAAATAATTTCAGCTAATGGCGGTTAGGTAGACCAAGCCGTATGGTGAACTCCATAATTTATATATGCATATAAAAAACCATTTGTGAAATATGTGAACTTTTATTAAATTTTATAAAGAATAGAAAGAAATTTTGTTGGATGATGTAATTGTGTAAAGTTGAACTGTTACATTAAAAAAGAATTTAAAAAAAAGGATTAAAAAAGAAAAAAGAATATCAAGCAATGGATTAAAAAAAAATACGACTGGTGGCGGGCTTGAACCCAAGCCTGTCGTAGTCATAGGCCGAAGCTCTAGTCAACAGACCACAGGCAGCTATAAAATAAATTGAGCTAATGGCGATATAGTTCATCATGTGTATATTAAGGCATTCAATCCCGGGATCCCGGAAATTTTCTCAATCCCGGAAACCCGGGATTTTCAGTCCGGAGTCCCGGGATTCAAAAATGCATTTTTTATGCATTGCTTAAGATATTTTTGACGTTTTTCCACAAAAATACTTTCGTGCATTTACTTTCAACCTTATTGGTAAATTTAAAAAACCCACTTTTGTACTACAAAACTTTACAAGATTTTTGTCAATAACGGTTAACAATTTTAATCGATCTGAATAACATTTTTTCAATTTAACCAATTTCTTTTTTTCAAAAAAGATATAAGTTTAAATTATTTTGTTGACCGTATATTGAAAATTTTACGAATCGGATAAATGGTTTTATGGGTGTTTTACTTTTGAATGGACACCAATTTTAATAGTTTTAAACAACAATTGGTGTTTCCGTTCCCGGACTAAAACTACTGAAAGTATGTTATTCGTGTTTAGCATGAAATGGAGCTGGCAGAATTTTATAATTATATTCGGATTCAGCGTGGCACAAAAAATAATTTGTTCGATCAATCTAATTTAAAAAGAATTACTTTTTGTTTGACTATATTTATTTAAATATTATTTGTTTTGTTTAATGTAATATTTATTAAATATGTTTTCTTTGTCGAATTACACTTAAAATATTGTTGCAACAATTTTTTCTTTAATTTTATATTAACTATTACATTTAATTGGAAAATCCCGAAAATCCCGGGATCCCGGGATTGTGATTTCAAATCCCGAAATCCCGGGATTTTAAAAAACACTTCGGGATTGAATGCCTTAGTGTATATACACACAAAAATATAGCTTTGATTTACCATTGCCACCTTTAAGGAAATAACACTACCAAAAGGCTAGCGTTGCCACCTAACAATGTTTTCACCTGTTACGGCTAAACATTATTTCCGATTGTCGATTATTTTTATTGCAAAGCGTTTTATTCATTGGATTTTTTCAATTTTTATTTTCGTATTATGTATTTTGACGTATTAAAACCGAATCTGAATCTTTTATTGTAGCAAGAATCTGCTTTGCGATAAATGAATTTTTTTAAGTTTTGATTTCCCCTTTTAAAATTTCTTGAGTGACTTCTATGAAAGGTGTTCATTTTGTAGTATTTTTTTTTCGGGAATTTTAATTTATAAATGATTCACTTTTTTATTTGTTTTTATAAAATTTCTCACCTTAAACAAATATATTTTCGCATTTGCAAGAAACATTTTTGAGTAAGTTTCGCTGCGGCTGCGGTACTTCGCGTCGATGTGTGCGGACCTTAATGTTGTACTGGGAATATATAGTGTATAGGAAAGTGTAATATGAAAGTGTAATATGGAAATTTAATACACCACCGTAATAGGTGAAAATAGTGTTAGGTGGCAACGGTAGTCTTGAGGCAGTGTTATTTTCTTCAATGTGGCAGCTTTAGGTCGAAGCTATTTTTGTGAAATGATTTTTTGTGTGTGTATATACATGAAAGCGTTTTGCATACAGCTTGCCGAAGTTAATCGATATTAGGTAAAGGTATTGTATGAGCATTAGTGGCTCTGGTGAGAAGGCGCTTAGTTCGCTACTTCATCTTACTTACAATCGCTGCGTTGTGGGTTCGATACCTCACCAGGGCTAACATTAAAAAAAAAGAGGGTTAACAACTTAAAAAAATTTTTTAAGTGAAGTTGTAAATTTTGAATCGGTTAGTGTTCCGGACAGACAGACAGACAGAAAGACAGACAGACAGACCTGGACAAATATATATATTAATTATTATGGAGGAACATTGGACAAGACTTGTGGATGGTTTAATTCTGGTTACTAATGTCGAGTGTGTTGGAATGTGTACATCAAAACATGGAACACATATTAGGAACTGTTCTTGTAGCAACGACAATTGTACAGTAGGACCAGATACGTGTAGCTGCTACTCATATGCTAGAAAATGTATTGAAAAACATAATTTAAACTTTATAAAACATCGTTTTCTCTCACTAAGTATTCACGTTTTTAACTTTTATAATTGCACATCAAAGTGCGGTGATCAAAACAGTTGACTTTGAATTCCTATAAGCAGAAGGAAAGAAGAAAAAATACAAACATCGACGAAGACATTTTTTTTTAAATTTATTTATTTTTTTAATTTTTAGAAATGCACATAAAAGTAAAAGAGGATTATGCAGTGGAGCGCTAATACTCTAGCATACTTACTGTAGCATACAGTGTAGCAATATAGTTTAACAAATGCAGCAGTAGTGGATCCCAAGATTCCGTCGATATTTCAAGATTCTCCAATGCCAAAAGACTTTCACGAATGACGTCGTGTAAGCCTTTTAGAGCAGTTGAAGAAGTTGACTCAGCTGACATTTTTGGATGTCCTGTCAATCTTTCTATCAATGTTGATGCCAGCAATCTTCTATTTTGGTATCTGTCTTGCAGCAGCTTCCAAGCCGTCTCGTAGTTCTCTTTGGTTAGAGCTAGATGCCTGATCACTCGCTCAGCTTCACCGGTCAAATTGGCCTTCAAATTCCACAGCTTTTGTACTGCTGCGATTGGCGATTTGTGCACCATTTCGCTGAAGATGTCGAAAAACTGGTTCCACTGCAGATAGTCACCATTGAACATCGGAATAGTTATTTGTGGCAACCGGAACGATGGTGGTGCAGCTGGCGGTGGAGCTTCTTTAGAGTGGCCTTCTCGGGAGTGGACTTCTTCTGCCAGAGTATGCAACTCGATCATCTTGTGGTGGACCTGTTGTTCCATGTCAAGGTATGCATTGAAATCATACCCTTCATCTTCTGGTGATGAAGCCTCCTCCCATAATCTGTAGTTCGTGTTCTCAACTTCGCTCCATAGTCGCTGCAGTCTTGCAATATTTCCCTCGAAATATTGCCGTGATTGATCCTTTCCGCTTTCGATACCGGCTAACAGGCGTTTCATGGATGCCATTAATGCTTGTTGCTTGCGCAGCACTGACGCCACTCCATAGTGTACGGTTTTTTCAGAATGAGCACCTTCCTTTTGCTCTACACTGCCATCATCCTTAGCCCTGGGCGCAACGGCAGGCTTTATATTAAATGCCTTAATGCACTCTTGAATGTCTTCCATTACTTTGTTATATGTTTCGCCCAGTGACGCATGAATATCCTCTTTGAAATATTGTCCACAAATCTTGCAGTTCTGTTGCCTTCCTGTTAAGGTACTCTACAGTTTTTCTATCTTTAGACGTCTTTTTATAGTTGCTGATGATCCTCTGTATGTTGGTGGCATTTTCATCCTGCTGATTTATTAGGTCGTCCAGATTACTCATAATGTATTGGTTTGATTCGACTGGTGTTGGGGTTATCTAGCTGCGTGCTGTCACGGGAAAACCTTGCGTAGCTGATTTGTTTACTCGCTGGAGATGAGTAGGCTCACACAGGTGTGCTTTTGCCTTTGAGTCCTTTGTGTGCGCCACAAAGGTACCATGGAATTTGGATTTAAAGACGAACAGTCTCAACAGCGGTACATAAACCGAGTTGCGTTGCTGTATCCTTTTGCGTTACCAAACTGGTGCTTTTCACCAAATTCTATGGTATTTTAAGTTAAAGACAAACAGTCGCAACAGCGGTACATAAACCGAGTTGCGTTTGGTTGCTGCGTCCTTTGTCGGGGTCACCAAAATGTATAACTCGGTGCTTGAACCGAGATATACTTTACTTGAACTGGGTTCCAACAAACACAAATTGTAGGTGCTTAAACCTAGGTGCTTAAACCTAGATATACTTTCCCTTGAAATGATGTATTCAACGTGGAAGTGGTTGTTGTCCAATTGCATTGGATTTGCCGTTAATCGGCCCTTTTATTGATTTTCTTTTTAATATTTACATAAATTTCGATTTTAATATATCCACAAAATGTGCACATATGCCAACAATACAGACTACAGCATAAGCATTTAGCGACACATTGCAGTGGCGTGAAATGTGATCGCCACAGTGTAATGCTCTGTGACTTTAGCCAAGGCTAAATGTGTTGTTGTCATAAGCGCGAATTTTCGCAAATATGCAATGTTGGGATTATACATTCTCCCCGGTGTTGAACAGTTGTTCAACAAACGCTGATCTCATCTGATGTCTCGTGTGGGTGCTCATGAACTTGATGTTGAAATTGAATGTCATCAGCAAGATTTGGTTGGTGGACATTTGTTCTTGGCCCGGGTTGTGGTGGGCTGCCGATATCGATGCGGTGGAGTATAACCAAAATCCTTGCCCTCCATATGTTGTAAACGATGCCCACGGCAGCTAAGATGAGTGCCGTATAACCCACAGCGAAATGGTGAGTTTTGAAATTTTGGATTTGCATTGGAAGATTGGTTTGATTTGCAAGTGCGGTTTGTAAGTAGCTCAGATTTTTTAGTTGATTGGCATAATGATAACTATCTGTTTCGTCCAAGATTGGCTGCAATTGGGTTGGCTTTGTGACGTCGCTTAAATTGCCGATGCTCGTGTACGAAAAATGAGCACTGCTAGTGTGAGACTGGTGTCCTTGGATTAGGATGTTATTATGTTTAATAACGCATTGTGGTTGCAACTTGAGTATACCAGAGCCCTTGAGGATAAGTTGATGTACATCCCGTTCACAGACTGCATTTAACCTGGTGGGATTCCTTAACGTATACATCCAATGATTTTTATTTTCCATTTCAGTCCATGTTTCATTCCTTATTATTTTTTGCAGATCACAATTATCGCGTGGCTCATTATTGAATAGATGTATCTCGCATGAACAGATCTCGGCACCTTTGTTGTATCTTGATTGTATTTTGTAACAAAAGTACGTATCCATACTCATCAGAGTACAAGATTGAAGAAGTTGGGCGGTCATTGGAAAATATTGGTTGGTGTCTTTGGTTTGGTTGCTGTCTAGGCTGAAAGCCAAAAATTTTATTTTTCATAATTTCTTTATATTAACCTGTATAAGCCCAGAACTTTTTTTCGAATTATTCGTAAATATACTATTGCTGACGTGATCATATAGTTACGTTGGGACTGATTCGGGTTAAAGTTTCTGGTTGGAGTTTGTATGGACTAGTTGTAAATTAGCAATTGCCTGGCGGTAGGGCTTTTGATTTGGTTGGTCGATAGTAACGCCATCTGTGGGGGTCTCTGGATGAAAGCTTTGAATTGCGCTCTTGCGATCGCCGATCAGTGAGTTTCATTGCTATGTCGATAGGGACAGCCACCTAGCGGGAGATCTTTTGATTTTTGGTTACTGTCTAGGCTGAAAGCCAAAAATTTTATATTTCACAATTGAATCAGCCCAGATTAGCGGGAGATCTTTTGATTTTTGGGTTGCTGTCTGGGCTGAAAGCCCAAAAATTTTATATTTCACAATTTTATATTTCACAATTGAATCAGCCCAGATTAGCGGGATCTTTATATTAACCTGTATTAGCCCAGAACTTTTTTTCGAATTATTCGTAAATATACTTTTGCTGACGTGATCATATAGTTACGCTTGGACTGATTCGGGTTAAAGTTTCTGGTTGGAGTTTGTATGGACTGGGAGATCTTTTGATTTGGTTGCTGGCGGAGCGCTAATACTCCAGAATACTTACTGTAGCATACAATGTAGCAATGTAGTTTGTTTATACTAAATAAAGCGAAACAAAACCTTGTTTACATTTGATTCATTTAAAGCAACATCAGCGGATCGCTTATACTCTAGCATACTTACTGTAGCATACAATGTAGCAATGTAGTTTGTTTATACTAAATAAAGGGAAACAAAACCCAATAAAAGACTTTTGATTTATTTAAACAAGCAACGGCCCAGACGCTTTTCATATTCTACCAGGAGTATGCACTTGTTTACGAATTGATGCCTTTAAAGTTTAAAGCAGCAACAGCGGATCACTTTTTCAAAAAAGCCAAAAATATTTTCTCATGTGGCTTGAAATTCGATTAACAAAGCGAAACAAAACCCAATGAAAGACTTTTGATTTATTTAAACAAGCAACGGTCCAGGCGCTTTTCATATTCTACCAGGAGTATGCATTTGTTTACGAATTGATGGCTTTAAAGTTTAAAGCAGCAACAGCGGATTGCTTTTTCCAAAAAAGTCAAAAATATTTTCTCATGTGGCTTGAAATTGGTTACCTCCCAAACAAAAAAATCCATGTGTCTTGTGAACTTATTTCTCATATATAAAGGGAGTAACTGAAAAATAGTTTGACATACTCGATAGCTAACATGAATAATGTGCAACGGTTATTTGCGAGGATTAGGGCTGCTGAGTGGGATTTGGACGATAATGTCCAATATGTTCTACGTAATGCACGGAGTCCTGACGAGGCAGTTGACGCCAGTTATATTCAAAGTAAGCGATATTAATCAAAATTAAAACAATGAAAAAACTTATTAATTGAATTTTCATTTCTTTTTTTCTTTGCAGGGGCTTATTCTCATGTGTTTCAGAGGGAATTTCCTATAACGGAACGAAGCGTAGAGCGGGTTCCATTTATAATGGTCTCGTTTTTGACAACAGTGCCTGGCATCGCAGCACATTGCGATGACTCGGGACGATTGCGGTATTATTGCTGCACCCACGACGACGACTTGTTTCGCTGGAGGAGAGCACTCCAAGAGAATGATGTATCCAGCACTACAAATTGAAAAATGTAGAAGACAAGACCTCGAAAAATATATGAATATTTCTTAAATTTACAAATTCAGCTATTTTTGTGTATATATTGTTAACTATGTATGCATATTCAAAAAAGAATCAAAACAAATAAATATGTGATTGAACATGTATTTTTATAAACAAAAGAAAATCATTAGATTTGTACAAGGCGATATTTTGAAGTTTGGCTTCATTCTGTTTTGAGGAGTATATCAAAGGAGTCGAGTATACATTTTTATATTTTTGAAAGAAATACCACAACACGCAGCATGGAATCAAAGTGTTTAATTGGGGACGGTAAAAAGAAGGAGCAACAATATAAAATAATTCAAAACCCATTTAAGAAGAACACCAACGAGAAGAATGATCAGAATAAATATTCCTCTTCGGATATTAAATATAAGAAAATTATATAATAATTGAAACAAGAAAAATATGTTTAAAAACTTTTGTTTTTATTAAATAAATTCAATTAAAAATTGTAGACATAAATGTCGACAGTTAAAAGAATTGTAATTTTGTAATTGATTATAGTTATACGTTAGGTTACGATTTCCAAGATAGTTGATGATTTCCTTCGGAGGAGGTAAGTTCCCAAAGCTATCAAAATATTCCTTCCGATTTTTGTCTTTGTAATATGCTACCCAATGTGTACCAATTCCACTAGATGAATCCAGATTCACAATACCGCTTTCAATTTGATGTACGCGTTTTGGTAGTTCATCTAGCATAAATACTCCTCTAAAGTGTGGTATATTCACAGCGAATTTTCGTAAATCAACATCAGTTAATGCTCTTTTGGGTAGCTTACTTAAGAGTTTTTTGAATAGGGTTTATAATAGAATCCAAGTCCTTTTCTATATGGTTTAAGATGTAAACCTTTGCCGATCGCAATCGCTTCCATATTTTAATTATGCCGGAGAGCTTCATGCAATTGTTCTTTTGCTGCTCTCGCTTCATGAATGGTCTTTACAATTGACGAACCTCCTGATGCTAATGCACCGATTGCACCGAGTGCTGTTAGTATAGGTACAAGTGGTAAAAACCCTCCTACTTTGGGTACAGATATTACTCGAGGAATTTGTATAGAATGTTTTTTATTTCCTATGGTAGATCTAATTGATTTTTGAGCAATTTTAATAGCGTCTTGAATGTTGTCTGGCTTAACTTTAGCATACTTACTGTAGCATACAGTGTAGCAATATAGTTTAACAAATGCAGCAGTAGTGGATCCCAAGATTCCGTCGATATTTCAAGATTCTCCAATGCCAAAAGACTTTCACGAATGACGTCGTGTAAGCCTTTTAGAGCAGTTGAAGAAGTTGACTCAGCTGACATTTTTGGATGTCCTGTCAATCTTTCTATCAATGTTGATGCCAGCAATCTTCTATTTTGGTATCTGTCTTGCAGCAGCTTCCAAGCCGTCTCGTAGTTCTCTTTGGTTAGAGCTAGATGCCTGATCACTCGCTCAGCTTCACCGGTCAAATTGGCCTTCAAATTCCACAGCTTTTGTACTGCTGCGATTGGCGATTTGTGCACCATTTCGCTGAAGATGTCGAAAAACTGGTTCCACTGCAGATAGTCACCATTGAACATCGGAATAGTTATTTGTGGCAACCGGAACGATGGTGGTGCAGCTGGCGGTGGAGCTTCTTTAGAGTGGCCTTCTCGGGAGTGGACTTCTTCTGCCAGAGTATGCAACTCGATCATCTTGTGGTGGACCTGTTGTTCCATGTCAAGGTATGCATTGAAATCATACCCTTCATCTTCTGGTGATGAAGCCTCCTCCCATAATCTGTAGTTCGTGTTCTCAACTTCGCTCCATAGTCGCTGCAGTCTTGCAATATTTCCCTCGAAATATTGCCGTGATTGATCCTTTCCGCTTTCGATACCGGCTAACAGGCGTTTCATGGATGCCATTAATGCTTGTTGCTTGCGCAGCACTGACGCCACTCCATAGTGTACGGTTTTTTCAGAATGAGCACCTTCCTTTTGCTCTACACTGCCATCATCCTTAGCCCTGGGCGCAACGGCAGGCTTTATATTAAATGCCTTAATGCACTCTTGAATGTCTTCCATTACTTTGTTATATGTTTCGCCCAGTGACGCATGAATATCCTCTTTGAAATATTGTCCACAAATCTTGCAGTTCTGTTGCCTTCCTGTTAAGGTACTCTACAGTTTTTCTATCTTTAGACGTCTTTTTATAGTTGCTGATGATCCTCTGTATGTTGGTGGCATTTTCATCCTGCTGATTTATTAGGTCGTCCAGATTACTCATAATGTATTGGTTTGATTCGACTGGTGTTGGGGTTATCTAGCTGCGTGCTGTCACGGGAAAACCTTGCGTAGCTGATTTGTTTACTCGCTGGAGATGAGTAGGCTCACACAGGTGTGCTTTTGCCTTTGAGTCCTTTGTGTGCGCCACAAAGGTACCATGGAATTTGGATTTAAAGACGAACAGTCTCAACAGCGGTACATAAACCGAGTTGCGTTGCTGTATCCTTTTGCGTTACCAAACTGGTGCTTTTCACCAAATTCTATGGTATTTTAAGTTAAAGACAAACAGTCGCAACAGCGGTACATAAACCGAGTTGCGTTTGGTTGCTGCGTCCTTTGTCGGGGTCACCAAAATGTATAACTCGGTGCTTGAACCGAGATATACTTTACTTGAACTGGGTTCCAACAAACACAAATTGTAGGTGCTTAAAACTAGGTGCTTAAACCTAGATATACTTTCCCTTGAAATGATGTATTCAACGTGGAAGTGGTTGTTGTCCAATTGCATTGGATTTGCCGTTAATCGGCCCTTTTATTGATTTTCTTTTTAATATTTACATAAATTTCGATTTTAATATATCCACAAAATGTGCACATATGCCAACAATACAGACTACAGCATAAGCATTTAGCGACACATTGCAGTGGCGTGAAATGTGATCGCCACAGTGTAATGCTCTGTGACTTTAGCCAAGGCTAAATGTGTTGTTGTCATAAGCGCGAATTTTCGCAAATATGCAATGTTGGGATTATACATTCTCCCCGGCGTTGAACAGTTGTTCAACAAACGCTGATCTCATCTGATGTCTCGTGTGGGTGCTCATGAACTTGATGTTGAAATTGAATGTCATCAGCAAGATTTGGTTGGTGGACATTTGTTCTTGGCCCGGGTTGTGGTGGGCTGCCGATATCGATGCGGTGGAGTATAGCCAAAATCCTTGCCCTCCATATGTTGTAAACGATGCCCACGGCAGCTAAGATGAGTGCCGTATAACCCACAGCGAAATGGTGAGTTTTGAAATTTTGGATTTGCATTGGAAGATTGGTTTGATTTGCAAGTGCGGTTTGTAAGTAGCTCAGATTTTTTAGTTGATTGGCATAATGATAACTATCTGTTTCGTCCAAGATTGGCTGCAATTGGGTTGGCTTTGTGACGTCGCTTAAATTGCCGATGCTCGTGTACGAAAAATGAGCACTGCTAGTGTGAGACTGGTGTCCTTGGATTAGGATGTTATTATGTTTAATAACGCATTGTGGTTGCAACTTGAGTATACCAGAGCCCTTGAGGATAAGTTGATGTACATCCCGTTCACAGACTGCATTTAACCTGGTGGGATTCCTTAACGTATACATCCAATGATTTTTATTTTCCATTTCAGTCCATGTTTCATTCCTTATTATTTTTTGAAGATCACAATTATCGCGTGGCTCATTATTGAATAGATGTATCTCGCATGAACAGATCTCGGCACCTTTGTTGTATCTTGATTGTATTTTGTAACAAAAGTACGTATCCATACTCATCAGAGTACAAGATTGAAGAAGTTGGGCGGTCATTGGAAAATATTGGTTGGTGTCTTTGGTTTGGTTGCTGTCTAGGCTGAAAGCCAAAAATTTTATTTTTCATAATTTCTTTATATTAACCTGTATAAGCCCAGAATTTTTTTTCGAATTATTCGTAAATATACTATTGCTGACGTGATCATATAGTTACGTTGGGACTGATTCGGGTTAAAGTTTCTGGTTGGAGTTTGTATGGACTAGTTGTAAATTAGCAATTGCCTGGCGGTAGGGCTTTTGATTTGGTTGGTCGATAGTAACGCCATCTGTGGGGGTCTCTGGATGAAAGCTTTGAATTGCGCTCTTGCGATCGCCGATCAGTGAGTTTCATTGCTATGTCGATAGGGACAGCCACCTAGCGGGAGATCTTTTGATTTTTGGTTACTGTCTAGGCTGAAAGCCAAAAATTTTATATTTCACAATTGAATCAGCCCAGATTAGCGGGAGATCTTTTGATTTTTGGGTTGCTGTCTGGGCTGAAAGCCCAAAAATTTTATATTTCACAATTTTATATTTCACAATTGAATCAGCCCAGATTAGCGGGATCTTTATATTAACCTGTATTAGCCCAGAACTTTTTTTCGAATTATTCGTAAATATACTTTTGCTGACGTGATCATATAGTTACGCTTGGACTGATTCGGGTTAAAGTTTCTGGTTGGAGTTTGTATGGACTGGGAGATCTTTTTATTTGGTTGCTGGCTGGGCTGAAAGCCAGACTTTCATTTAAAGCAACAGCAGCGGAGCGCTAATACTCCAGAATACTTACTGTAGCATACAATGTAGCAATGTAGTTTGTTTATACTAAATAAAGCGAAACAAAACCTTGTTTACGTTTGATTCATTTAAAGCAACATCAGCGGATCGCTTATACTCTAGCATACTTACTGTAGCATACAATGTAGCAATGTAGTTTGTTTATACTAAATAAAGGGAAACAAAACCCAATAAAAGACTTTTGATTTATTTAAACAAGCAACGGTCCAGACGCTTTTCATATTCTACCAGGAGTATGCACTTGTTTACGAATTGATGCCTTTAAAGTTTAAAGCAGCAACAGCGGATCACTTTTTCAAAAAAGCCAAAAATATTTTCTCATGTGGCTTGAAATTCGATTAACAAAGCGAAACAAAACCCAATGAAAGACTTTTGATTTATTTAAACAAGCAACGGTCCAGGCGCTTTTCATATTCTACCAGGAGTATGCATTTGTTTACGAATTGATGGCTTTAAAGTTTAAAGCAGCAACAGCGGATTGCTTTTTCCAAAAAAGTCAAAAATATTTTCTCATGTGGCTTGAAATTGGTTACCTCCCAAACAAAAAAATCCATGTGTCTTGTGAACTTATTTCTCATATATAAAGGGAGTAACTGAAAAATAGTTTAACATACTCGATAGCTAACATGAATAATGTGCAACGGTTATTTGCGAGGATTAGGGCTGCTGAGTGGGATTTGGACGATAATGTCCAATATGTCCTACGTAATGCACGGAGTCCTGACGAGGCAGTTGACGCCAGTTATATTCAAAGTAAGCGATATTAATCAAAATTAAAACAATGAAAAAACTTATTAATTGAATTTTCATTTCTTTTTTTCTTTGCAGGGGCTTATTCTCATGTGTTTCAGAGGGAATTTCCTATAACGGAGCGAAGCGTAGAGCGGGTTTCATTTATAATGGTCTCGTTTTTGACAACAGTGCCTGGCATCGCAGCACATTGCGATGACTCGGGACGATTGCGGTATTATTGCTGCACCCACGACGACGACTTGTTTCGCTGGAGGAGAGCACTCCAAGAGAATGATGTATCCAGCACTACAAATTGAAAAATGTAGAAGACAAGACCTCGAAAAATATATGAATATTTCTTAAATTTACAAATTCAGCTATTTTTGTGTATATATTGTTAACTATGTATGCATATTCAAAAAAGAATCAAAACAAATAAATATGTGATTGAACATGTATTTTTATAAACAAAAGAAAATCATTAGATTTGTACAAGGCGATATTTTGAAGTTTGGCTTCATTCTGTTTTGAGGAGTATATCAAAGGAGTCGAGTATACATTTTTATATTTTTGAAAGAAATACCACAACACGCAGCATGGAATCAAAGTGTTTAATTGGGGACGGTAAAAAGAAGGAGCAACAATATAAAATAATTCAAAACCCATTTAAGAAGAACACCAACGAGAAGAATGATCAGAATAAATATTCCTCTTCGGATATTAAATATAAGAAAATTATATAATAATTGAAACAAGAAAAATATGTTTAAAAACTTTTGTTTTTATTAAATAAATTCAATTAAAAATTGTAGACATAAATGTCGACAGTTAAAAGAATTGTAATTTTGTAATTGATTATAGTTATACGTTAGGTTACGATTTCCAAGATAGTTGATGATTTCCTTCGGAGGAGGTAAGTTCCCAAAGCTATCAAAATATTCCTTCCGATTTTTGTCTTTGTAATATGCTACCCAATGTGTACCAATTCCACTAGATGAATCCAGATTCACAATACCGCTTTCAATTTGATGTACGCGTTTTGGTAGTTCATCTAGCATAAATACTCCTCTAAAGTGTGGTATATTCACAGCGAATTTTCGTAAATCAACATCAGTTAATGCTCTTTTGGGTAGCTTACTTAAGAGTTTTTTGAATAGGGTTTATAATAGAATCCAAGTCCTTTTCTATATGGTTTAAGATGTAAACCTTTGCCGATCGCAATCGCTTCCATATTTTTATTATGCCGGAGAGCTTCATGCAATTGTTCTTTTGCTGCTCTCGCTTCATTAATGGTCTTTACAATTGACGAACCTCCTGATGCTAATGCACCGATTGCACCGAGTGCTGTTAGTATAGGTACAAGTGGTAAAAACCCTCCTACTTTGGGTACAGATATTACTCGAGGAATTTGTATAGAATGTTTTTTATTTCCTATGGTAGATCTAATTGATTTTTGAGCAATTTTAATAGCGTCTTGAATGTTGTCTGGCTTAACTTTCTTTAACATTTTAGTCGCATTTTTTATTGCTGAAGAAAATGTTTTTTTAACTTTCAATCCACGTTTTTTCGGCCCTCTCATTACACACCCCATACCTAGTTTGGTTTTAGTTTTCATGACGTTTGTTATGAACCAACCGGCTGCACGTTCACCAATGCTGCTTTCTTTAGATTTTACCCGTTCCCAAGCTCGTTCAGCTAATATTTTATTCACTATATGACGTTGATTTAATTCTTTAGATTTAGAGTACGCAATATCGTGTTCTCTACAACTAGCGTCGAGTGGATTAATACCTTGATCGCCACGTTTTAAACGTTTTTGTAATTTTGTTCCTGGTCCACAAAACTGATATCTGGTAGATGTAGTTCTATAGGTAACTTGTTTATAATTGTGTCAAGTAAACCATAGCCTTTGATGGTTGGTTTTTTACTAAAACGTTTGATGTATGTCATTCCCATTATATATATATTTTTTTTTTTTGAATAAAAATAATATATAAAAGTTTTTGTTTATATATACAATTTTTTAGCTGATATGAAGATGCGCTTCACAAAACAACAAAAACAGATTGTTGTGCAAAATTTGGATGCTAAAGCAACACCTCACTTATCAAATCAGCAACCAAGACATGGATCGCTACTACCGAATACATTGAGAACATTAATCGTGGGACCATCGAATTGTGGAAAAACTAACGTAATGTTGAGTTTAATAGAGAGTCCGAATGGATTAAAATTTGAAAATATTTACATATATTCAAAGTCATTGCATCAACCGAAATATCAATATCTGAGTAAATTGATTAAACCGATCAAGGGAATGGGATATTTTACATTTTCTGAGAATGATGAAGTTTTACTACCAGAAAAGGCGAAAAGTAATTCGATAATGATATTCGATGAAGTTGCATGCGAAAAACAAAATAATATACGATATTATTTTTGTATGGGTCGACATAACAATATTGATAGTTTCTATTTATGTCAAACGTATACACGAATACCCAAACATTTGATACGAGACAATGCAAATATGATTATAATGTTTAAACAAGATGAAATAAATATTAAACATATATATAACGATCATGTGGGTACAGACATGAGTTTTAAAAACTTTATGGAAATGTGTAGTGAATGTTGGCGAGATAAACACGGATTTCTTGTTATAAATAAAGATGACCCCATTGAGAATGGTAGATATCGAAAGGGATTCGATATATTTATTAAATTGTAAAAGGACGCTCTATAGAAATTCACCCATTAGTAATATGTAAAACTTTGATCAGATCAGATCTGATCTGCTATTTAACCTGATCTGTTATTTAATCTGTTATTTAACCTGATCTGATATTTAACCTGTGATCTGCTATTTAACCTGATCTGGTGTGATCGAAACCTGATATACAAAATTAAGTTCAATGGATGAAAAATTGATGACAAACATTATAAGTGCGAGGAATGTCTTAAAAAGAAAGTTTCAAGCTATAAAGACTGGAGAATTAACAGAAACTGATAATCTAGAAAAACAATTTTCACCCATAACAAAACCATTAAAGGAGTTTATTGATACAGCTAAGAAATATAAAAGTATAAAACAGGAAGAATTTAAACAGGAGAAGGTCGAGAATGGATCTGATGATGATGATGATGACACCTTTAAATCTATAAATTTAGACTCTATGTACCCAACTCAAAGAAAAGAAGCTCTAGCGTTCAGTTCACCAATTCAAAGAAACGAATCCGAATACTTCAAAACAGAAACAAATAGAAGCGATACAAATACGAATGAAGACACTACTATTAACAACACAAATGATAGCAATAGTTCCAAAATAATATCAGATTTATCATTGTTGAATAAAATCAACAAATTAGATTTGGTATATGGAGTCAACCGAGGTTTAGATGGTAATTGGCGATTTGTTAAATTGCCCCTTAAAATAACTGCAAATAAAATACAAATTGGAGCTAACAGTTGGGATTTCACAGACGGTCTGTTTAGTCTGTTATTTTATAAAAAAAACCTCCAAAAACATATAACGAAACAGAATTAAATACTTACAAATCGATATTATTAGCTACGAATCCCCATAAACGCAATTTTAACGCACACAAACAAATATAAAAGGAAGCAAAGCACATAAATATAAACAAATTATTCAAAAATTGTTTAATGCTAATTTATCATCAACGTCATCAACAACAACAACAGCCACATCAACACCAATAAAATCCACACATAAAGGAACTGGGCTAATGAAATTAAATTCAACTAAAACAAATTACGTATATTGGGATAATCCTAATGAACTAGTAGATCGTTTGCGACTATTAATTTCATCACAGTCAGCCGGTCACAACAATCACAATACCGAAATTGTTTCAATCATTGAAGAGTTGAGAGAGGGTAATATAATAGTATAAGAATAGAGACATGAGTGTTGATAAATTTGGTCGCTATTCCCACAATGCGAAACGAACCCACAGCAATGTTAAAAAATCTATAATAAAGGATATTGGTTTTACATTTGATCATGATCGAAATATTAATATGAATTCTAAACGAATTATTAATTTGGACGCACCCATTGCTTCTAATGATGCAACAACGAAAGATTTCGTAGATAAACTCATGAGAGAACAATACGACCGTATCGAAACATATTCAGAACACTTCGAAACAAATATAGATCAAAAATAAAGTTGGAAATTGAAAATATGATAGATAAGCTCATGAGAGAACAATACGACCGTGTCGAAACATATTCAGAACGCTTCGATAAAAATATAGAGCAAATATAGACGCAAATTGAAATTATGAACAAAAATATTGAAGAAATTAGGAGGGAAATGCCAGCGACTGCAAAAGAGGATAACAGTAATTTAGGTTACGATTTTACGAAATTAGGTCCATGCGACCTTTTTGGACCTTAAATATTGTATTATTCTATCATCGCCATCATCAACAACAACAACACCATCAACTACTACACCACATAAAAAAAAAAAATAAAAATTAAAAAAATGAGTAAATGAAACTTAGTTGCAGAGCTACATACACAATCTCGACGAAATTTCCCACGTCGAAAGGTGATAATGAAGGGTATTGATGATCTTTGGCAGGCTGATCTTGTAGAAATGGGTACATACTCCACATATAATAAATGTTATCGCTTCTTGCTCACAGTTATAGACACATTTTCAAAATTTGCATGGGGAGTAGCGCTGAAAACAAAAAAAGCTGATGATGTTACAAAAGCCATGAAAAGTATACTCATACAAGGACGCATACCACGTAACCTTCAAACTGATGACGGAAAAGAGTTTTTCAACAAAGTATTTCACAACTTGATGCAACAACACGAAATTAATCATTACTCAACGTATAGTGTATTGACAGCATCTATTGCCGAACGCTTTAACAGAACGCTAAAGGAAATGATGTGGAAAGAGTTTAGTTATCATGGAACATACAAGTGGATTGAAAAGTATCAAAATTTAATTAATGATTACAATAATAGAGTACATAGAACTATTCAGTTAGCCCATCTAATGAAAAGGAAATATTAGATACTGCATATAACAACTTGAAAATGTATCGTACACCGAGATTCAAGATTAACGATAGTGTGCGAATTAGTAAATATAAACATGTTTTTGAAAAAGGCTACACACTAAACTGGACAACTGAAATATTTACAATTCATCATATACAAAACACAAACCCTACTACTTATATATTAAAAGATTACGAAGGTCATGTGATTAAAGGTGGATTTTATGAATATGAATTATTAAAAAGTAATTTTCCCGATACATATTTGGTGGGGAAGATTCTTAAAACCCAAGGAGATAAAATTTTCGTTAAATGGTTAGGGTTCCCCAATAATCATAATTCATGGATAAGTAAGAAAGATGTAGTAAAATAAAAAAATGTAACATGTATTTTTACTGAATAAAATCAAAAACTTTTCTTTTTTAATAATGTAACCACGATTTTTCATTGTTAGTACATAAATAACGTTCAAGATGTCAATAACATTAAATTTAACCGGTAACGAGTCAATTTTAACTGAACATTATTTCCCACCAATACAGTTGAATAAAAACTATCAATGTGCTGTTGTAAATTTTCATGCATATCATTCAATACCTAATATAGATGTAGACAATAACATGTTTCACATTGGTAATCATGTTATTGAAATACCTATTGGATCGTATGAATTTGATGATATAGTCGAGCATATCGTATTTGAGTATGAACATCTTGTTACCAAAGAAGTCAGCGCTAACAAAGAACACAACGCAAGCTATGCATTCACCACTAGCAATGATAATATTCTTCAAATAGATGCGAATAATAACACAATGCAAGTGTGTATATTCTCTGCAATTGATAATATTTTTTTCAATAAACCACGGAGTATCGCACCGTTGTTGGGCTTCGATAAAATTGTATTGAAAGCAGGGGAAGAGTATGCATCAAATAATAGTTTGATGATAACAAAAAACAATATAGTCTCCATTGAATGCAATATTGTCAGTGGTTCATATATAAACGGGGTGTTGGCGCATACACTACATCAGTTTTCAATTAATGTTGAACCCGGCTACAAAATAGATGAAATTCCGAATAATCTTATTTATTTACCAGTTAATACAAGAGAAATAAGTTCAATTACAATCAAAATTGTTAATCAAGACGGGGAACTGCTTAATTTTCGTGGAGAAACAATTTCACTCAGACTTCATTTAAAACCGGAAGAGTAAAACAAAAAAATGATTATATACTATAAAAATCCTTTGAGAGGATCTCCAATGATTAGTAAGCCCCTAGCTGTTGATCAACGTGGACATAAGACGAATTATCATCAAAATCAACAACAAAAACAGCAAAACCGAAACAAAGGTCTTTCAACTGCAAACAAGAAATACTTGAAATATTTGGGTTTTAAATTAAAACTATAATAGATCAAATATGAGTGAAATAATCGATATATTGCAAAAACCGATCTATGACGATCGTATCACTAAAAAGGAATTTCATAGCTATGCACCGTACTTACAATCTTTTAATAACAATGATGAAATACGCATCACAATTCAAAATCAAGATCTTTATATTGTACCCTGTGAAAGTCTACTCTATGTTGAGGGAAAAGTATCCTTAAAAGATAATGAAATCTCTGAAAACATTCGTTTGAAAAATAATTGTATGAGTTATTTATTTGATGAAATTCGATATGAACTAAATGGTGTAGAAATTGATCGTACTCATCATTTGGGTGCGACAACAACAACGAAAAATTTTGTTTCGCTAAATACTAATGAAAGTTCTATGCTTAGAAATGCTGGATGGACACCGATTGATGAGTTACACCCTAAAAAATCATGTTTTGATTTTTGTGTTCCACTCAAAATGTTGTTGGGCTTCGCCGAAGATTATAATAAAGTATTATTGAACGCGAAACATGAATTGATATTATTACGCTCCAAATCAGATGCAAGAGCTGTATACTCGACTGAGTCCCAGGAGGTTCCAGAATTATTAATAACCCACGTTTCTTGGAAGGTACCTCATATCCAATTGAATGATTCATCAAAACTACAAATTTTTAAAGTAATTCAAAGTCGACAGCCAATTTCGCTATCATTTCGAAGTTGGGATTGTTATTATAATCCGTTTGTTGCTAACGCTCAAAATCATTTATGGAATGTTAAATTAGCGCCACAAAACGAAAGACCTCGATTTGTATTGTTAACATTTGAAAAGGAGATGAAACTACAACATTGCGATATTAGTGATGTTAAGGTTCATCTAAATTCTGAAACATATCCATACGATGATCTTAATATTAACTTTACAAAAGATCGTTATTCTTTGCTCTATGATATGTATTCAAAGTTTCAACAAAGTTATTACATGCGTGAACCGCAACCCTTACTAACTCGTGAACAATATATACAATATATCCTATTATAGTAATTGATGTAACTCATCAGAATGAACAAGCGGTCCCATTGATATTCGCATCGAATTTAAAACAAACACAATTGTTGAAGCCGGTACAACTGCTTATTGCGTACTCATAAACGATCGTGTTATTAAATATACACCACTTACTGGTGAAATAAGAAAACATGCATAGAACCTCATATCAAAGAACTATACTTATGAGATTTAGAGAACGTAAAATTAGTTTAACAAAAAGCCTCAATATGAACAGATGTGTGGACGTTGCTGTTATTGATATCCAAGGTTTCAAAAGCTTTAACAACACATTTATATTAAAGGAGCTAGCAATTTGCTACAATATTACTCATTGTGCTAAATTTTTAATGAAACCACCGTTCAATTTCCATCAGTTGAGCAATGGATATCAAAAACAAAGTAACTGGTTAACTAACAATAAACATGGACTTAAATGGGATGATGGTGCCTTTTCATTAGAAGATGTAAAACATTTCCTTCAATCAAACTTAATTATTCACAAAATCTTTGTAAAGGGTTCTGAGAAGAAGGTTTGGCTCCAAGATTTTTTAAATATCTCACAAATATACGATTTAGATGAATATTTATGTGAAAATTTAAAAACAATAAACAATAAAATGTTAACCAATATTAATTGTAATGACCATTCATCTATTAAAACTTGCCAATACTCATGTGCGCTGAAAAATGCTGTTGATTTAAGAAAATATATAGATTTAGAATTAAAAAACATTGTATAATTTTATATTTATTTTTAGAATTCTTATTTGAAATTAACATTTGTTTCTTTTTTTTTTTTATATAAATCTTTTTTCAAATATATAATAATAATGTATACTGCTTAACATGTTTTATAAATCTTAATTATAATAAACATTTTTTTAACTTGAAATTTAATTGTTTTTTATTTTAAAATGTCCCCAAGCATAAGTATAGATTCCACATTCCCTACACACAAAAAAAAAAGTAGGTAAATCTAACCAAAAAAGACGATTAAAAATGCAGCAACCAAGAAACGTTGTAAATGGAACCGACTCAAAGTTGTTGGCGTACAATCAAATTTTGTTGGCGTACAATTAAAAATTGTTCGTATATTACTTTATGGAAGACAGAGAAAGCAATTATCCAATTGAGCGAAAAAATAAATAAATACATATTAGAAAAAGAATGCAAAAAAAAGATAGCTGATGTGTTTGGTATTTCTGTAGATGTGTTGTATTGAAATATATTTATGAAGCTTAAATTAATTTAATGTAAGCCCATGACTTTAAAAACGAGATAATTTACATTTCGTACACAAATTTGTCGGGCAACATCATTTCTACTGCGAATATATATAATATTCATTACTTAGAACTAACGCGCTTCCACAAAACGCAATATTTTAATATTTCATTAAGTTTACAATAATATTGTAATATTGAAATTAATGTTTTCCCGGGAAAAAACGAGCTGAAAAACATTCTGCACAATTTTTAAAATCGTAATATCACAACATTTGTTAATAATGAATTATAACATAGTCATAATTTGATTTTAAAAATTGTTTTCGAAATATCAAAAATGTAAAATGTAAACAAATTGGACGCCATCTTCTAGTGCTGCGAAAATTCGATTTTTTTGTATTCGATACAACCGGATACTTTCTTGTGAATACTTAATAATTTTTACGATAATTTTCATTCAATTTTGATTTGAAATAAAATCTCTGAGTAAAGTAAATGCACGTAGCAATTGCTCTAAGACGTTTTTATTATTACGACCCAACAATTTTCATACAAACTTCCCTAAAATACCAATAATAGTATCGCATACTAATGGAACCAAGTACTTCATGAGTCAAGTGTCGAATATAAATTATTCATATATTATGCTGCACTTGTTGCTTTGAGAGCGAAAACGAGACAGCCATATATAATAATTTTTCTCTCTTGTATTAAATGTCATGCTGTTTCAGAATTATGAAATATTTGCGGCATGGTTGCATTTCTGCATCGAGCGATGACATTGCGAATCATATGCCGAAATACGACCATGCTGGCAAATCATTTAACAATTTTTTGACGATTAGATTAACCACAACAATTGTAATTGTTGTTTGTGTTTTCCATATAAAATAAAAAAATTGTTTTTTTACAACGTTTTTTGGTTAGATTAACCTATCTTTTTTTTTCTGTGTAATATAACGCTTATCATCATTACAGCTTAACACAACTTTTGATATTTGTCGTGTGTAAATATCATGAACAACAGATTTAAATACGCACATTTTGGAATAGTACACAGTTTTATCATGTAAACATGTTCGATAATCATTGATAGTCAATTTGTCTAAGGCACATTTTTTAACTCCTTTAGATTTTTTTATTTCTTTATTTCCAAAAGTGCTTATCGAATACATTTTAGAACGAAGTCCGATGAACTCTTTCATTATCGCTCCATTATTCTCATCCTTCATCATCCCCAAAACTTTTTTATTTTGTTGAGGGAAATTGAATCTATTATCTAAGGGATACTCCGAGGTATCAAAATGTAGAGCAAGATCGGGATAAATATCTTGATAGTAATCTTCAGTCTCTATTGTGTAAATAAAAGAGTCCGTATCCATATAGTTTAGAAATAATTTTTCATTAAATTTAGGTTTCATTTACTGGTAATGAAAATCATACATTTTTAATTTAGATAATTCAAGAACTGAAAATCCTAAATATATTGGTTTATTATACGTCACATTGTCAGCATTCAGTTGTATCGCAATCATATTATCTGTGAAATTCGTAGAGCTATGGAAATTAGGTTTAGCTATTAGAGCACGAGCACCCAAATGTTTACGATTACTCTCCCACTCAGTTACGATTTTCACATTTTTCCTTTTATCAACATTTTCCATTGTTTTTCCATATACCGCATTATTTAAAAGTTAAAAAAAATTTTTTTCAAAATCGTTTTTAGCATTTGTTCTATGCACAGTATTTAGATCAATATATTTTTTTAACCAAGCTGATTGTCTAAACTTTAATATTCTGTGTATTTTAACTAATTTTAACCCATTTTTAATACACTGTTGAAGAGTACGATAGTGTATTGTATAGTTTCTTTTATTTGTTAAATCAGGAATTAGTTTTTTAATATTATGATGCAGAATTGGTGGTTTTTTTAATTCTGCGCAGAACGGTAAGCCATTATGACTATCATGAAGCTCTTCAGGATAATCTAAATCAACTTCTAGAATATACCCAAAAGTTGAGTTTTCCTCTACATCTAAAATATTAAAGCTATCTACATTTTCTAACCACTCAAAGTCACTTTGAGGCAAACATTCCGACATTGCCCAACCATATAAATGTTTTGCATCTAAGTACATTAAATATTGAGAAGGTTTGCTGCAATCGCATGTTTGGAGATATTTATGATTAGCAACTGACTGACGTTTGGAGCATTGTACTATGCCCCCTCTAATACCATTTTTAACGAAATTATACATATTAATATCGGTGAACAATTCCAATTTGATTTCAGTCATTTTTAGCATTGCGTCCCAAGATAAACCGGGTGTTGTGTAATAATGACATGGATCAAGATGATAAATGGATTTACATACTTTACGGAAATTTTCAAAAATGTCAGTCAACAACAGTACATCTGTCTTCAAATATAGAAGCATGTAGTCGTTTAAGGTTTGACATTTAAATGTAAACCAAACACTCAACGCATGTTCATAATCAGAATCACTACAGTCTTTATTCGTTAATAATGAAAAGAATTCTTTGCGAGAGGGTAACATATTTTCCTCCAATTTTTCAATAGAATCGACATAATCATAAGGAAATATACCTGTCCGTTTTAAAAGTTCATATTCTGAGGGATTTGAATATTCTGATTTTAGGATCTTGAAACTATCAGAATCTAAATATTTAGCTAAATTATCTAAACTTGAGGGCATAAATCTAAAAGAATCAATAAATCTTAACTGTAAAATATAATTTTCTGTTATATGAATTCTCTTTGTAATAGAAATATACAATTCTTTATTTAGAGGAATAACGCCTATATCCCCAGGATACGTCTCTAGTGCCTTTACAAATAAATGACAGTCATAGCCAGAAAAATTATGGAAAATTATGGGAATAAATCTCGGTACTTGATAGTCTAAATTGCATTTTGAATGTGCTGGACCACGGTACTGACCAGTTAAGTGACAATGATCGATGACTCTGTCATCACCCAAAATTTGATTGCAAATATGACAATTTACGCTATTTGATTGTGTTTCTCTTTCGTACAGTTCTAAAGGAATTAGTGGTACTACTTTCATTAAATAGTTTTCAGCTAAATCCTTTGTATCTTCTACCAAAGACTTTATAAAAACATCAATCACATTACTACCTGAATGGGTTTTAAACTTATTCAGAGTAGAATCGAAAGATGATTTTATAAAGTAGCTGAAAGCAATTGGTATGTGCTTCTGAATATTTATAGAATTTTTTGATGTAGACGTATTCTCTTTACTCAAAATGCACTCAAAATCTGCATATATAACAAATGGTACATCTTGCTTATTTTTAAAATTTTTAAATTCTAGAATATTGTCCACATCTGTTGGCATTTTTGTAACCACTTTGTTACATTCCATTTTATGTTTTGTTAGTGACGCTTCACTAGGTAAGTGTTGTAAACAAAAATTGCAAAAATAATAAACACCCTTATGTTTTGAAACTTGCGTACGCAATAGTCGACTAATGTTTTTTATCCATACAAAATGTGAATTAGTACCATCGCTATTCTGCACGTACAACAAGTTTATATGTATATTTTTTTCACAACGCGTCTTATAATACGGGCCGACAATTAATTTTTTTTCCTCATCGCATCCAAATACATTTAAACTTATATTGGGATTATTTTCTTCAAATATAACAACGTCTTCAATAGATAAAGGAAAGCTTAAATTTGCAAAATCTATACTTACACCAGTGGAAAGTGTTATAAGACGATTATTTATAATTAAAATGTACTGTGAATATTTTTGTTTCAAATCATCGTTTTCTAATGCTGATATTACAGCCCATTTAAAACAATATTCGTCATTGTTTTTAATATTGATACACGCATGTTTATTCCGAATAAACAATGGTAGTTCCATATATTTTGATCCTTTTATTGGGGCATATTTGTTTATATTTACTTCTACTTTATGTATACATATTAAAGACCAACCGCTATCTCTTTCTTGGAATGATTCCATTTTATTTATTATTTCTGAACAAAGATTATCGAATAAATGTCCTAATTCTACATCATTTTGAATAATAATCATCTTTGTTTGAAATGACTTGATGCTTATTTCAGCACTATCATCGTTTTCAATTTCATTATTTTTTGTAAATTTTACATATTCTGCAAACAGTTCAATGTTGCATTTTATGATGATATGTTCTAACAAAACATTTTTCAAATAATCTATAATGCTTTGTTTAGCATTTTTTTTAGCAAAGTGTCGGGTACAAGCACATCTTCTTTTTTATTTGTGTATACAAACGTTTGTATACGCGACTTAAATAGACTCTTAATGATGTGCGTGTCATCATTAAGAAGAATAATGCAATTCTCCTTATGGTTGTTAGTTCTATTGTGACGACTCCGGTCACTTTTTTTATATCTAAATTGCATTGTTTACACCGTTCATAACTACACGATGGCGATTGCTCATCAATATTTTTAACTTCATGATGGCATCTGATTATATGTTTTTCTAAATAAGCCTTTTTTGAAAAGACTTTATTGCAAATATTACATTTGAAACAGGTCAGACCATGTTTACTATTAAAGTGTCTTTTTAAATTATACTTTGATAATAATGTTTCACCACATACCTCACATATATATTTATCACGCGATTGTTGTACGGGAGTTAGTGTAGTCATTTTGATTTTTTTCTTTTTTAATAATTATTGTTAAAAATAAATTTAAATAATTAATATATGTGTATTAAAAAAAAAAAAATTATTTACTTCTGAGATTGTGTTGTTGATGCTGGTGCTGTTGCTGTTATTGATGCTGTCGGTTTCGAGTATGTTAAACTATTTTTCTGTTACTCCCTTTATATATGAGAAATAAGTTCAGAAGACCCATGGATTTTTTTTGTTTGGGAGGTAGCCAATTTTAAACCACATGAGAAAATATTTTTGACTTTTTTGGAAAAGTGATCTGCTGTTGTTGCTTTAAACTTTAAAGGCATCAATTCGTAAACAAATGCATACTCCTGTTAGAATATTAAAAGCCTCTGGATCGTTGCTTATTTAAATAAATCAAAAGTCTTTCATTGGGTTTTGTTTCGCTTTGTTAATCGAATTTCAAGCCACATGAGAAAATATTTTTGGCTTTTTTGAAAAAGTGATCCGCTGTTGCTGCTTTAAACTTTAAAGGCATCAATTCGTAAACAAATGCATACTCCTGGTAGAATATGAAAAGCGTCTGGACCGTTGCTTGTTTAAATAAATCAAAAGTCTTTTATTGGGTTTTGTTTCCCTTTATTTAGTATAAACAAACTACATTGCTACATTGTATGCTACAGTAAGTATGCTAGAGTATAAGCGATCCGCTGCTGTTGCTTTAAATGAATCAAACGTAAACAAGGTTTTGTTTCGCTTTATTTAGTATAAACAAACTACATTGCTACATTGTATGCTACAGTAAGTATGCTGGAGTATTAGCGCTCCGCTGTTGCTGTTTTAAAGGAATCAAACGTAAACAGATATATACTCCTGCTGGAATATTAAAAGTGTCTGGTTGTTGATTGTTTAAAAATAAAAAATCAAACGTGTTTAATTTAGTTTTGTTCAGTCTGATTTAGTTTTGCATTTTCGTGGTATGAAATCATGTATAAAAGCATGGTGATGTACTCTATCTATAAAGCATTATGTTTCAGTCGCATAGTCAGAGACAAAAAAAAGCTAAAAAGTATGTGATTTCAAAAATTGAACGCGTTGAAACTCGGTACGGGCAAAAAGTGAGATGTTTGCTGGACAATGAATATTTGGTGTATCTACCACCAATGTTTAATACCACATTAAAGGAAGAGCACATAGAGAATATCGGTTCAAATCAATTTCATTTGATTAGGGAGGACAATGAAGGATTTTCTGAACTAAATATATGCTCTATTAAAGGTACAGCAATACTTTTTTTTATTATATTCTATTTTCTAATTGTATATTATTATTATTATTTTTTTATCTCTTTTCAGATTCCGAAAATAAACTGTAAAAGAGTAATGCTACTGATACACACACACACACACACACACACACACACACACACACACACACACACACACACACACACACACACACACACACACACGCATAATCTTATTTTACTTTTATATGCATTTCTAAAAATAAAAAAAAATTAAATGAATTTAAAAAAATTTCTTCGTCGATGTTATTATTTTTTCTTCTTTCCTTCTGCTTGTAGGAATTAAAAGTCAGCTATTTTAATCACCGCACTTTGATGTGCAATTATAAAAGTTAAAAACGTGAATACTTAGTGAGAGAAAACGATGTTTTATAAAGTTTAAATTATGTTTTTCTGTTTTATTCTTTTTTCAAGTAATTTATATTTTGACATAAGATCCTCAATATCAATACATTTTCTAGCATATGAGTAGCAGCTACACGTATCTGGTCCTACTGTACAATTGTCGTTGCTCCAAGAACAGTTCCTAATATGTGTTCCATGTTTTGATGTACACATTCCAACACACTCGACATTAGTAACCAGAATTAAACCATCCACAAGTCTTGTCCAATGTTCCTCCATAATAAGATCTTTATATTGATCCAAAAATTTTTTAATTTTAAGCGATAACAACATGTTTCAACAATTGCTAATTTACAACTATTCCATACAAACTCAAACCAGAAACTTTAACCCGAATCAGTCCAAGCGTAACTATATGATCACGTCAGCAAAAGTATATTTACGAACAATTCGAAAAAAAGTTCTGGGCTAATACAGGTTAATATAAAGATCCCGCTAATCTGGGCTGATTCAATTGTGAAATATAAAATTGTGAAATATAAAATTTTTGGGCTTTCAGCCCAGACAGCAACCCAAAAATCAAAAGATCTCCCGCTAATCTGGGCTGATTCAATTGTGAAATATAAAATTTTTGGCTTTCAGCCTAGACAGCAACCAAAAATCAAAAGATCTCCCGCTAATCTGGGCTGATTCAATTGTGAAATATAAAATTTTTGGCTTTCAGCCTAGACAGCAACCAAAAATCAAAAGATCTCCCGCTAGGTGGCTGTCCCTATCGACATAGCAATGAAACTCACTGATCGGCGATCGCAAGAGCGCAATTCAAAGCTTTCATCCAGAGACCCCCACAGATGGCGTTACTATCGACCAACCAAATCAAAAGCCCTACCGCCAGGCAATTGCTAATTTACAACTAGTCCATACAAACTCCAACCAGAAACTTTAACCCGAATCAGTCCCAACGTAACTATATGATCACGTCAGCAATAGTATATTTACGAATAATTCGAAAAAAAGTTCTGGGCTTATAGAGGTTAATATAAAGAAATTGTGAAAAATAAAATTTTTGGCTTTCAGCCTAGACAGCAACCAAACCAAAGACACCAACTAAAATTTTTGGCTTTCAGCCTAGACAGCAACCAAATCAAAGACACCAACCATATAAAAAGAAGCTTGTTGATGGAGGAGAGCTCGAGGGGAGGAGCAAAAAAGACCGAAAAGAGCTTAAATCTTTCAGTTTTTACACTGGAGGAATTTTGCTCCTTCTCACTAAACCCAGAAACCCCATATTAACACTACTCATACTATTGTTCACTACTGTAGGTATCGGGAACATTTTGTACAACTCGAAACGCTCTTCGTTCCATAGCGGTATTGTTACTCGAAATACTATATAGTTTTCAGTTACTCCTCCTTGGATTGTCATGATGTGGTACAAATGTAAAGAGTCAGCTGGTAGTCGGAGAAGTGGTGGTGGGTGATTGCGGATTCTTACCAACACTTCTTGCAATTGCTGTGGTGATAGCACACTTGGACTGATCTTGGGGTGATGAGTGTCAGCGAGAACGTCCAATATTGAGGCTTGTATTCGATGCAAATTTGAAGACATTATTGTGAGCTGGAGTGATAGCGAGATAAACCTTTCAAATATTGTATGTTGAGAAGTTTCGCCATGGATTCTGTTTATGATTTCAGTAATCTGGTTGTCAAGGTGATTGAATTTGGATTGAATTGACAGTTGATCGCCTTTGATAATATTGATGGTCGAATCAA
The DNA here is from genome assembly GCA_951394025.1 of Heteromyza rotundicornis. NCBI lineage: Eukaryota > Metazoa > Arthropoda > Insecta > Diptera > Heleomyzidae > Heteromyza > Heteromyza rotundicornis. Next base: position 27,921,821 of record OX596013.1, on the reverse strand, counting down.
TTGCTGACGTTTGATTTTTCAGTAACTGTTGAAGGTAGCTTTCGTTCTCCTTGACCATGTCGATCGTATCTGATAGTTGATCAGCGTATTTTGAGTCAAGGATTCCAAATAACGAATTGGCTATGTTTCCCACCAAGTCTATTGCTCCTATTTTTTCCCACTTGGCTGTTAGAAAACTATTATCCAGCTTCAGTTGATCTCTCACATGTTCAAGGTGGGTTACCACATTCGTGCAAGTACTTTTTTGATTTATTTCTAGGCACAAATGTCGTAGAGCCGCTGTGCCATTGGAAAATGCTGAAAGTTCATTCCAATATGGGCCTAATTCGTAGTAGATAATCAACTTCCATTCTGTGCGAGATATTAATGCTGAACCGATGCCTTCGAAATGTATACCAGGTTCAGGTTTGAGTTCGAGGTTTTCAATATTTGTTGCCATTATAATGGGCAATGCCAGCATGAGCACTAGTAGTCCGGTAGTGAAGTTGAACGATGACGTTTTCCGCCTTTTGCGTACTGTTTCTTCTGAGTGATGTGGGCGATTGTCGTTGCGTCTGACGGGAGTAGTCCGAGGTTGTGCTGATATTTTTGCATTGTTGTCTTCCTCATGTTCATTGACTGGTAATAGTGCCAGTCTATGAATTGCCCTTCGTGAGACGTTTTTTGCTGTACGAACGTCGGCAACTCTGACATGACCATCCGCACCTCGAATTACATTAATTACTCGTCCCAATGGCCACTTTAATGGAGGCAGATTGTCTTCCTTTATTATAACCATTGTTCCTGGCTTGACATTTTGTGATTCTTCCTTCCATTTGTAGCGGTGCTGTAAGGTATTCAAATATTCCATGGACCATCTCCTCCATAATTCCGTTCTGAGCTGCATCAAGCGCTTCCCCCTCGTGGGGAGTTTAATGTTCGGTTGTTGAACATGACTATCTATTGAAGATGTTAATGACTCACCGATGAGGAAGTGACCAGGTGTGAGCACTTGCAGGTCATTTGGGTCAGATATGGGCGTGAGAGGTCTGGAGTTTAAAATGCCTTCTGCTTCGGCAAGAACTGTCCCCATTTCTTCGTAAGTAAGATTAGCTGATGCCAAAGATTTTTGTAGCAATTTTTTTTGCTGACTTTACTGCCGCTTCCCATAACCCACCAAAGTGTGGTGCTCGTGGTGGAATAAAAGCGAATTCGATGTCCCTTTTGCTGCATTCGTTGACAATTTTCTCTGTTGCATGGTCATCGTGAATTATGTGATGAATTTCCCTCAACTGGTTCTTCGCTCCCACAAAATTGGTGGCATTGTCGCAGTATAGGGTCTTGCAATGTCCACGGCGAGCTATGAAACGTTTAAGAGCTCCTATGAAGGCTTCAGTTGTCAGATCACTTACTAGCTCCATGTGCACGGCCTTGGTGGCAAAACAGCAAAATACGGCTACATATGCTTTCATCGGTTGTTTTCCTCGGATTTTGAAATGTGTCCACACAGGGCCAAAGAAGTCCACTCCCGAGATGACAAACGGTCTGGCTGGTTGTACCCTTGTTTCTGGTAAATTACCCATCACTTGGTTTAGCAACTTTGGTCGCGCTCGGAAACATTGAACGCAATTTTGAGTGACGGAGCGAGCCAAGGTTTTTATTTTGATTGGTCAAAATCTTTGTCTCACGATCGCTGTGAGTGTTTGAGGACCAGCATGCAGGTGCTCCCTATGCAAATCAGTCATTAGCAGTTTTGTCCATGGATGGGCGTACGGCAACAACATTTGGTGTTTTGCATCAAAACTTAGGCTGGAAGCTTCTAAGCGACCCCCAACCGATAGATTGCTGATGGGGCTTCCATTGTTCACACTTGAATGACGCTTCAAATGTTTAATGTCATCAGCAAAGGCATCCTGTTGTAAATATTTGACAATGTGTATCAATGACTCCTCTACTTCTGCTGCGGTTGGTGCTGTTGCGACGTGAGAAGCATCGCGTTTGAAGTGTTTCACGCAGCGAATCACATATGTTATTATTCTTTGGAGCCGTCGAAATGAATTGTTGTGGTTTATTTTTTCAAATATGTCTTTGGATTGGCGGTTTTCAACAGATACAGATGTAGATGATGCAGCTGCAGTTGTCTGCTGCATCACTTCTAAGAGACATTGGTCACTAGGAGGTTGGAGTGGCCCATTTGTCGCAGTTTTGTGTAGGCATGTAGGTTGCGATGCTGTAGTTGACGTTGTCTGTTGCCTAACTTCCAAAAGGTTGGAGTGGCCAACTTGTCACAGCTGTATAGGTATTTCGGACCGAATAGCCAAAACATATTGTCCACTAGCTTGGCTGGTTGTAAGCCTCTTGATATGAGGTCGGCTGGATTGTCTTGAGATGGTACATGGCGCCATTGTTGTGGAGTAGTCACCTGCTGAATTGCGGATATCCGATTGGCAATGAAGGTGTGATAATTCGATGAATTCGCGTGGATCCATCCCAACACTGCCGGGGAGTCGGTCCAAAAATATGTGGTCACTCCTTTGTATATCGCACTATCGTTGAGCTTCAGCATCAGTTCTACTGCGAGTTTTGCAGCGCATAACTCTAATCTTGGCAACGTTATTTGCTTTGTGGGGTCAACACGTGATTTTGCACAAAGAAACCGAATTATCACGATATCGTGAGCTTGCGTCGTCCTCATGTAGGCTACGGCTCCGTAAGCGTGCTCTGATGCATCGGCAAAAATATGGACTTGTGGATTGTTGGGCTTGGTGTGGCCAAAGACATGCCGAGGTACGCTGATATTTTGCAACAGTAGTAAGTCTTTCTTGAAGGCCAACCAGGTGTTGTGCAATGGAGATGGGAGTTCCGTATCCCAGTCGATTTTTAGTTTCCATAGTTCTTGCAGAAATATTTTCGCAGTAGTCGTGACTGGAGCGATGAAACCAAGGGGATCAAAAATTCTGGATATATCGGCTAACGCTGTACATTTGGTGATCTTCCCAGTACTTATTTCTCCAATTTTGATTTTAAAATCGTCGTTCGAGGGATTCCACGTCAATCCCATTGTCTTGATGGTGTCGTTGTGCGTCTCCCCGATTTCAACTTTGACTTCACGATCAGCTAGTGGGATGTCTTCAAGTAACTTTGGGTGGTTCGCGCACCACTTTCTCAACTTGAAACCTGCAGACTGTAACATGAAGCGTAGTTGTTGCTGCATTTCACGTGCAGTGGGTAGATGATCAGATCCACTCAGCACGTCGTCGACATAAAAATTTGATTTCACAACATCCGCCGCGAATTTGTATTTGTCGGCTTGACCCTCAGCCAATGCTTGAAGTGTGCGTATAGCCAAGTAGGGTGCAGATGTTGTGCCATATGTTATTGTTGTAAGCTTGTAGCACTTCATGGCATGTGATGGGTCTTCTCGCCACCAAATGAGCTGGAACCTTTGATCGTCTTTATCTAACTTTACTTGTCGGTACATTTTTTCAATATCTGCTGTAAAGACAAATCGAGGGAGACGAAAACGAATTAAAATGGTAACGGCATCTTCTTGGATGGTGGGTCCTGTGGCCAGAAGATTGTTCAACGATACGTTGGTTGAAGTTTTAGCGGAATCATCGAAAACAACTCTTAGTTTTGTTGTGGAGCTGTCTGGCTTGAACACTGCATGATGTGGCAGAAAATAATTTGGCCCCTTCACATTTGTGGCATCGATCTCTTCCATGTGACCAAGCTGCACGTACTCACGCATGAAGGCTGTGTATAGGGATTTTAATTCAGGATTTTTGGTCATTTTCCTTTCGATAGCCATAAAGCGCTGCAGAGCTATATCCCGTGACTCTCCAAGTTGATCCGGACTGAGTTGAAATGGCAATTTTACTATGAATCGCCCGGTGCTGTCTCGATGAACATTCTGCAGAAAATGTTCTTCACAACGACGTTCGGCAGATGTGAAGTTGTTTTTGCGTGTGTCACATGCTTCAAGTAGCCAACATTTTTCGAGTGTTGTATTAAGGGAATCATCCTCAGTGGAAATTCCGCAGGTGATAGCTGCATTGGGAATGTCTTGATTGTTGTATTCACCCCCAGCTATCCAGCCGAACCGTGTATTCTGTAATATCGGCTGTCCAACTCCAATTGTTAGTTGGCCAGTGCCTAACGATGAATAGAAGATCCCGGCTCCGAGAAGAAGATCGGTTTCCTTGGACTCGTGGAACTTCGGGTCGGCTAAGTGGATACCATCAGGGATGTTCCAATTATTGATGTTGATAGTTTTTGATGGTTGTCTTGAAACAATTTCTGGCAAAACGTGAGCTTCATGGAGTTGCAGATTAACTCTTTCGGCGGTACGGCTTTTTACCTGGCCGATGCCCTCGACTCCAATGAGGCATGGAACCCTTTGTAGTCCTAATTTGTTCACAAATCGTTTTGTGATGAAGTTGGTTTGTGAACCGCTGTCCAACATAGCTCGACAATGGATTCGTTGGCCCCAATTATTTGTAACGGACACGATGGCTGTGCTAAGCAATGTGGTTTTTGACAGTCTTACACTTTCTCCAACAGCTGGAAGTGACACTGGAACATCATTGGCTCTTGATGGGGCATCGGGTGATGTCGCTGCTACCTTGATGAACTGTTTGTTTGCATTGCTTGTTGATGGTGCATCGTGTGACATCACTGCTACCTTTGTTGGCATGTTCCTTTTCTCCCAAATGCAATAATGTGTTATGTTTTTTATTGCACTTGGTGCAGCCTCGGGACGGACAATCCTTTGAGGTGTGACTGCTTTTGAGACAATTGAAGCCTATTTTTTGCATTTTAGCCCAGTTTAGTCGATCTTGCGCCGACACTTTCAGGAACTCCTTGCAAAAGTATAAGGGGTGATTTTTACCGGTACAATAACTGCAGGTTGCAGATGCTGCTACCGCTGTTGCTACCCTATATGTATTTGTTGTGGCCTTTGGAGTGTTTGTCCGTTCTCGACCACCAGGACCTCCAGGGATTGGAAACAATTTTCAATGAAGTCCAATAAGCTCTTCATTGATTGTAGTTCTTTGAGATTCTTCAATGACTGTTCATAAAGAATGTGGCTCTGCCGATCTAGTTTTTTGATTAACAAATGCAGCAGTAGTGGATCCCAAGATTCCGTCGATATTTCAAGATTCTCCAATGCCAAAAGACTTTCACGAATGACGTCGTGTAAGCCTTTTAGAGCAGTTGAAGAAGTTGACTCAGCTGACATTTTTGGATGTCCTGTCAATCTTTCTATCAATGTTGATGCCAGCAATCTTCTATTTTGGTATCTGTCTTGCAGCAGCTTCGAAGGCGCCTCGTAGTTCTCTTTGGTTAGAGCTAGATGCCTGATCACTCGCTCAGCTTCACCGGTCAAATTGGCCTTCAAATTCCACAGCTTTTGTACTGCTGCGATTGGCGATTTGTGCACCATTTCGCTGAAGATGTCGAAAAACTGGTTTCACTGCAGATAGTCACCATTGAACATCGGAATAGTTATTTGTGGCAACCGGAACGATGGTGGTGCAGCTGGCGGTGGAGCTTCTTTAGAGTGGCCTTCTCGGGAGTGGACTTCTTCTGCCAGAGTATGCAACTCGATCATCTTGTGGTGGACCTGTTGTTCCATGTCAAGGTATGCATTGAAATCATACCCTTCATCTTCTGGTGATGAAGCCTCCTCCCATAATCTGTAGTTCGTGTTCTCAACTTCGCTCCATAGTCGCTGCAGTCTTGCAATATTTCCCTCGAAATATTGCCGTGATTGATCCTTTCCGCTTTCGATACCGGCTAACAGGCGTTTCATGGATGCCATTAATGCTTGTTGCTTGCGCAGCACTGACGCCACTCCATAGTGTACGGTTTTTTCAGAATGAGCACCTTCCTTTTGCTCTACACTGCCATCATCCTTAGCCCTGGGCGCAACGGCAGGCTTTATATTAAATGCCTTAATGCACTCTTGAATGTCTTCCATGACTTTGTTATATGTTTCGCCCAGTGACGCATGAATATCCTCTTTGAAATATTGTCCACAAATCTTGCAGTTCTGTTGCCTTCCTGTTAAGGTACTCTACAGTTTTTCTATCTTTAGACGTCTTTTTATAGTTGCTGATGATCCTCTGTATGTTGGTGGCATTTTCATCCTGCTGATTTATTAGGTCGTCCAGATTACTCATAATGTATTGGTTTGGTTCGACTGGGTGTTGGGGTTATCTAGCTGCGTGCTGTCACGGGAGAACCTTGCGTAGCTGATTTGTTTACTCGCTGGAGATGAGTAGGCTCACACAGGTGTGCTTTTGCCTTTGAGTCCTTTGTGTGCGCCACAAAGGTACCATGGAATTTGGATTTAAAGACGAACAGTCTCAACAGCGGTACATAAACCGAGTTGCGTTGCTGTATCCTTTTGCGTTACCAAACTGGTGCTTTTCACCAAATTCTATGGTATTTTAAGTTAAAGACAAACAGTCGCAACAGCGGTACATAAACCGAGTTGCGTTTGGTTGCTGCGTCCTTTGTCGGGGTCACCAAAATGTATAACTCGGTGCTTGAACCGAGATATACTTTACTTGAACTGGGTTCCAACAAACACAAATTGTAGGTGCTTAAACCTAGGTGCTTAAACCTAGATATACTTTCCCTTGAAATGATGTATTCAACGTGGAAGTGGTTGTTGTCCAATTGCATTGGATTTGCCGTTAATCGGCCCTTTTATTGATTTTCTTTTTAATATTTACATAAATTTCGATTTTAATATATCCACAAAATGTGCACATATGCCAACAATACAGACTGCAGCATAAGCATTTAGCGACACATTGCAGTGGCGTGAAATGTGATCGCCACAGTGTAATGCTCTGTGACTTTAGCCAAGGCTAAATGTGTTGTTGTCATAAGCGCGCATTTTCGCAAATATGCAATGTTGGGATTATACAGAAACAAAACAAATAAATATGTGATTGAACATGTATTTTTATAAACAAAAGAAAATCATTAGATTTTGTACAAGGCGATATTTTGAAGTTTGGCTTCATTCTGTTTTGAGGAGTATATCAAAGAAGTCGAGTATACATTTTTATATTTTTGAAAGAAGTACCACAACACGCAGCATGAAATCAAAGTGTTTAATTGGGGACGGTAAAAAGAAGGAGCAACAATATAAAATAATTCAAAACCCATTAAAGAAGAACACCAACGAGAAGAATGATCACAATAAATATTCCTCTTCGGATATTAAATATAAGAAAATTATATAATTGAAACAAGAAAAATATGTTTAAAAAACTTTTGTTTTTGTTAAATAAATTCAAATAAAAATTTTAGCCATAAATGTCCACAGTTAAAAGAATTGTAGTTTTGTAATTGATTATAGTTATACGTTAGGTTACGATTTCCAAGATATTTGATATTTGAGGCGGTAAGTTCCCAAAGCTATCAAAATATTCCTTCCGATTTTTGTCTTTGTAATATGCAACCCAATGTGTACCAATTCCACTAGATGAATCCAGATTCACAATAACGCTTTCAATTTGATATACGCGTTTTGGTAGTTCATCTAGCATAAATACTCCTCTAAAGTGCGGTATATTCACAACGAATTTTCATAAATCAACATCAGTTAATGCTCTTTTGGGTAGCTTACTTAAGAGTTTTTTGAATAGGGTTTATAATAGAATCCAAGTCCTTTTCTATATGGTTTAAGATGTAAACCTTTGCCGATCGCAATCGCTTCCATATTTTTATTATGCCGGAGAGCTTCATGCTATTGTTCTTTTGCTGCTTTCGCTTCATTAATGGTCTTTGCAATTGACGAACCTCCTGATGCTAATGCACCGATAGCACCGAGTGCTGTTAGTATAGGCACAAATGGTAAAAACCCACTTAATTTGAGTACAGCTATTACTCGAGGAATTTTTATAGAATTTTTTATTACCTATGGTGGATCAAATTGATTTTTGAGCAATTTTAATAGCGTCTTGAATGTTTAGTCGCATTTTTTATTGCTGAAGAAAAGGTTTTTTAAACTTTCAATCCACGTTTTTCTGCTTACTCATTACACACCCCATACCGCTTCATTAATGGTCTTTGCAATTGACGAACCTCCTGATGCTAATGCACCGATAGCACCGAGTGCTGTTAGTATAGGCACAAATGGTAAAAACCCACTTAATTTGAGTACAGCTATTACTCGAGGAATTTTTATAGAATTTTTTTATTACCTATGGTGGATCAAATTGATTTTTGAGCAATTTTAATAGCGTCTTGAATGTTTAGTCGCATTTTTTATTGCTGAAGAAAAGGTTTTTTAAACTTTCAATCCACGTTTTTCTGCTTACTCACCCCATACCGAGTTTGGTTTTAGTTTTCATGACGTTTGTTGTGAACCAACCGGCTGCACGTTCACCAATGCTGCTTTCTTTAGATTTTACCCGTTCCCAAGCTCGTTCAGCTAATATTTTATCCGCTACACCGAACCAAAAAAATGCAAAAAATACCATAAAATCTTAAATTTTCGTTGACAAAATATGGCCGATAATGAGTGATATCAAATTAGATGCTGTTGCTTTACCATTTTGATATGAGTAAATATTTGGATATGAATAATGCAGAATTGATATAAAAAGTGGTGAATTAATGGGATACCAACTAGAATTTGATATGAAAAAAAATGGAATTGATGGGATCCCAACTGAATTTTGATATGAAAAAAGGAGGAATTTATGGGATCCCAACTGACTTTTGATATGAAAAAAAAGGAATTGATGGGATACCAACTTAATATTGATGTGAGCCCGTTTTGAAATGATATGAACCAATTTTGTTATGAAAAAATTGTAATTGATAGGATACCAACTTAATTTTACATGAATCATACCATAAATTCAATTTATCACGAATAAAACGCGAATGGTGATAAATATTTACATATTTATTGTAATTTTAAATTAATAGTGAAGTATAAATACATGTTATATGACAATGTAATCAGGGTTGTTGAGGAGATTAATTGCTGTAGGAATTGGAATTGAAGAATTCGTTTAACAAGCAGTATCCAGTGACGTCACGACACAACGTCGATTACAACAGTTGTTGGTAAGGCGAAGATTTTTGTTAATAATTCTCCTAAAGCTAAAATTTCTTTCAGAACTATGCAAATTGTGTATGAAAAACATTGAAATATTTCCGAATAAAGCCCGAAATACAATATTTTTTATTTTTTACTTTATTTTCACTTTTTTTGTAAGACTTTTTACGAGTTGCGCTTTTTAAGTTGCACTTTCACGAGAACGCGGAAAAATTAGGATTACTTTTTTTTTCTCAGATTCAACTTTTGAATCAGAGCCTACTTGATCGATTTAAAATTTTTTTTAACAAGATATAGAAAATTCTTATCGAAACTTAATTGTTTCATGTCAATTTACGTGAGTTTCATAATATTGATGGTATATTAATTGATAAGTGGTGTTGCAAGTTTGATGTTGTGAATTGATAATGGAGTGTAAAACGTTATAATATCAATTTATTGTTTTTCATACCAATTTAACAAAAATAGTATCAATATGACATGAAAAACGAATGGAATGATGCAAATCAAATTAACAAATTTTGTCATGAAATTAAAATTGAAAGGAAGACAATTTCAATTTTACATGATTTTTTTATTTCAGTGTATATGACGTTGATTTAAATCTTTAGATTTTGAGTAGGCAATATCGTGTTCTCTACAACTAGCGTCGAGTGGATTAATACCTTGATCTCCACGTTTTAAAAGTTGTTGTAATTTTGTTCCTGGTCCACAAAACTGATATCCCTGTAGTTCTATGGGTAACTTGTTTATAATTGTGTCAAGTAAACCATACCCTTTGATGGTTGGTTTTTTACTAAAACGTTTGATGTATGTCATTCCCATTATATATATTTTTTTTTGACTAAAAATATTATATAAAAGTTTTTGTTTATATATAAAATTTTTTAGTCGATATAAAGATGCGCTTCACAAAACAACAAAAACAGATTGTTGTGCAAAATTTGGATGCTAAAGCAACACCTCACTTATCAAATCAGCAACCAAGACATGGATCACTACTACCGAATACATTGAGAACATTAATCGTGGGACCATCGAATTATGGAAAAACTAATGTAATGTTGAGTTTAATAGAGAGTCCGAATGGATTAAAATTTGAAAATATTTACATATATTCAAAGTCATTGCATCAACCGAAATATCAATATCTGAGTAAATTGATTAAACCGATAAAGGGAATGGGATATTTTACATTTTCTGAGAATGATAAAGTTTTACTACCAGAAAAGGCGAAAAGTAATTCGATAATGATATTCGATGATGTTGCATGCGAAAAACAAAATAATATACGATCTTATTTTTGTATGGGTCGACATAACAATATTGATAGTTTCTATTTATGTGAAACGTATACACGAATACCCAAACATTTGACACGAGACAATGCAAATATGATTATAATGTTTAAACAAGATGAAATAAATATTAAACATATATATAACGATCATGTGGGTACAGGCATGAGTTTTAAAAACTGTATGGAAATGTGTAGTGAATGTTGGCGAGATAAACACGGATTTCTTGTTATAAATAAAGATGACCCCATTGAGAATGGTAGATATCGGAAGGGATTCGATATATTTATTATATTATAAAAGGACGCTCTATAGAAATCCACCCTCTAGTAATATATTAAACTTTGATCAGATCAGATCTGATCTGCTTTTTAGCCTGATCTGATATTTAACCTGATCTGATATTTAAATAGCAGATCACAGGTTAAATATCAGATCACAGGTTAAATATCAGATCAGGTTAAATATCAGATCAGGTTAAATATCAGATCAGAGAGGTTAAATATCAGATCAGGTTAAATATCAGATCAGGTTAAATAGAAGATCAGATAGGTTAAATATCAGATCAGGTTAAATATCAGATCAGGTTAAATAGCAGATCGATTGCGATCGGCAAAGGTTTACATCTTAAACCATATAGAAAAGGACTTATATTCTATTATGAACCCTATTCAAAAAACTCTTAAGTAAGCTACCCAAAAGAGCATTAACTGATGTTGATTTACGAAAATTCGCTGTGAATATACCACACTTTAGAGGAGTATTTATGCTAGATGAACTACCAAAACGCGTACATCAAATTGAAAGCGGTATTGTGAATCTGGATTCATCTAGTGGAATTGGTACACATTGGGTAGCATATTACAAAGACAAAAATCGGAAGGAATATTTTGATAGCTTTGGGAACTTACCTCCTCCGAAGGAAATCATCAAATATCTTGGAAATCGTAACCTAACGTATAACTATAATCAATTACAGAACTACAATTCTTTTAACTGTGGACATTTATGGCTAAAATTTTTATTTGAATTTATTTAACAAAAACAAAAGTTTTTTAAACATATTTTTCTTGTTTCAATTATATAATTTTCTTATATTTAATATCCGAAGAGGAATATTTATTGTGATCATTCTTCTCGTTGGTGTTCTTCTTAAATAGGTTTTGAATTATTTTATATTGTTGCTCCTTCTTTTTACCGTCCCCAATTAAACACTTTGATTCCATGCTGCGTGTTGTGGTATTTCTTTCAAAAATATAAAAATGTGTACTCGACTTCTTTGGTATACTCCTCAAAACAGAATGAAGCCAAACCTCAAAATATCGCCTTGTACAAAATCTAATGATTTTCTTTTGTTTATAAAAATACATGTTCAATCACATATTTATTTGTTTGGTTTCTTTTTTGAATATGCATACATAGTTAACAAATGTTTGATATATACACAAAAATAGCTGAATATACAAATTTAAGAAATATTCATATATTTTTCGAGGTCTTGTCTTCTACATTTTTCAATTTGTAGTGCTGGATACAGCATCCTCTTAGGACTGCGTTCCTCCAACGGCACTGTTGTTAAAAACGAAGTCATGATAAACGGAACCCGTTCTACACTTCTTTCGGTGATTGGAAATTCCCTCTGGAATATATCAAAATAAGCCCCTGCAAAGAAAAAAACAAAAAGGAAACAAAATTCACTTAACAAGTTTTTTCATTGTTTTAATTTTGATTAATATAGCTTACTTTGAATATAACTCGCATCAACTGCCTGGTCAAGCCTCCGTGCATGACGTAGGACATATTGGACATTATCGTCCAAATCCCACTCAACTAACCTTTCTCCAAAATAATCTTTGCACGTTATTCATGCTGCCGGTTTCTTTTAGCTATCGAGTATGTTAAACTATTTTTCTGTTACTCCCTTTATATATGAGAAATAAGTTTCCAAGACACATAGATTTTTTGTTTGGAGGTAGCGAATTTCAAGCCACATGAGAAAATATTTTTGACTTTTTTGAAAAAGCGATCCTCTGTTGCTGCTTTAAACTTTAAAGGCATCAATTCGTAAACAAATGCATACTTCTGTTAGAATATTAAAAGCGTCTGGACTGTTGCTTGTTTAAATAAGCATAGTTTAGTATAAACATACTACATTGCTACAGTAAGTATGCTAGAGTATTAACGATCCGCTGCATAATCTTATTTTACTTTTATGTGCATTTCTAAAAATTAAAAAAATAAATAAATTAATTAATTTAAAAAAAATGTCTTCGTCGATGTTTATATTTTTTCTTCTTTCCTTCTGCTTATAGGAATTCAAAGTCAACTATTTTGATCACCGCACTTTGATGTGCAATTATAAAAGTTAAAAACGTGAATACTTAGTGAGAGAAAACGATGTAAAGTTTAAATTATGTTTTTCTGTTCGTTCATTTTTCAAGTAATTCATATTTTGACATAAGATCCCCAATATCAATACATTTTCTAGCATATGAGTAGCAGCTACACGTATCTGGTCCTACTGTACAATTGTCGTTGCTCCAAGAACAGTTCCTAATATGTGTTCTATGTTTTGATGTACACATTCCAACTAGGCATGTCAATCCCGTTTCTTTGTTAGTCCCGAAAATCCCGGGATTCGCACTGACTAATCCCGGGATTTTCGGGACAAGTTTTATGAGAAATTTTTTCAAAAATATGCCTTTTATATTGGGAAAAAATTAATCAATTAAATTCTATCTGTTTAGAAAAAATTTTTAAATTCAGGAGCTTTTTCTATCATGAATAATTTCTTTCTGAATGGTTTAGTTTTAACAAGGACATAGTTTTTCATCCAAAAAATGATAATAAGCATTCAGTAAAAAACTTCGAAAAGTCGGATATTTTTGGAAATTTAATGAGTTTCATTTGATTTTATTGGTTTGGAAAAATTATTTATTTTGTTTTAAAGAAAAAAATTAAATAAAATTGGCGAAAGGTTTATTGATATACTCGTACATAAACTATATGAGCTATACATATAAAAATATGCAATACGCATTGTAGAAACTTGTACCAATGCGTGAAGGCAATTTAGGCATATTTTCATTACGTCAACAAATTTAAGCAAAAAATAGTTCCAAACTGTTTGCAAATTAATAGACTATAAAACACTCCAATCCATTTTTTTAAAATGGAAATCGGATCAAAAAATACATCGAACATCTTTCGGGACATGAAATACAAGTTCCAGTTCCGTATATTAAAATGTTCGACAAAATATTCCAGTCAAGAGTTGTTCGAGAAATGTGGATCAAACGACACATTTTTAAAATGATCTTATTCTGACCGGAAAACCAAGATTCCAAAGACCAAATCGATTTCAATCAGTATTTTATTCTACATATTTTGAAGTTATTCAAACTTTTTTCTAATATTCCAAATCATAGGTGTAATAAATTCAATTTAAAAAAAATAAAATAAAAACCTTGAATATTGTTAGATTATTTGCGCAATTTCCACAATATTATAGTATGGGTATATTAAAAGCAATACAATTCGATTTAATATAACATTTTTTTACTGAATCCCGGGACTAAACCCGAAAATCACGGGATTGGCAAAGGTCTCGAAAATTGACATCCCTAATTCCAACACACTCGACATTAGTAACCAGAATTAAACCATCCACAAGTCTTGTCCAATGTTCCTCCATAATAATATCTTTATATTAATCCAAACATTTTTTAATTTTAAGCGATAACAACATGTTTTAACAATTGCTAATTTACAACTAGTCCATACAAACTCCAACCAGAAACTTTAACCCGAATCAGTCCCACCGTAACTATATGATCACGTCAGCAATAGTATATTTACGAATAATTCGAAAAAAAGTTCGGGGCTGATTCAGGTTAATATGAAGAAATTGTGAAAAATAAAATTTTTGGCTTTCAGCCCAGACAGCAACCAAAAATCAAAAGATCTCCCGCTAGGTGGCTGCCCCTATCGACATAGCACCGAAACTCAGCGATCGGCGATCGCAAGAGGGCACTTCAAAGCTTTCATCCAGAGACCCACAGGTGGCGTCACTATCGACCAACCAAATCAAAAGCCCTACCGCCTCTAATTTAAGCGCCCGCCAGGTTGCTGCCTCTTCCAGCCGAGACACCAACCACGTTCAGCCGAGACACCAACCAAATAAAAAGACCCGCCAGGTGGCGAAACAAGCTTTGTTGATGGAGGAGAGCTCGAGGAGAGAAGCAAAAAAAACCGAAAAGAGCTAAAATCTTTCAGTTTTTACACTGGAGGAATTTTGCTCCTTCTCACTCAACCCAGAAACCCCATATTAACACTACTTACATGCACACATATTACTTACAGATTCCCAGACTTCACTCGATTCCAACATATATTCGACAATATTTTCTGCCGTGAGTCGTTCACCAACCTTTTGCTCTACGATATGTCCTTCGTTTTCATACTTCAGACAGTGGAAGAAGCAATGTTCCGCATCCTCAATGGCACTTTCACATTCTGGACAGGTGGCTGCACTATCGTGCCCATATTTGCACAGATACTGCCTGAAGCACCCGTGACCACTCAGAAATTGGGTTATATAGAAGTCTACATTCCCGTATTTCCTGTTTAACCATTTGTCGACATTTGGAATTAGTCTGTACGTCCAACGACCTTTGTTAGTCGCCTCCCATTTCAACTGCCACTCGCGGAGACTCGTAGCTCGTTCTTCCGCATTCTCCTTTATCGTGAGTGCTCTCTTCAAGTGTTTTGTCTTTTCGTTCTTTCGCTGAAGCTCTGATATGAGTATATTTGAGGGCATCACACCAGATATAACGCTTGATGCTTCGTACGATACCGTTCGGAATGCACTGCATACCCGTAGGCCACTTATTCGGAATATCCTCTCGATTTTCTTCGCATATGTTTTCCGTTGTATGGCATCGCCCCAGATTTGGACCGCATACATTACGATTGACTGTATCACGATTGACTGCGGTTTGTATCCGAGACGCGCATCTATCATGACACCGAGATATCTTATCGCAGGCTCTGTTGATATTCTATGTCCATCTATGTTTAGCATAAGAGATTCCACTTTTTTCCGGCTGCTTATTGTGACCAGCAAGCTCTAGTCCTACCTCTGTTAGCCACCGCTTTATCTTTACAGCCACGATATTGGCTACACTTTCAATAGCTCTTTTGCCACTACTGTTACGGCAATGTCATCCGCGTACCCAATTATGGAAACACATTTTGGAGCTGGCAGGTGAAGTATGCGATCGTAAAGGATAATCCACAGGAGGGGTCCTAGCACTGAGCCCTGTGGTACCCCGGCCGTTACTTCGTATGATTTCGCGCCATCTTCAGTATCATATATTAATATGCGATCCCACAAGTAGCTTCTTATTATATTTAATAGGTACATAGGCGTCCCTATATCCACAACTACACTCATTATATGCAACCAGTTTGCGGAGTTGAAGGCATTCTTCACATCGAAAGTAATAACCGCACAATACTCTTTGGTTCCATGTTTCCATCTAGCGCCTTCAATGGCATGTTTCGCAATTTCCACCAGTCTGTTTATGGCATCGATGGTTGAACGCTTTTTCCTAAAGCCATATTGGTTGTTGGATACCCCATTACCGTCTTCTATATGTTTTTCCAAACGTACGCAGATTATTCGCTCTAGGACTTTACCTATCGTATCAATCATGCATAGCGGTCGATATGTGCTCGGCTCCCCCGGTGGCTTATTAGGTTTCCGTAGTAATACCAGTCTTTGTGTCTTCCAGATTTTAGGAAATACACCTTCGCATAGGCACTGAGTGTACATTAGGCAGAAAATATTCGTCTTGCGCTTAACCGCTATTTTGAGAGCTTTGTTGGGTATTCCATCGATGACTGGCGTTTTTTTATTTTTAAAACAGTCAGTGGCCAGTAGCACTTCCTCGTCAGTTACCGCTGGGGCATTCATCCTTTCTGTAACCCACATGGTTCCTCTATGCGGATGCGTCGGGAACAGTACCTCTACGACTTTTCTCATAACGTCAGGGCATGTGGGCGCTCCTCCAGTGTTCCCTTTTGGACATCACTACTCTGTAGCAGACTTGGGAAATTGAGCGACCATTACCATTACAGGTAATGAAAGTTTATTTCATTACCATTAATGCAATGGTAATTGTATGGTTACCATTACCATTACATTACCATTACTGCAATGATAATTGTAATGGTAATGGTAATGAAGTAATGAAAATTTCATTGCAATGGTAATGAAATTACCATTACTGAAGAAATGAAATTTCCATTACTTCATTACTTCATTACCTATCTGCCCCAATTGCGTTTTTGCCTCTTTTTGGGCAAATCATGCCAAGTTTAATTGTAACTACCACCAAGTGTGTCCATGGTCATTTTATGGATGATTAATGTCAGTTGCGATTAGGACAGCTTCTGTTTGCGTCCTTGGACATTTTTAGGATGAATCATGTCAGTTGGGATTAGGCCAGCTTCTAAGTGCGTCATTGGACATTTTTTGGATGAATCATGTCAGGTGGGATTAGGACAGATTCTGAGTGCGTCCTTGGACATTTTTTGGATGATTCATGTCAGTTGGGATTAGATCAGCTTCTGAGTGCGTCCTTGGACATTTTATGGATGAATCATGTCAAGGGGGATTAGGACAGCTTCTAAGTGCGTCCTTGGACATTTTTTGGGTGAATCATGTCAGTTGGGATTAGGACAGCTTCTGAGACGTCCTTGGACATTTTTTGGGTGAATCATGTCAGTTTGGATTATAACAGCTTCTGAGTGCGTCCTTGGACATTTTATAAATGAATCATGTCAGGTGGGATTAGGACAGCTTCTGAGTGCGTCCTTGGACATTTTATGGATGAATCATGTCAGGTGGGATTATGACAGCTTCTGAGTGCGTCCTTGGACATTTTTTGGATGAATCATGTCAGTTGTGATTAGGCCAGCTTCTGAGTGCGTCCTTGGACTTGGTGGGATTAGGATAACAACATATACATTTTGTATAACTTTTATTTGATATATTGCTGCTAAAAGTATTGCCTGACATGAAGCATCCATAAAATGTAAAAGGACGCACTCAGAAGCTGTCCTAATCCCAACTGACATGATTCACCCAAAAAATGTCCAAGGACACACTCAGAAGCTGTTCTAATCCCAACTGACATGATTCACCCAAAAAATGTCCAAGGACGCACTCAGAAGCTGGTCTAATCCCAACTGACATGAATCATCAAAAAAATGTACAAGGACGCACTTAGAAGCTGTCCTAATCCCCCTTGACATGATTCATTCATAAAATGTCCAAGGACGCACTCAGAAGCTGTCCTAATCCCAACTGACATGAATCATCCAAAAAATGTCCAAGGACGCACTCAGAATCTGTCCTAATCCCACCTGACATGATTCATCCAAAAAATGTCCAATGACGCACTTAGATAAGAGCCTCTACCATTTTTCTCGAACGTTTTTATTCCACCGATTGTTAGAAGAACCAAATCCAGTACGGAGAAAGCCTTAAGTAAAGCATCACCACGGCTGTTCGTTCTCTTGCTACCCCATTCCGTGGCCCAAGCATTGAAATCATCCTCTATTATCTTCGAGTTTCTTGTCCTCGCATCATTTATTAGCTCATCTAATATCCTCTCATATTCGCTAAGCTGGATACTCGGGGGTATGTAACAGCTGTAAATATACGTTCCACTGATTTTTGCTCGAACGTGTTACGATTGGTCGCATTTCGGCTGTTCTTGGAAAGCATGTTTCCCGCATGCCCATACCGCAGCTTTTCTTGTAACGTCGGCAGCCCACATGCCGTTCGGGGGGTTTTTATATTGTTCGCTTAAAATGGCTACGTCTATATTGTGCTCATATACTGTTTGCGCTAGTAGGTCTTGTGCTGCCTCGCAGTGGTTCATGTTGATTTGTAGAAACATCATGCTGCCAGTTTTTTCTGAGCTTCCTTGTACACCGGACACCTGTGGGGTGCTTTGTATCCGTTAGCTTTCTTGTTTCACAGAGTAAGCAGCAGGGCTCACTGATGCACTCTTTCGCGAAATGTCCCTTTTTCCCGGTTATGCAGCAACCACTTCTATCCACCGGGTTCTGACATGCCCTAGCTATATGCCCAAATTCTAAACACCGGAAGCATCTTGTGAGTATCTTCTTTTCTCTTAGTCTGCAGACCACCCAACCAATCTTGATTTTTCTCGCATGCAGCAATGCTCTCGCAATTAGTGCGGGAGGACTCACGACGGCTATCTGCGTATCACCGTATGCCTTTCTCATCGATTTGATGCAGGAGTCGGTGATATTGTCGGCTTCTTTAACCACTACTCGAAGGGCATCGACTATCTCTTCCTTTGTGGTCACTTCGTCCATATCTCTAATCTCTAGTATTATTTCATGTGTTAGTGATTTAACTTCCGCACGTCCGCTTAGTACCTTCCTCATTTCGTCTCTATAGTGTTGAGTGTCACCTTCATGCGATCTTTTGAATTCCAGAACCCTTGGCGGTTTTACGTATTCTAGATACATTCGCTCCAACTGCTTTCATCTGCTCGCTTTGCTTTACCGCCTTTAGAATGTCACTGTATGACATGCACGCATCTCCCATTTTGGTTATTACCAAAGCGTCCGGTCTCACTTGTTTTGGTTTATATTTTTTCTTTTTGAATTACACCTTCACCCATTCTGATTCTTTCGAGCGCTTGTCCCGTTCTCCTGCAGTCTTGAGAACTGCACGCTGAAATTCGTCTTGGCGTGGTGTTTCGTTCATATTTATGATGAAACCCTTTTTTCTCTTCGGAGGTGTTTCCCTGACCGGCATCGTTCCTTCTCTTTGTCTCTTCGGCGTACCTTCAGGCAACCGCCTTCTTGCCGTAACGGGTTTTTCACGTTGCTGGGTCGTATCCCGCATCACTTTCTTATCTATCGCCTCCAGTTCAAACAGTAGGTCTCGCATCTGTTGTGTGATGTGGAGTTTTTTCTTGTCCCCCATCAACTGAATTAGTGTTTGGATGTTCGTTCCAATTCGCGTGAGCGGATCTCTTCGTGTCGAGATATCTGTGGTTTCAATGCGGGCGTTAACTTATTGTTGTACATCAGGCATTTCATCCACTACGTTATTTGTCAATGGTGACGATCTAGGGGTACCGTACTCATCTTCTACTGGTGTACGAAGTATCCTTGACATTTTTTTGAAAGGATTTTTGAGATTCTCTTAAAAATGTTGTCGCCCTCCTGTATGGCTTTGCGCGGGATCCTTTAGGGACCTGGGCATAACCGCGTTCTTCTTAAAGGTGTCCGAAGATTCCTCGGTGTTTTTGGGAACCTCGTTCCCCGCCGGCTTTATAAGAGTGCCGGTCTCTGTTGTTTTGTTTGTGTTTGAAAACAAAGAAAAAGACATAATAGATCCCACTTTCATAACTGTGTTGTATGCCATTTGTGTGTCAACCTCACTTTTATGTATACTGTCGATACACATAAAGCGTGTTTTAATTTTTAGTACCATTTATGCTACACCCTTATGCTGCATAAATATTAAAAATACTTAAAGAGCTTCGAAAAAATACACATGCGGGTAACTATAGCATGCCAAAAATAAGAACGTGTGTTTTTTTTATTTATCAAAATAAATAAAAACATGTGTTGTGTGTAAGATTACACACCAAAAGATAGGTTCACTTTGCAGTGTCTATAGACTTACAAGCTTTGTTAACAAAGCTTATAAGCTTATAAGTTAACAAAGTCAAAACTTTGTTAGTTTTAAGTTCTGATTGATTTAAGTTTTCTTTTCAGGTAAGATAATTATTTCTTCCACTATCAAACAAAAAATCAAAACACAAAAATATAATAAAATAGAGTAAAAAACTAGTTTTTTAAAATATAACCCTTTAACCGACTAAAAAGCAGAAAATAAATTCCCTTTAAATTAATTTCCGCCATTTCGATTTAAAATTAAGGGTTTTTGGCTGGTTTGTTCCTTATGTCAGATTTTGAAGTGGCCAAAAAACCCTTAATTTTAAATCGAAATTGCGAAAATTAATTTAAAGGGAATTTATTTTGCGATCTAGGAAATGTCCCCCCGTTTTTTGCCTTTCCCCCACAACCCCCACCCCCCCGAATGCGAACCTACGTACAAAATTTTAGTCCTGTAGCTTAAAAAATACGAACGTTAGTCCATCCCAAACTTTAAAAAGGCTCCATCGCCCTCCCCTTTATCCCCACACCCCTCATCAAAGGGTGTAAAATTTTATTTTGCCAATAAGAACCCACTTACCAAATTTCATCATTGTAGCTCGAAGGAATCGAGTCCTCCCACGGCCCCCTACGCCTCTGATGGACCCCAATTTAATAGAATGCATTGTCACCGGAGTTTTATCAGTGTTCCAAATTTCAGTTCTCTATCTCATGTGGATGTGTATGAAAAAGCTCGCCGCAGATTTGAGGATATATATACCGACATATATATATATATATATTTAGTCAAGCCAAAGCAAGGGTTATAAGGGTTATAAAAAATTATGAAAAGTAATCTAAATTGTAATTAAGTTATTTGCATCCATGCATCTTGTGAGGTCTGTAGCGCCTCATATTAAAAAAAAACTAGTAAGAGAAATTTCTTCGGTCTGACCGAAGCTATAATACCATGCACATGCGAGTACGATACATTCTGAGAGCATATGTTAGTAATTTTAGCGAAAATCTGTATTTTATTGATAGTTTTTCGATATTTTATCGATTTTTTATCGATAATTTTCCAATATTTATCAATAATTTTCCAATATTTATCGATAATTTTAGTTTCCTGATCCATTTAAAAATTTTGTTCCAATTCCATTTTGTTCCGTTCTAATTCCATTTCGTTCCGGTTTCATTCCCATTTCGTTCCCGACCTCATTTCCAACCCAAAGCAAAAAACCGCATCCAAATCGGTTCAGATGGGAGGTAGGCGTGGCTCTTATGCGATGTTGCCCATTTTCAATACCGTCCAATCATTCGCCAAAATAAGAGGAATTCCAATTTGGGGTCGATAGCTCCAAAACTACGACAGTTATCGTGCGAAATGACAGACAGACGGATAGACGGACGGACGGACATGGACTAACCGACTCAGGAGGTGATGCTGATCAAGACTATATATACTTTTCCATACCGGACACGCCTCCTTATGGGCGTTACAAACGGTGTGACAAAAACAATATACCCTTGGCCACTAGTGTGCAGAGTATAAAAATATACATACAAAAAAAAATTTTTTAAATTAAGAAAAAAAAAAGAATATCATGAAGAGAAAACAAAAACATGTAAACAGGTCCAAGAGAGGACAATAGTGTTAAAAGACTTTAGTATTGTATAGTCTAAACACGCTGCGTACTATTCATCAAAAAAGTTAACGTGAAAAGAGCTGTACATATAGAAGTGGCTCACAGCCTAGATACATGTTCGTGCATTATGTCGATTAGAAACTTCATCACAAGACGCGGGTCACCTAGAGAAATCTACACTGATAATGTATACTATACATGTAAGTTGATAGAAAAAGAGAGTAAAAAACAATTTTTTTAAAATATAACCCTAAAACCGACTAAAAAGCAGAAAATAAAATTCCTTTAAATTAATTTCAGCAATTTCGATTTAAAATGAAGGTGTTTTGGCTGGTTTGTTCCTAATGTCATTGCAGATTTTGAAGTGGCCAAAAACCCTTAATTATAAATCGAAATTGCGGAAATCAATTTAAAGGAATTTTATTTTCAGCTTTTTAGTCGGTTTTAGGGTTGTTTTTTATTTTTTTTTTATTAAATTCTCTCCCCCTTTTTTCTCCTTTCCCTTTTTTTCCCCCTTTTTATTACTCTTCTTCCGAATGCGAATCTAAGTACAAAATTTGGGCGCTATAACTAAAAAATACGAAAGTTAGTCCATCCCCAACTTCAGAAGGCTCCACCACCCCCTTTACCCCCACAAACCCCCCCTAAGGGTATACAACTTTATTTTGTCTATAAGAACCCACGTACCAAATTTCATCATTGTAGCTTGCAGGGATCGGAAGTTATGCCAAGTGTAAGAAAAAGGGGATTGATTCCACCACGGCCCCCTACGCCTCTGATGGACCCCAAAATCTGTGCTCCAAATTTCAGCTCTCTAGCTTATATGGAAGTGTATGAAAAAGGTCGCCGCAGATTTGAGGATATATATACCGACATATATATATATATACATATAGTCAAGTCAAAGCGAGTTAATATAAGGGTTATAAAAAGAAAGCAAGACGACGATTTAATACAAATTTTTTGAAAGCGCCCTCCGCTTTTGATCATTGAAACATAAAAAACTTGAATTACTTACAATAAACTGAATATATATTTAGCTTAAAAACCCTGCGTTTACTTGGTTGAAAGCAAGTGCTCTTAAAACTTGTAGTTACTTTTATTTTATATTAAGCACCAAAAAGTGGGACAACATTATCTTTAAAATTAGTAATTGACAATCTTCTTTGTGTCAAGCCAGACAAAAAAGTGTGTAACTGTTGTATAGTCACAATTTATACGCCTCCGACAGCCTTTGCTTAAGCGTCTCAAAATCTTTTGGTACCGCGCCCAAGGTTGTCCTAACGCATGAACTACACAGAAAAAAAAAAGATGGGTTAATCTAACCGAAAAACGTTGTAAAAAAACAATTTTTTATTTTATATGGAAAACACAAACAACAACTACAATTTTTGTGGTTAATCTAATCGTCGAAAAATTGTTAAATGATTTTTAACTACAAAAACAGGTTAGCTAATCGAAAAAAATTGTAAATCTCAAATTTTAACCAAAAAATTTGTAAAGCAAACAAATCAAGTTGTTCCTTAAAAATTTTTGTTTGTTCGCCAACCAAAAAAATTGTAAAGACCCAATTGCGGTACGCAACTCAGCTGAGTTTGGTTGCTTGCGATGTATGAGCACATGCTCATACATGCTCAGCGGCGTGCTTTCGTGTCTGTCATACTACAACAGCAACGATTTTTGTTTTGTCATTCGAGTATACGATCAGTGCGTTCAGTATGGTCAAAGGGTGAAGTGCATAAAAGGGTAAGTAAATGTAATATTATATTGAGAATGGTTTTTATTATATATTTTTACATTTATTTATTATTTTGTTTTTACAGATTTTCGTTTATCTCTTTTTTCATTTTTAGCATTTTAGATTTCAATTTTGTAATATTAAATTTTCTTTCTATTTTTCTTTTTTTCTATTTTTCTTTTTTACAGATTTTTATTTTTAAAATTTTATATTTTCAGACAATACATGCGACATCAATAGTCGTGTTTTGGTTGCAAACAAATAAATAAAAAAAACGTCAAGTTTCGACAAGATTGCAACCAAAACACTACTAATGAATGCATTCATTGCTCATATGCAAACAATTTTTCATTGTACGTGAACAATTTTTCATTGTACGTGAACAATTTTTCATTGTACTCGAACAATTTTTCATTGTACGCGAACAATTTTTCATTGTACGCTAACAATTTTTCATTGTACGCTAACAATTTTTCATTGTACGCGAACAACTTTGAGTTGGTTCCATTTACCACGTTTTTTGGTTGCTGCATTTTTAACCGTCTTTTTTGGTTAGATTTACCTACTTTTTTTTTTGTGTGTACGTTTCACATAATACACAAAGTCTATCAGATGTTCTCTAGCTTCAGTTAACAAAGTGCTATTCATGATTTCAAAAATTTTCAAAAATGCCTCAAGCTCTTTCTTGTTGCCATCAAACAAAGACTTTGCCTTTATGGCGGTTTCCATATTAAATGCGGACATTTTCGAATATCTACTTGATGTACCTTGATCTAAAACTTCTAAAAGCTCGAAAAGTTCGTCTATGTCTTTTTCTGGTTCCTCCCTGTCGTCTTTACTCTTAGCTAATTCAATTTGTTCAGTAATTAATTTTTTTAAAGCTGTGTAAGAAGAGTTTGTGGCGGCCGTAGTGCAGTGGTTAAGACCTCTGCTTAACGATCGGAAGGTATTGGGTTCGACTCCCACCTGGGGCAAGGCATAAATTTGTTTTCTGTTTTTCTGTGTAGACCACCACTCTCTCGTCAAGTTTTTAAATTGCTTAATATTTTATCTATTTCCTGCACTAATTTCTTGAAAAAAAAATATTTGTATTTAATTATACATTTGTGACGTAAGGTCTACTAACGTTGTGCTTATGCACGTAAGTTTTAAAATACTTGTTTATTTTATGTGCAGCAATTAGAAAAATAATTGTAATAGTCAGCGTTATGGCGTACTCCGGGATCGCTCTTGCTGTCTCTGAATTGTAGTTTTTTATGACATTCTCCTGAAGATGCGGCTTGCTTTGTGGTTTCCCCATTGTAAAAATGTTGTTTCTTCAATTTCTATGTTGCAATTAGGTTGATTTTTCTTTTCGGTAGTCATCGAGATTAGAGCTACATAAGCTCGGCTATCTTCTGCCGGTATCGTACCAGCTTTCCGCCCCGTAACTTCTTCTTTGGCTAAAACGTTTTTAAAAACTCAAAATGTTCAGTCAGTGTAAACGGTTGCACGAAAGGAATTTCGTTTACGATTGGAGTTCGCGACAAAAGTTGTGTTCGCTCCTACGGTCTAAGTGCACCTTCAAATTAAGTAAAAATAAGTACCTTTATCCCTTTTAGACCAAATTAAACCGAAAATTCCCTTAGAAAGGGAAATTTGCCTAAAGTTGGCTGCACAGGTTGAGCGCCTCGTCTGTGAGGAGTGTTGCCACATTGAGAGACATTCTGTTGTGTTTTTGTAAATTTTTCTTGTGGGAAGAAAGTGATTTCTATAACTTGTTGGGACAATTTTGCAGTGCTTATTTGCCGAAAAAGCCAGTTGCAGTGTGTGCATTTAAGTCAAGTTTAATTTAGTTTTCATTCGCAATGGACGTCTTCTCGTAATATTAGTGGCGGTTTGCCTGCATTTAGGTCCCCATAAGCCAACGCGAAATTCCGCAGCCGGTACGGAACTTGAACAAAAATGTTGCTTGAATATGCGGTACTGCGTTTCTTTAAAGAAAATTTATAAATGATACACATTTTTAGTTGTAGCTTGAAATTTTTCACCGCAAACAAATTTTTTTATTCCAATATCTTTGCTGGAAGAATTTTCGAGAAAGTACCGCGGCGGCGGAATTTTGGGTTTTTTAAGTTGTAATGAAGTACTGTGTGTAGGGTTACTGTGAAAGTGGGCGACTTTCGCAGTGAGCATTTAAGGTCGCCACACATGAATGCAAAATTTCGTTGGTGTCGTGGTACTTTTTCTTGAAAATACGATAGTGCGCTCTATAATGATATGCATTTGTTTTTGTGAAATTTTTCAGCACGAAAAAATTTCTCCGAGCCGAATATTGCCTTGCAATTTTTGAGTAATTTTTGGGGAAATTTCGCGGCAGTGTGTGGGGAGCTTTAAGTTGGGTATAATTTAATTTCCATTCACAATAGACATTTTTCCGTAGTTATTTGGAATGTAAATGCCAAAATGTGCACTGGGAGATTGGGGCAAATTATTGAATTGCGAATATGTAATACTCAAGGAGAAGCCGCGTTATTTTGGCATTGCCTTAGGTTTTTTCCATTGTTGAAAAGTTACATGCAACCAAATGTAAATAACCTTAATTATTACTCCCTGCTGCATTTAATGTTGAAAATATACGAAGTTGTTGAAATTTGTGATCGGTACATCGACTTGAAATACTTTAGCAAATCGATTTCATACTTTGAAAGAAACCGAAAGGTAAAAAACCCGCAGATATGGTAACACTGCTTAGGTGGGGAAAAATTAAGTCCTAGGTGGCAACCAAGTTGATTGTTGATCATATGGTATTTGCTTTAAAAGATTCACAAATGAGAGAGAAATACGTATCCTATGTCACGACTCACGACTAAGGCATTCAATCCCGGGATCCCGAATCCCGAAATCCCGGGATCCCGGAAGTTTTCTCAATCCAGGGAACCCGGGATTTTGCGTCCGGAATCCCGGAATTCAAAAATGCATTTTTTATGCATTGTTTAAGATATTTTTGACGTTTTTAAAAGAACCCACTTTTGTAGATTTAGTTACAAACACACAAAAATTTACAAAATTTTTGTCAATAACGGTTAACAAACAATTTTTATCGATTTGAATAAAATTTTTTCAATTTAAATCATTTTTTCAAAAAAGATATATGTTAAAATTATTTTGTTGACCGTATATTGAAAACTTTACGAACTGGATAAAGGGTTTTGTGTGTGTTTTACTTTTGAATGGACACCAATTTCAATAGTTTTAAACAACAATTCGTGTATCTGTTCCCGCTATAATACTTAAACTACTGAAAGTAAGTATTTCGTGTTTAGCATGAAATAAAGCTGGCAGAATTTTATGATAATATTAGGATTCAGCGTGGCAAAAAAAAAATTATTTGTTCGATCAATCTAATTTAAAAAGAATTACTTTTTGTTTGACTATATTTATTTAAATATTATTTGTTTTGTTTAATGTAATATTTATTAAATATGTTTTCTTTGTCGAATAAAACTTAAAATAATGTTGCAACAATTTTTTCTTTAATTTTATATTAACTATTGTATTTAATTGGAAAATCCCGAAAATCCCGAACAAATCCCGGGATCCCGGGATTGTGATTTCAAATCCCGAAATCCCGGGATTTTCAAAAACACTTCGGGATTGAATGCCTTACTCACGACCCCTAGAACACATATATAAATTTTGGTGAGAATCGGTGCTTTAGTTTTCGCGTCTACTGGTTACAAACATACACGTCTCTTTTATATATATAGATTTGCGACAAAACGATTTTATTTGGAGCCAATGTTTTTTTTTGTTTTTTCGTTTAAGTTTGTATTCAAAAGTTGTATATTTGAAGCAAACGTTCCCCAAACATGTTAATTCTTTGAGTGTACCGCTGCCTGAAGGGTTTGGCCGATCGTACAAAGCTAGGATTCAAATTTCATTCTGCCTCGACAGAAACACAAACGAATGCAAAAGTAAACGAATTTTGGTCTACGAACTAATATGCTGAGTTCCCATCAAAGCAAGCAGCGTTCGCTATTGACATAATTTCAAGTGTCGCTGCTAGCTTCGCTTTGGTTTCAGTTACTCAACATTTCG
The DNA here is from genome assembly GCA_951394025.1 of Heteromyza rotundicornis. Classification (NCBI taxonomy): domain Eukaryota; kingdom Metazoa; phylum Arthropoda; class Insecta; order Diptera; family Heleomyzidae; genus Heteromyza; species Heteromyza rotundicornis. Next base: position 27,894,272 of record OX596013.1, on the reverse strand, counting down.
TTTGTGTAAGGTTGTGGTTTGCGATATGGTCAGCATGTATATACACCACAGTGGCTTCAGGAGAGCTACTATCTGTGATACGCCCATTTTTCAAAACTCTCACGCCCCCTTTTGGAAAATATAAAATCCGACTCGATAGTCTCAAGCCATGGGTGCATAGGATGTATGTGTGCAATTTCAGCACTCTAGGTCCACTGGTGTACTTTGGAAGGTGAGGATAGACATCCGGACATTTGGACATACAGACAAACAATGGGATTTTAAATATTGTGATGATTACAATAAATTTCCCTCTTAATCCGATTATGGGAAATTGTCTTAAATGGACCAAAATTATACCTAAAGAAATAAATAAATTAAAACAATGGATATTCAGTTTGTTGTGATAAAATCATTACTACTTTCGCACTTTGTACCTGATTTTGCTCGTTTATAGCTTGCTGTAACGGTAATAAAATTCTCCAACTGCATATAAATTTTTTAAATTTATTAATTTGTTTAGCTATCTCATTAGTATTAATTTGACATTGTCGATTTTGGTTCTAAAACATTCACTTATAATTGCATACATCCAGTAGCGTAGCTCTAGGGGTTGGTTCGAAGCCGCAAAATTGAACCATTGTCAGTCTAGTGATGACCATGGATAAGAATAGTTAATGCTTACATTTTATTATAGATAAAATGAGAATCAAAAATTTTCCCGGGTCAAAATGTAATAGTTTAGAAGTCTTGCTATTAAAAAATACCAAAAAAATTTAAATCATTTTCTTGGTTTTTTGTATTGGACTGAATTTTTTGTTGAGCGATTTCAGCTTTTTTTAACATTTGTTTTGTTTTTTTTTAAATGCTGGATATCCGCTCAATAACAATTCGATCAGCGAAAAATTTTCGGCATATATATCGCTCATTCCCTGCAATAAAGACACAACTCAAAAATCGCGGTTTAAAATTTTAACTTTGAGTATTTGGTATGAATTTTGGTAGTTGGAATGATTTAAATACAATAAAAGCTAAAAATATGGATTCTGCCTTTTGGCTGCATGTAGATTAATATCTGAGGATCCTAGTGACATTCATAACTCCAAGCACCCGAATTTTTAGATGTGTCTTTATTGCAAGGAATGAGCGATATATCGTAAAACTTATTAAATAAGTATGAAACTAGTTAAAGTCAGATTTTATCGAGCTCCAAATAAATTATTATTATATTATTTTTGGGCTATAGCTCATTGTTACCAAAAAATTATTTGGCAAAATAGGTTGTTACAACAACATGCAAAAACCAGCCTTGGCAGGGTGTACAGCTGTTTCGGATTTTAGCCACAAAATCCTCATCAGCACTCTTTCGGCAATTTTTGTTAATCCAAGACGCCTCTATAAGGGGAAAAAGTCATGATACAACACAGAATTATTCAATTTTCTGGCAGTGAATTGTTGTGTGTGTCTCAGTCACACACAATATTAAGATTCACGTGTCAACAGTCTTAAGCTGGACTTTAAAAAAACTTTTCAACCTGTTTAAGTAGAAATGCTGTATTTTACAATAACAAGCAAAAACCAGTTTCGCAATTTTTGCCATTCGCGCTTTTTCAGTGGAATCGGTTTGATGCAAGGAATGAATTCTGTGTTGTATCATGACTTTTTCCCCTTAAACAGGCGTCTTGGATTAACAAAAATTACCGAAAGAGTGCTGATAAGGATTTTGTGGCTAAAATCCGAAACAGCTGTACACTCTGCCAAGGCTGGTTTTTGCTTGTTGTTGTAACAACTTATTTTGCCAAATAATTTTTTGGTAAAAATGAGCTATAGCCCAAAAATAAATAATAAATAATTTATTTGGAGCTCGATCAAATCTGAATTTAACTAAACAAAAGGAGGGTAAGCCATACAACAACAAACAATTTCGTTTTTTGTAATTTTCTGGCAGTGAATTGTTGTGTGTGTCTCAGTCACACACAATATTAAGATTCACTTGTCAACAGTCTTAAGCTGGACTTTGAAAAAACTTTTCAACCTGCTTAAGTAGAAATGCTGTATTTTACAATAACAAGCAAAAACCAGTTTCGCAATTTTTGCCATTCGCGCTTCTTCAGTGGAATCGGTTTGATGCAAGGAATGAATAATTCTGTGTTGTATCATGACTTTTTCCCCTTATAGAGGCGTCTTGGATTAACAAAAATTGCCGAAAGAGTGCTGATGAGGATTTTGTGGCTAAAATCCGAAACAGCTGTACACTCTGCCAAGGCTGGTTTTAGCTTGTTGTTGTAACAACCTATTTTGCCAAATAATTTTTTGGTAAAAATGAGCTATAGCACAAAAATAAATAATAAATAAGTATGAAACCATAAAAAAGACTAAATACTCTATTAATATTCATTAGATTTAACAAATAATTAAAATTAGGTTGTTTTTATCAAATTATTTTATTTTTATTTAACGCAGTTGAAAATAGGAAAATTGTGCAACATTTCCATACATTGACAAAAAAATTAAATAAAAATGCGTTTTATAATCAGAAAAATACGAGAAAAAACCGAAATTATCCATTTTGGGCTGTCGCCTCCCCCAGACCAATAAATCAAAAAATTGTTTTTTAGAGCCTTCACAAAAAAAAAAATATTTGCAAAAAAAAAATATTTGCAAAAAAAAAATAAATAAATAAAAGTACGTTTTATAATGAAAAAAATACAAGAAAAAACTCAAATTATTGATATTCCCATATGTTGAGGTTATCAGAGAAACACCAATGTATTATTCAAAAACCAATATATCAATACAGTTTTCTCATTTTTATTTCCTACCAAAATGCGCATGTTTTCTTACATTTTTTCCGATAGTGCGACGGTAGCAGAGGCGTCATCCGCTCAACCGGCCACCGCTGCAATTCGGTTTAAAGCAATATGCATTAAACAGAATTTCAACCGACGTATTAAAATCCATTCTGAGTAGAGACCGACCGAAATCGCTATCGTAGACATTACTGTCAGGGTAGTAGATTTCAAGAGAGGGGAGTAGATATAGTCTTCTGCGTAGAGCAGTAGAAATTCTACGATGTAGTAGAAATGTCTGTCGGGGTAGAAGATTTGTAGAAAGAGTAGTAGTTTTGCATTGTATGAAACTCATATAAAATTTTGAGGAGTAGATTTCTTACAATAGTAGTAAAAATTATTTTGAGGGAAGTAGAAAAATTTACTACCGTAGTAAAGGAGTAGAAATTTAAAAAAAATCGCGAGAGTAGTAGATCTACACCGATAGTAGTACAGTTATTTCCGCTTAATTGAGTCGACAAAAATGCACAACTTTTGTTGCAATTAACCGAAAAAATCAATAATGCGGTTAATCATTATTTGTATTGGAGTGCGGGACACCATGTATATATCAAGGGCTAAGCCAGGATATTTTTGGTGGGGTGGAATATAAAAAGGTAGCTCTTTTGTAGAAACTAAGGAAACCCCAGGAACTTAGGCAATTTTTTTAAATTAGAAAAAAAAAACATAAAAGGGAAAAGGGGTATCTCCGGAGCCTTTTGTATCAAGTGGGACACAGGTAGTGTAATAAGGACAATCCCCCTCAAAGGGGTACGCCTGGCAACCCTAGGTGCATCCTATAGGAAATCGTCTAGTATCAATTTGAAGAGAATTACACCGCCTACTTTTTAGACCAAACAGATTTTTCGTAAAGTTGATAGCTTGTATTATATAACTTGTCAAAGTTTTGTATATCTGGTTTTTGTGTCATATTTTGTAAACGGTGGGATGCACGTTGATCAGACTTATTACCAATCTTAATTCTCTACAATGTTTAGCTACAACATTTTGTTGTGGGGCTATTGGTTTCAAAGTTAAAGTTCGGCAAACATGAAACTTTTAAATAACTGCAACTGTTGTCAAGAAACTCTTATCGAAGTAAATCTACTACTCACGCGATGATTTTTAAATTTCTACTCCTCTACTACGGTAGTAGATTTTTCTACTTCCTTCAAGATATTTTCTATTACTATTGTAAGAAATCTACTTCATAAAATTTTATGTGAGTTTCATACAATGCAAAATTACTACCCTTTCTAGAATTTCTACTACTATCGTAGAATTTCTACTGCTCCACGCAGAAAACCTACTCCCCTCTCTTGAAATCTACTACCCTGACAGCAATTTCTACTACTCTACGGAAAAAATTAAATCTACTCCCCTTTCTTCAAATCTACTTCCCCAAAATTGAATAACTACTACTCTCGTCGTAGCAAAAAGTAATAACCCAGCCCCTTCAATTGATTGGCACGCATTTGATAGTTTGATTCTAAATTTATCTGATTCATGATCTGAACTTAAATTTATCGATTTCAGCCTACTACGCTTAATTATAATCTACTTTATTGCATTTAAATACACAATTTTTTCTTTTATTTTTCCGGTTTCGGCCGAAATTAAAAAAATTAAATTTTGGTTTCGGCCGAAAAAAGAAATACAAAATTTCGGCCATTTCGGTTTCGGCCGAAATAAAAAAAAGGGATACATATTTCAAATGACAATTTACCGAAATTTTTTATAACAGAATTACAAATCATTTTATATCATGCTACTCAATTAAGAGAGTATTGCAATAAAGCGGAACTCAATAAAGCGGCTAAATCCCTGTATATGTTATATTGGACTTTTTCATTAAACATTTTTTGACTCAATTAACCTGAAAAATCAATAAATCGGGGCACAATTAAGCGGAAACAACTGTATATGGGATTGAAAAATGATTGACAAGAGTTGCAATTATTTATTTAAATAGCACTGACCGACCTTTGTTTTGTTAAATGATAAAACGTGGTTGTTCTTATGTATTTTGCCCATATATATAATACTTCTATATTGCCAGTATAGTGAAAGTACATTTACTGATATCAATAGACAAAATATATGAAAAGGTACATTCTCAGTTAGGATTTCTCTGTCAAACTAATACAAAATTCAATGCTTGCTATTTCGCTCATACAGTGAGCTCAAAACACATTGCAGAGATAGGATACTGGCAATATAGAAGTATTACATATATGATTTTGCCACTCTAAATCCGAAAATAATAATGAAGTTTTTCCAGCACGAATCATTTTTTCGCAAACGCCACAAAAAGTTAATTTTTGGTGCGTGCTGGAAAAATTTCATTATTATTTTCGTATTCAGTGTCTCAAAATAGATGAGAATCAAGTCTAGTTACACACAAAAAGTTCAGTTTTGTCAATCAGTGTAATCCTTGTTATTTATTTTTTTAATTTTTCGTATCAAGCCGAAATTTCGGTCGAAAACGGTATTTTATTTTTCAGCCGAATCTGAAACACGGCCGAAACAGCTTTTTTGGCCGAAAACCCGAATTTCGGTCGGTCTCTAATTCTGAGTGAAAATAATGGAATTGGGGAAAACGGGTAATTTACATTTTTCAGGGCATTTTCAAAAACACAATATGCCTGTTTTAGTTGTGTATATAGTTTACAGTAAGTGGTAGGTAATAAATAAAAAACGCATCCGCTAACTTGAATATTTAAACTCGAAAGATTTTTCGGCCCCTACAGCGAATTTGAAAATTATTGGCATTACTGATACTACGGTGCAACCCTATACCGTCAGCCGTCGACCAAAAAATAGAAATAAATCTAAGCTTATAGAAATGAGCACGGTTGCTTTTTGGTACATAAAAAAATGTTTAAAAAAATGTGTATTTTTCTGTATTTTTTAAAGTTTAATTGCAATTAATGCGTATAGTATGTAAAAAGAATCTACAAACAAATAAATTACAAATTGACGCTAAACTCGAATCAAATATTTGATTTCTTTGTTACACTTTTTCAAAAAAAATTCAAAAAATTACAACTCTCAGCAAATGTGCACAAATTTGGAGAGCAGTCATATACTGACACCACCTGGACGGTGGCGGCCGCAAGAGCTGTCACATAAGCATCTGTTGTGTGGAAAACAATGGAGGCAGTTCTAATGGTGACCGTTTTGACCCTAAAGGGTCCTTTGAACCCTTTTTGAGTGCTTCGGACCCTTTTTGAGTGGTTGGGACCCCAGGACCCAACTTTTCAACAAAAAGTATGATAGAACCCTTTTTTTAGTTTAGCAATTTAAAATATACATTTTGATATACGATATAATATTGAAATATTATTATTAAATGTATACACATTTATAAAAAATTTTATGAAATATGTACTACTTATAGCATAAATAGGAAAAATTATACCAAAAATCGTACATTTTTTGGAGCAAAATTCAATTGTATACCTTATGGTATTCAAAATATACCGAAAAGTCAGCTGTTTTTGTGAATATACCGAAAATGTTACAATATGCCACACTTATGTACCAAATTTGGCCAAAATGTCCCCTGAATGGTAAAAATTAATGGTTAAAAAATCGATGCTCTTAAGCCTGGTTTTCATTCTGTCATAACCAAGTTTATGATGCCATTGATTTGGAAATAATGAAAACCAGGCAGTAATAGTATTGCAGTAATAAGAAAAGTAATCATTGCATTGTTAGTTTTTGTTGAAGTAAATACATTTAGCTACTTTTGTTATGTTTTTTCGTAATTTTTTATTGGGACCCTTTTTGAGAACTATTAATAAAGCTTGTGCGGCTACATCACGTGCATTTCTGCACACCGTCTGGAGAATAAATTTCAATTGTAAACAGAAAACAGCGTTTCGATTTGGCGGAACGTAGCATTATAACCACCTCCACGTTTCCAACGATAGGCCACGTCCCACAGTGTAACGAGTGTGGCTAAAAATACACGAAACGGACTTGTTGTTTTCAAAAAAACCAGTTCGGAGTTTGGTTTAAAATACACCCACTAAGTAAAAAATATGGCAACTCGGTGAACTCCGTGGCCATTCGAGTGTAGTGGGATCGGGTGGCAGCTTCGACACACGAACGAGAATTATAATAAGTAGTTTTTAGTAAGAGTTTGTACAAAACGGACAGGCCAATAAATGTTGGGTTTTTTGGTATATTTTTCCCAACAATAAAATACTTTAGAGTTTTATTTCTCTCGGATACTATACAATTTGTCATTGGAAAGTATAGAAAAAGTGTGGCATAGCCATTGGAAACTTGTGTAATAGGCAAATAGGAAAGAAATTGATCGCTGATGCTGCCACACATATTGCTGAGTGGGAAAGAGACAGCTATAGTATACACGAATAAAGGGAAAGACAAAACGGCCGACCGGCGTTCGAGAAAAATCTGGCCATGTGCGCAGTTTATTGTTTGTTAGTCAAAAACAATGTATAACTCGGTGCTTAGACCGAGATATACTTTACTTGAATTGGGTTTCAACAAACACAAATTGTATAACTAGGTGCTTAAACCTAGATATACTTTCCCTTGAAATGATGAATTCAACGTGGAAGTGGTTGTTGTCCAATTGAATTGGATTTGCCGTTAATCGGCCCTTTTATTGATTTTTCTTTTTAATATTTACATAAATTTCGATTTTAATGTATCCACAAAATGTGGACATATGCAAACAATACAGACTGCAGCATAAGCATTTAGCGACACATTGCAGTGGCGTGAAATTTGATCGCCACAGTGCAATGCTCTGTGACTTTAGCCAAGGCTAAATGTGTTGTTGTCATAAGCGCGCATTTTCGCAAATATGCAATGCTGGGATTATACATTCTCCCCGCCGTTGAACAGTTGTTCAACAAACGCTGATCTCATCTGATGTCTCGTGTGGGTGCTCATGAACTTGATGTTGAAATTGAATGTCATCAGCAAGATTTGGTTGGTGGACATTTGTTCTTGGCCTGGGTTGTGGTGGGCTGCCGACATCGATGCGGTGGAGTATAGCCAAACTCGACTGCGATGATCTCGTTACAGGGTTTGACCGAAACCATACTATTGTTCACTACTGTAGGTATCGGGAACATTTTGTATAACTCGAAACGCTCTTCGTTGCATAGCGGTATTGTTACTCGAAATACTATATGGTTTTCAGTTACTTCTCCTTGGATCGTCATGATGTGGTACAAATGTAAAGAGTCAGCTGGTAGTCGGAGAAGTGGTGGTGGGTGATTGCGGATTCTTACCAACACTTCTTGCAATTGCTGTGGTGATAGCACACTTGGACTGATCTTGGGGTGATGAGTGTCAGCGAGAACGTCCAATATTGAGGCTTGTATTCGATGCAAATTTGAAGACATTATTGTGAGCTGGAGTGATAGCGAGATAAACCTTTCAAATATTGTATGTTGAGAAGTTTCGCCATGGATTCTGTTTATGATTTCAGTAATCTGGTTGTCAAGGTGATTGAATTTGGATTGAATTGACAGTTGATCGCCTTTGATAATATTGATGGTCGAATCAATTGCTGACGTTTGATTTTTCAGTAACTGTTGAAGGTAGCTTTCGTTCTCCTTGACCATGTCGATCGTATCTGATAGTTGATCAGCGTATTTTGAGTCAAGGATTCCAAATAACGAATTGGCTATGTTTCCCACCAAGTCTATTGCTCCTATTTTTTCCCACTTGGCTGTTAGAAAACTATTATCCAGCTTCAGTTGATCTCTCACATGTTCAAGGTGGGTTACCACATTCGTGCAAGTACTTTTTTGATTTATTTCTAGGCACAAATGTCGTAGAGCCGCTGTGCCATTGGAAAATGCTGAAAGTTCATTCCAATATGGGCCTAATTCGTAGTAGATAATCAACTTCCATTCTGTGCGAGATATTAATGCTGAACCGATGCCTTCGAAATGTATACCAGGTTCAGGTTTGAGTTCGAGGTTTTCAATATTTGTTGCCATTATAATGGGCAATGCCAGCATGAGCACTAGTAGTCCGGTAGTCAAGTTGAACAATGACGTTTTCCGCCTTTTGCGTACTGTTTCTTCTGAGTGATGTGGGCGATTGTCGTTGCGTCTGACGGGAGTAGTCCGAGGTTGTGCTGATATTTTTGCATTGTTGTCTTCCTCATGTTCATTGACTGGTAATAGTGCCAGTCTATGAATTGCCCTTCGTGAGACGTTTTTTGCTGTACGAACGTCGGCAACTCTGACATGACCATCCGCACCTCGAATTACATTAAATACTCGTCCCAATGGCCACTTTAATGGAGGCAGATTGTCTTCCTTTATTAGAACCATTGTTCCTGGCTTGACATTTTGTGATTCTTCCTTCCATTTGTAGCGGTGCTGTAAGGTATTCAAATATTCCATGGACCATCTCCTCCATAATTCCGTTCTGAGCTGCATCAAGCGCTTCCCCCTCGTGGGGAGTTTAATGTTCGGTTGTTGAACATGACTATCTATTGAAGATGTTAATGACTCACCGATGAGGAAGTGACCAGGTGTGAGCACTTGCAGGTCATTTGGGTCAGACGATATGGGCGTGAGAGGTCTGGAGTTTAAAATGCCTTCTGCTTCGGCAAGAACTGTCCCCATTTCTTCGTAAGTAAGATTAGCTGATGCCAAAGATTTTTGTAGCAATCCCTTTGCTGACTTTACTGCCGCTTCCCATAACCCACCAAAGTGTGGTGCTCGTGGTGGAATAAAAGCGAATTCGATGTCCGTTTTGCTGCATTCGTTGACAATTTTCTCTGTTGCATGGTCATCGTGAATTATGTGATGAATTTCCCTCAACTGGTTCTTCGCTCCCACAAAATTGGTGGCATTGTCGCAGTATAGGGTCTTGCAATGTCCACGGCGAGCTATGAAACGTTTAAGAGCTCCTATGAAGGCTTCAGTTGTCAGATCACTTACTAGCTCCATGTGCACGGCCTTGGTGGCAAAACAGCAAAATACGGCTACATATGCTTTCATCGGTTGTTTTCCTCGGATTTTGAAATGTGTCCACACAGGGCCAAAGAAGTCCACTCCCGAGATGACAAACGGTCTGGCTGGTTGTACCCTTGTTTCTGGTAAATTACCCATCACTTGGTTTAGCAACTTTGGTCGCGCTCGGAAACATTGAACGCAATTTTGAGTGACGGAGCGAGCCAAGGTTTTTATTTTGATTGGTCAAAATCTTTGTCTCACGATCGCTGTGAGTGTTTGAGGACCAGCATGCAGGTGCTCCCTATGCAAATCAGTCATTAGCAGTTTTGTCCATGGATGGGCGTACGGCAACAACATTTGGTGTTTTGCATCAAAACTTAGGCTGGAAGCTTTTAAGCGACCCCCAACCGATAGATTGCTGATGGGGCTTCCATTGTTCACACTTGAATGACGCTTCAAATGTTTAATGTCATCAGCAAAGGCATCCTGTTGTAAATATTTGACAATGTGTATCAATGACTCCTCTACTTCTGCTGCGGTTGGACTGTTGCGACGTGAGAAGCATCGCGTTTGAAGTGTTTCACGCAGCGAATCACATATGTTATTATTCTTTGGAGCCGTCGAAATGAATTTTTGTGGTTTATTTTTTCAAATATGTCTTTGGATTGGCGGTTTTCAACAGATACAGATGTAGATGATGCAGCTGCAGTTGTCTGCTGCATCACTTCTAAGAGACATTGGTCACTAGGAGGTTGGAGTGGCCCATTTGTCGCAGTTTTGTGTAGGCATGTAGGTTGCGATGCTGTAGTTGACGTTGTCTGTTGCCTAACTTCCAAAAGGTTGGAGTGACCAACTTGTCACAGCTTTGTATAGATATCTCGGACCGAATAGACAAAAACATATTGTCCACTAGCTTGGCTGGTTGTAAGCCTCTTGATATGAGGTCGGCTGGATTGTCTTGAGATGGTACATGGCGCCATTGTTGTGGAGTAGTCACCTGCTGAATTGCGGATATCCGATTGGCAATGAAGGTGTGATAATTCGATGAATTCGCGTGGATCCATCCCAACACTGCCGGGGAGTCGGTCCAAAAATATGTGGTCACTCCTTTGTATATCGCACTATCGTTGAGCTTCAGCATCAGTTCTACTGCGAGTTTTGCAGCGCATAACTCTAATCGTGGCAACGTTATTTGCTTTGTGGGGGCAACACGTGATTTTGCACAAAGAAACCGAATTATCACGATACCGTGAGCTTGCGTCGTCCTCATGTAGGCCACGGCTCCGTAAGCGTGCTCCGATGCATCGGCAATTATATGGACTTGTGGATTGTTGGGCTTGGTGTGGCCAAAGACATGCCGAGGTACGCTGATAGTTTGTAACAGTAGTAGGTCTTTCTTGAGGCCAATCAGGTGTTGTGCAATGGAGATGGGAGTTCCGTATCCCAGTCGATTTTTAGTTTCCATAGTTCTTGCAGAAATATTTTCGCAGTAGTCGTGACTGGAGCGATGAAACCAAGGGGATCAAAAATTCTGGATATATCGGCTAACGCTGTACGTTTGGTGATCTTCCCAGTACTTATTTCTCCAATTTTGATTTTAAAATCGTCGTTCGAGGGATTCCATGTCAATCCCATTGTCTTGATGGTGTCGTTGTGCGTCTCCCCGATTTCAACTTTGACTTCACGATCAGCTAGTGGGATGTCTTCAAGTAACTTTGGGTGGTTCGCGCACCACTTTCTCAACCTGCAGACTGTAACATGAAGCGTAGTTGTTGCTGCATTTCACGTGCAGTGGGTAGATGATCAGATCCACTCAGCACGTCGTCGACATAAAAATTTGATTTCACAACATCCGCCGCGAATTTGTATTTGTCGGCTTGACCCTCAGCCAATGCTTGAAGTGTGCGTATAGCCAAGTAAGGTGCAGATGTTGTGCCATATGTTATTGTTGTAAGCTTGTAGCACTTCATGGGATGTGATGGGTCTTCTCGCCACCAAATGAGCTGGAACCTTTGATCGTCTTTATCTAACTTTACTTGTCGGTACATTTTTTCAATATCTGCTGTAAAGACAAATCGAGGGAGACGAAAACGAACTAAAATGGTAACGACATCTTCTTGGATGGTGGGTCCTGTGGCCAGAAGATTGTTCAACGATACGTTGGTTGAAGTTGTAGCGGAAGCATCGAAAACAACTCTTAGTTTTGTTGTTGAGCTGTCTGGCTTGAACACTGCATGATGTGGCAGAAAATAATTTGGCCCCTTCACATCTGTGGCAACGATCTCTTCCATGTGACCAAGCTGCACGTACTCACGCATGAAGGCTGTGTATAGGGATTTAAATTCAGGATTTTTGGTCATTTTCCTTTCGATAGCCATAAAGCGCTGCAGAGCTATATCCCGTGACTCTCCAAGTTGATCCGCACTGAGTTGAAATGGCAACTTCACTATGAATCGCCCGGTGTTGTCTCGATGAACATTCTGCAGAAAGTGTTCTTCACAACGACGTTCGGCAGATGTGAAGTTGTTTTTGCGTGTGTCACATGCTTCAAGTAGCCAACATTTTTCGAGTGTTTTATTAAGGGAATCATCCTCAGTGGAAATTCCGCATGTGATAGCTGCATTGGGAATGTCTTGATTGTTGTATTCACCCCCAGCTATCCAGCCCAACCGTGTATTCTGTAATATCGGCTGTCCAACTCCTATTGTTAGTTGGCCAGTGCCTAACGATGAATAGAAGATCCCGGCTCCAAGAAGAATATCGATTTCTTTGGACTCGTGGAACTTCGGGTCGGCTAAGTGGATACCATCAGGGATATTCCAATTATTGATGTTGATAGTTTTTGATGGTTGTCTTGAAACAATTTCTGGCAAAACGTGAGCTTCAAGTCGGCTCGTGAAATCGGTCACATTTGAATGGAGTTGCAGATTAACTCTTTCGGCGGTACGGCTTTTTACCTGGCCGATGCCCTCGACTCCAATGAGGCATGGAACCCTTTGTAGTCCTAATTTGTTCACAAATCGTTTTGTAATGAAGTTGGTTTGTGAACCGCTGTCCAACATAGCTCGACAATGGATTCGTTGGCCCCAATTATTTGTAATGGACACGATGGCTGTGCTAAGCAATGTGGTTTTTGACAGTCTTACACTTTCTCCAACAGCTGGAAGTGACACTGGAACATCATTGGCTCTTGATGGGGCATCGGGTGATGTCGCTGCTACCTTGATGAACTGTTTGTTTGCATTGCTTGTTGATGGTGCATCGTGTGACGTCACTGCTACCTTGACGAATGGTTTGTTTGCATTGCTTGTTGATGGTCGGCTTTCTTTGTTGGCATGTTCCTTTTCTCCCAAATGCAATAATGTGTTATGTTTTTTGTTGCACTTGGTGCAGCCTCGGGACGGACAATCCTTTGAGGTGTGACTGCTTTTGAGACAATTGAAGCATATTTTTTGCATTTTAGCCCAGTTTAGTCGATCTTTCGCCGACACTTTCAGGAACTCCTTGCAAAAGTATATGCAACCTGCAGTTATTGCAGGTTGCAGATGCTGCTACCGCTGTTGCTACCCTATATGTATTTGTTGTGGCCTTTGGAGTGTTTGTCCGTTCTCGACCACCGAGGACCTCCAGGGATTGGAAACAATTTTCAATGAAGTCCAATAAGCTCTTCATTGATTGTAGCTCTTTGGGATTCTTCAATGACTGTTCATAAAGAATGTGGATCTGCCGATCTAGTTTTTTGATTAACAAATGCAGCAGTAGTGGATCCCAAGATTCCGTCGATATTTCAAGATTCTCCAATGCCAAAAGACTTTCACGAATGACGTCGTGTAAGCCTTTTAGAGCAGTTGAAGAAGTTGACTCAGCTGACATTTTTGGATGTCCTGTCAATCTTTCTATCAATGTTGATGCCAGCAATCTTCTATTTTGGTATCTGTCTTGCAGCAGCTTCCAAGCCGTCTCGTAGTTCTCTTTGGTTAGAGCTAGATGCCTGATCACTCGCTCAGCTTCACCGGTCAAATTGGCCTTCAAATTCCACAGCTTTTGTACTGCTGCGATTGGCGATTTGTGCACCATTTCGCTGAAGATGTCGAAAAACTGGTTCCACTGCAGATAGTCACCATTGAACATCGGAATAGTTATTTGTGGCAACCGGAACGATGGTGGTGCAGCTGGCGGTGGAGCTTCTTTAGAGTGGCCTTCTCGGGAGTGGACTTCTTCTGCCAGAGTATGCAACTCGATCATCTTGTGGTGGACCTGTTGTTCCATGTCAAGGTATGCATTGAAATCATACCCTTCATCTTCTGGTGATGAAGCCTCCTCCCATAATCTGTAGTTCGTGTTCTCAACTTCGCTCCATAGTCGCTGCAGTCTTGCAATATTTCCCTCGAAATATTGCCGTGATTGATCCTTTCCGCTTTCGATACCGGCTAACAGGCGTTTCATGGATGCCATTAATGCTTGTTGCTTGCGCAGCACTGACGCCACTCCATAGTGTACGGTTTTTTCAGAATGAGCACCTTTCTTTTGCTCTACACTGCCATCATCCTTAGCCCTGGGCGCAACGGCAGGCTTTATATTAAATGCCTTAATGCACTCTTGAATGTCCTCCATGACTTTGTTATATGTTTCGCCCAGTGACGCATGAATATCCTTTTCGAAGTACTGGTGATCTGCGGGAGCGGCTGGATCTCTGCGAATTTGGTTGTCAGCTCTTTGAAATATTGTCCACAAATCTTTCAGTTCTGTTGCCTTCCTGTTAAGGTACTCTACAGTTTTTCTATTTTTAGACGTCTTTTTATAGTTGCTGATGATCCTCTGTATGTTGGTGGCATTTTCATCCTGCTGATTTATTAGGTCGTCCAGATTATTCGTCTTTAACTTAAAATACCATAGAATTTGGTAAAAAGCACCAGTTTGGTAACGCAAAAAGGATACAGCAACGCAACTCGGTTTATGTACCGCTGTTGCGACTGTTCGTCTTTAAATCCAAATACCATAGTACCTTTGTGGCGCAACAGCGGTACATAAACCGAGTTGCGTTTGGTTGCTGCGTCCTTTCTTCGGGGTCACCAAAATGTATAACTCGGTGCTTAAACCGAGATATACTTTACTTGAATTGGGTTTCAACAAACACAAATTGTATAACTAGGTGCTTTCCCTTGAAATGATGAATTCAACGTGGAAGTGGTTGTTGTCCAATTTAATTGGATTTGCCGTTAATCGGCCCTTTTATTGATTTTTCTTTTTAATATTTACATAAATTTCGATTTTAATATATCCACTAAATGTGCACATATCCCAACAATACAGACTGCAGCATAAGCATTTAGCGACACATTGCAGTGGCGTGAAATGTGATCGCCACAGTGCAATGCCCTGTGACTTTAGCCAAGGCTAAATGTGTTGTTGTCATAAGCGCACATTTTCGCAAATATGCAATGCTGGGATTATACAAACGATTTATAAAATAAAACATTCTCGAGCTAAATAAAACCTTTTTAAAAGAAAAGCAAATACTCAGCAATGGATAAAACCAAGGTAGCATCAGTGATTAGTATAGTATTTTGGAAAATAATAGAATTCAAGATTCGCTTGTGAAGGATTGTGTCAAATTAGAATGTATTGTGATATTGTTCTGCATCAGACGGCGTTTTTTGCTGTTGGTTTTTGTGCTAAGAAGTGCTGGGACTCTTTGGGGAAAGTTGGAAAGTAAAATTCGTTAAATATTATGAAACGTCGCATTGTTGTAGAATTTCAAAGTGAGGTTAAGTGAGGAAAGTATGTATGCATGCATATGGATGGGTGTCGATGCTAGCAACTAAATACCAAGATGCACGTCACAGGAATAAGGAAAAATTATAACATTTTGACACGGTTGTTCGCTTGTGAATTGAATTTTAATTTATGGAAGAATTTATGGAAGAATTTATGGAAATTTATTGACTATTTGGACAGAACTAATTGGAATTCGTTCATTTATGAAATGGAAAGCGGGAAAGAATCTGATTTTTAAATTTATGATTTTAGAAGACGAAGAAGAAGAAAACCCATATGCGGTTAGAAGTAACGATGACAACTCCAACGCCACAAGGTGAGCATTTTGAAGCAAGTGCAGCAACACATGATCCACAAACCGGACCAGTGTGGAATCAGTTTAAGACGCATTTGAATAGCATGCGACGGATGGCTCATTTTATGAGCTCTGAAGAATTCGGCCGACTCGGTTACGACGGTGTCAGCGTGAGTCATGATCGATTTCAGGAACTTTGGGGAAAGTGGAATGAGCTGCACATGCACCTGATTCAGGAAATGGACATTGAGGCCTTACAGAATTCATCGGCTTTCTTGGACGTAGCGTAATTTGAAGACATTCCAATTTTTCGTCAGAAATTGAGCGAATTGAATCCACACGGATCGCAGGGTCACGCTTCTTGCGTTGGGAGTGAGGCCGGCACATCAAAATCCGATCATATTATTAATGTTCAAGTTGCATTGCCCGTACAACAACACGATATCAAGAACACATGGGGAGAATTTGATGGATCGTTGATAAAGTGGCAGGGTTTTCGTGATCGTTTTGTATCGGCCATTCACAACAACGATAGCGTTTCAGCAGCTTACAAGTTTTCCTATTTAAAAAAGTCCCTTACTGGTAGAGCAGCAAAGACTCTAGGCGAATGGGAATTGACGGAGGAGGGCTACAATGAGGCTTGGGAGCGTTTAAACCAACTCTTCAACAAAAAGTATCCGATTTGTCGTGAATACCTACGGCCATTTCAGCGCCTTCCACAGATTCAAGGGAAGCCTTCCACATATGATCTGCAACGAATGGCAATTACGACCCATGAGACCATGCGTCAACTTCGGGCTCTACAATTACCGGTTGACGCCTGGGACATATTCGTGGTTCATAACTTGCACGAACGATTAGATGAGGAAACCGCAACAAAATCGGAATTGCAAAGGACAACGGAAATGCCTACAGTGGCCGAGATGTTGAAATTTTTGGACAAACAAGCGGCAGCCTTGTCTCACGTGCAACGTGCAAACGGAAAGGAAAAGTCGAGGACCAATGGAAAAATGGAAAGTCGGGAAAGGTCGCAAAGTAAAGCGCGTGTATAACAAAGCTCCATTTTTCATGCGCTATGTGCAATGGCGATCACCCTTTGCACGAATGTCAAGAGTTTTTATCGTTGAATCTGAACGCACGAATAAAATTCGCTAGAAGTAGCAGAATCTATCCGAACTGTTTCAAGTATGGGCATAAGAAGGAAGATTGTTTTGGGCCCATATGTCCCTCATCAAAATGCGAGAAGGATCCAGCCCACAATAAACGATTGTAACCAAATAAAAAGGAGAACTACAAAGTTCTATCGGTCAACGAAGCTTCATCAAAAAAAAGCGTTCACAACAAGTAAAGGGAGGTATTTGACTAGACGAGGTTCCAGGAATGTCACGGTTAGAAGCTCAAAAATAATATCCCATAAATTCCAACACAATATTACTATTATGTATGAGAACGATATTTTATTTCTTTAAAAACAGCGGTTAATATTTATAAAATGAACGAACTAAATTATCGCCTTACCGCAGTTTGCACCTCATACCTCATTCCGTGACTCTGTTAGAATGAAGGAAAACGTTCAAGAGCTAAAGTACGTGAGCTTTAAAAATCACGAACGAAGTAGGAAGTGCAGACTGCGCTTACAATTAGGCGAGACGAATATATAATTAAAATTGAAATAACAAAGAAATATAAAAACGACAATTCACAATAAAGGAGACAGTTCACACTGGTCATTCAGCCACATCCCCGACCCCGTGGATCGACTCCGATTCACCACATTCCAAGTCAAGAATGGCCAATTTAGACGCAGGTCGATTTAAAACTCCAGTACTCGTACGCACCTCTGCCCGTCTTGCCACACCGTCGACTCCATGATGTACTTGCGTCACTACACCGCGGCACCATTGCTTCCTGGGTATGTTGGCGTTACATATGAGCACCAAATCGCCAACCTGCATCGGCCTAGTCGGTACGCACCATTTAGCTCGTCGAGTTAAAGTTGGCAAATTCTCTACAATCCAGCGTTTCCAAAATCGATCTCTTAATTGACGCGCAATGCGCCACTGCTTACGCAATACCCGTGGTTCGTCTGCAGGGTCGCTCACACTTGGCGTTTGTGCCGTATTTGCTGAACCGAGTAGAAAGTGGTTTGGAGTAAGCGGTTCCTCCTGGTCGATGGAAATTGGCAGGTGTGTCAAAGGTCGCGAGTTGACCACGTTCTCCGCCTCAATCACAAGACACTGCAGCGTATAATCGCGGGGCGAAACTTCTTTCAGCGTATGCGCAACACTTGCTTGACGCACTGTACCATACGCTCCCACACGCCGCCTGCTGATGGGTTATTGGGACAGTTAAATATCCACATTTCATCCTGGATTCGCTCGCAGTCGAAGACTTCGGAGAAACGTTTCGCCTCTTTGTCGGCACCAATAAAGTTCTTGCCGTTGTCGCAGCGCATTCTAACCGGCACTCCTCGGCGGTTAATAAAATTTCGTATGGCTAGAATGCAGGCATCCGTGGACAAGTCGAAGGCGACCTCCAGATGAATGGCTCGTATGGTTAGGCACGTGAAGAGCGCCACCCATAGTTTTTCTGTGCGACGACCAATCGTCACCGTGAGCGGGCCAAAATAGTCCAGGCCAGTGTAGGAAAATGTGTTACAATAAAACCGCGTCTGTTCGCTTTTATGTCACTTTATTAACTAACTCTCAGTATTTAATTTCGGTTGCTGCCAACCAAACAAAAGTGCTGACCCAACAATCTCGCAAGTGCATTGGACCTCGATCGAGTCAAAGCCCTCAATCGCTCATTTCGCAATTGGAGACTTAATTGTGTCAGGTCTTGCTTGGCTAACAAACATGCTACAGGGTGATGTTAAAATGCGTGGCTCATGTGTTTAATGGGCCACAACATTCCTCACCACCCGCAGAAAAGAAAGGGTTATTTTGGATACGACAATAATCCTTTCTTGACACCATGTAAGCACATTTTATTTAGGTATATGTTACATATTTTAATTATTATCAACTACTATAAAATTCACAAAACTCTTAGTATATATGTAGTTTATCAATTTTAATGATTTATTTATTTATCTACTATTTATTTATTTAACTACTATAAAATTCACATAACTCTTAGTATATATGTAGTTTAGCAATTTTAATAATTTATTTATTTATCTATTACAATTTGGCACTTAATTTTAAAATTCTGAGAAAACACAATTTAAGCAAAATGTTCATAAATCTTCTAATTTATTTTATAGATACATATACTACTCCCATTGTCGGTCCTGATGATATTACTGATGCCTTCCGCTGTAGTTGTATTGTATGTTTTTCTGGTTCTATATTTGTTATTGTTTCAATATGTCGCCTCGATTTTTCTTGAACTATCCTAGGACTGTTTCTCCGCCACGTTGCGTTTGGTAAGGACGGCATGTGCACAGATAATCTCGTAGGCTTAATTCTCCTGTGCTATATGGTGCATATTACTATCCCTATAATTGCAATAAGTAATATACCTGAGAGTCTGGCCTCAGTCTGATGGTAATGGATGCTGTTAGTTAGTTGTCGTTGTTCCATTTCCGACTTTAGGTCGTCGAAATTTCTCTCGCCATCTGATAACATTTCCTTTATTCTAGTGTGATCTGATACCAAGATGGCGGTAGGAATAGTTCTTGTTGCGTTGACGTCCAACAACTTCGTCCAGTTTGCTTTCAAGCCTTCAATTAGTGTTGCGTGGTTGTTTGGTCGAGTACTTATGTTGTGCCTGCTTTCGTGATGGCACTCGAGTCTGTAAATTATTCAAACTGCATTTTCCCTTTATCGTTAACTCTCCGAATCCCGAAAGTGTAACTGCATGCACATCGTCCTCACAAACAGCATCAAAAGTCTCCCTGTTCCGCAATTTGAAGATCCATCTATTCGCTGTTTCTGTCTTTATAAGGATCCCGTTGCTTGCTGGAACAACCACATGTTTGCATCTGTCATCTCCGACTGGGGTGTGCTGCATCATGTTGACCTCACAATTTGTGTTCATCCGCGTGAGGATTTTACCAGGGTGCTTGCACATTGTGATTTCCGTTATTTCGTCCACTTCCAGTTGTCGACAATTTGAAACCTCGTGTAACGAGAGGCCGATGAAATCTCTGCCATGCAGTCGTAAGTTGACTTTGTCACTATATCCCATTGCTCATTAACGAATAGTGGAACCGGGTACACCTTGTATAACGTGAATTTTGTTTGGTCTGGTAGCGGTATTTTGGCCACAATCACCATGCCGCCATCTATTGGAAATACCTTAACTTTCGCGGTCCGGTGAACATCGAAATTTCGGGATAGCAACCATTTTGATTTATTATCCACGGAGAGTCGGGCTATCATCGCATCCACGTCCTCCTTGTCAAGTATGGTTGGGTGTAGACTTCCTTTATATAAGTCATCTAGTATCGCCAATTCTACTTGCTGTTGACTTTGGCTATCAAGCAGGTTTGAGTTTAATGTCACGTCCATCCTTTGAATCTGCAACGATAGTTCGATTTCGTGAAAGTTCTTGTTGTGGCTCTTGGACTCTGCCGCTTGTTTAGTGACTGTCTCGTTCAGCTTGGTTTGCAACATCTCAATTTCACGTATTGTTGTCAGCAAAGGCTTCTATAACTTTTTGTAATTTGTGGCTCGTCTTTTCATGACTTCTAACGTTTCGCTGCCTCTCTCTTCGATATCATTCAGGTGGCCTGTTGGCGTCGTTTTGATCCATGACTCCGAGTGCCCAATTGAACATTTCTCCCATGAAGTTTAATGATCGTCTAGGTCTCCGAATTTTGAACGTGCTTTGAATAATCTCTTCAGTATCGCGGAGCTTCGATATTATGGAGTTTGTCACTTGCAGTGGTGCCAAGCAGGATGCTGTAAAGTCAACGTTTGGAAAAAAACAAGCTTGGTTGTAGCTTCTCGCACATGTCTTGTATTTTCTGCTGGAAGCTGGTTATCTGCTCCAAGAATTCCTCCAGCTCAATTGGCTTGAACTTTGTCATAATTGTCCACTCGTCCATGTAGAATATCGTGGTGCCCACAAAGAATAGCGGCGTTTCCGATAGTTCGGAGATCTCAACCGATGCCGCTCCGCTACCTGCTACCCAGCTTAGGATCAGGACAGCGACAAATCTCATCATAATCTACGTATAGAAATAAGACTACTACTAGTTATGTATAATGATTAATGCAAAAATAAAATTGAAAATATTTCGAGAAATCGTCTTGGAAGGTAAGTATGTACTTATTTCCCGATACGGTCTCGGGCAAAATTCCTACGATATCCATATATACCTTTTCAAATGGCCAATAAGGGGTGTCTGTAAGACTCATCGGCATTTTAGTTAGCTTTGAACTTTTGTTCACCTGACACTTTGAACAATTTTTAACATATCTCTCAATTTGTTTCCTCATTCCCTTCCATTTATATTGTTGCAAAATCCTGCTCAAGGTTTTTTTCGAGCCTTGATGACCTCCTAATGGCGAGTCGTGAAAATCCTTTAACACAATTTCTATGTCCCTTGGTTTTGTTAGTATCGTAACATTGTCGGGTTGTCCGTGGGGGACATCATCGCTATCCACGGATTGCGACAAATCAGGTACTGCTAGCTCAGTTTTGTTTTTCGAACGTGTTTGTACCACCCCAACCCCGGAATGGTCCCCTGGTATCCTACTCAATGCATCCGCATTTAAATTACGCTTCCCGGGCTTGTAGATTATATCGAAGTCGTATTCAGATAATTTGTGTCTAAACCGAGCTAACCTTGATGTTTGATCCTTCAAGTTAGCTATCCCACGTAGTGGTTGGTGGTCAGTATATATGGTGAAGTGTCGGCCCAATAGATAAGCCCTAAATTTTGTAGTTGCCCAGACTATCGCTAAAAACTCCTTTTCGATCGTCGAATAGTTCTTTTCTGCATCATTTAGCGCCCTGCTAGCAAAGGCTATTGGTATGTCTGCCCCTACTTCCCTTTGGGATAAGATTGCCCCAATTGTCTCATTACAGGCGTCAGTAGTGAGCATAAATGGGCTCGAAAAATTAAAACAGACGGAGACGTGATGGCGCCCTTCATATAGTCAAATGCCTTTTGACAGTCGGCCGTCCATTCAAAATTAATTCCCTTCCTCAGCAACCTGTTTATTGGCAATGCTATATACGCCATATTCTTGATAAATTTCCTATAGTAATTCGTCAGACCTAGAAAGACCTGAACCTCCTTTTTATTTCAGGGTATTGGGATTTTCCTTACGCACTCCACCTTTTCTGAGTCCGGTAGCGCTCCGGACTCAGAGCATTTATGGCCTAAACATATAACTTCTCGTCAAGCCTGGCAACCCTATCAACCTATTTGGAAGTGAATTTTTTTGCTAAGAGTCAATTAACCATTTTTGAATAATTCTATTGTGCTAAAAATTTCAAAGCTATTTTAAATTGACAATAAAAACAAAGTCTAGCTAAAGTTCATAATATATAGTGAAAATTTCATAGTTTAGTGTGTTATTTTCGCTAATTCCTGTGCTGCTGTGCTAAGGTAAGTATAACAACAAAATTTACAACTTTGTTGTTTGTATCAATATATTTTATCCGTGAGCTTTAAGCTGTCCTTTTTGACGTTTCTGATATGATCAGTATTTTCCACTGCGTCTCAAAATGTTTACACAGGTTCTTTAATAATGATCATTTTTCAGTGCATACTTTTTGGCACTTGTTTCATATACACTAAAGTGCATAAATTTTGTATTTCAATCATAAATTTTTTAACATTTTTATTTCTATTGTTTTTCTTTGTGGTTTTTATTTTTACCTTTGCAATTCAACTAAAATGACGTGCTCTCTTCGCAAGTGTAACGTGAAGAGTGAAAAGGAACCTTTTGTTTCTTGTTGGTTTTGTGAAAGCATTTACCATTGCAAATGTGTTTCCTTAAAGGCACGTCTGATTGATGACCTTGAAGATAGAAAGTGTGGTTTACGTTGGTCTTGCACCTAATGCCGCAAAGTCGACTCGGCTATAGTTAGGGTGATTCGTCAAACCAGAAAGGGATTTTTAGAAATCGCTAATGAGATGTCGGTCATCCAAACAAAATTAGCCGATTATGAGAGCTTTTTCAAAGAGTTAAAGTTTATGGATGAAGACTACGTCTCTCCAATGAGCGCGAGAAAAAATTTAAATTTGAGGAGTAAAATAAATATTATTCCGATTCCTGTTGTAGATTTAGACTCAGACCAATTGTCGACACACGCAGAGAAAAAATATGGTTGGAGCATGATTGCAGAGATCATTCCTTTTTCGCTATAATAATATTATGATTGTAGAGACCATAGATGGTTGTGATGAAAATACTAATGCTATTTAAATGATTTCCGAGATCATATTATAATTCCAGAGAACATAATATGATTGATTTCAACCATTCTAAAAAACATGATTGTGACAAAAATGTTATGATTGGATATTTAGCAATAGTGATGACTTAATTTTAGGTACTCATTAGGTATTCGACATTGCGTGATATATGTTTTTCAATTTTCAATACGCTATATTCGACATTATTATAAAAAAATTTAATTTCTGGGACAAGAAGTACGCGTAAAAACTGCAATTGGACCTGTTTTTGTCAATGATTATGCAAAAATCAATAAAACTTTGAGTATCGATTATCGAATAATTTTAGAAATAACTATTCGATTGGTAAATGTATTCGACAAGTATTATTCGGCACATCACTAACACCATCGTGCGCGGGCGTCCACAAATAAGAAAACAATTACGAATTGTTTTTCAATAATGGTAAGTATTGAAATAAAATTATGTGTATTTATGTGTACATTTTCTCGCAGAAGCATAACAAAAGTGCGAAGTTGCCGCGAACAGCGAAACCCTTCGCACATATTCTTTTGTTTGGTGGAGGCGGCGCGGTTTGCCTGATCGCGAGTCACCCCTTCGCACATTTCCTTTTGTTTGGTGCTGGTGCGCAGTTTGCCATTCGCGGCCGCTTCGCGGACTTTTGCTTCGAAAATGTAGATATGTGAAATGCATAGACTACCTGCGTTCCAATTCGACTCAGCGCAGTCTATGCGCTATCTGCGCTAATTTACGTTTTGTTTATTTAAAATTTTAAGAAATTTTCAGTTCGCAGGTCTTGTTTGCGTCAGCCAGACGTTTCATTTTCGGGATTGACGCAGAGTCGCTGGCTGTCGCGCAAAATACCTGCTGCAGCTGTCCGTGGCTCTATTCGGAAGCTCCGTTCATTTGTGGGTGATGCAGCCAATTTAATTCTACCACGGACACACCTCTATTAGTGTGGTGCTGCTGTTGTCAGCTGGAACATGTGTAATGTCTTTAATATGTGCTTTGATTTGGGGTAAGCTTCCAATTGCTAAACGAAACAAAGAACTAAAATACATATTTTTCAGGTTGGATGCAGCGGAACATCAATCCATCTGGGGAAATTGTGAAATTCTTTGTAGCTGTCAATCTGTGCAAAATCTTGGACTCGCTTTTATTACAATTGCGGCTGGCATTATTGTCGACAAGAGGGACGGAAATTACATTTGGGTTGAGCTGTTTTTCCTTTCGTGGTTGTCACGTATGTATTAGTGCGATGGTAATTTTTTGTATACTAATATCAAATTTTGGTTGCAGTTGCTTTCATTGCTACCTGCGTCATTTCGGCCTATGACAAGAAGACCAAAGGAAACTTGAACCTGTCTCACTCTCAGCCCATCAAATATGCTAACGCAATGTATGTATGTTAAGTTCCACACGTTTTTGGTTTTATATTAATTTTGCATTATTTGTCTAATTGTTAACGATATTAAATTCTCTATAACAATTGATACTCCTTCTAAAAGTAACTTTATTCTTATTGCGATTGTTCAATTTTATTTTAACTTTTAATAAATAAATATATAAAATACATATAAACATAAAAAGTGGGTTTTATTGATCACCATCCACATGTTCAGTTTCCAACCATGTGGATGGTTGGCTGCAACCATGTACATGATCAGTTTCCAATCATGTCGATGGTAGGGGCAATAATTTCGCCAATCATAATATGGTCCCCTTAAAATATGATTTGATCAACCATGTTTTTTCTCTGCGTGCACCAATTGGTCTGGCACCGAACTTGTCTGAAGCCTTTAACCTTTCTCCTTATGTTGCTTATACAAAGGAGAAAGATGTCGCCAAATCAACTTCCGATAATCAAGTCAGCGACTGTTCTAAAAACGACGTTGACTTGATAACTTCGTCCGCTAATGTGGCACCAAAAACAGCTGCTCCTAATCTTAATTCTGCTCCAAAACCAGCTTGGAGTCCTAATACTGTGTCACAACCTAAAAAGCTTGTTGTTGTCCCACCAAGAAAATCTATTTTTATGTCTCGGTTTGCGAGTGACACTACAGCTGAAGATGTGTTGCATCACATATCTGCGCAGCTAAAAGTTTCTCCCGACAACATACAAGTATTCAAATTTAATTACAACTATGACCGTATAAATTCATCGTTTAAAATTTTGATTCCTGAACATTTATTTGATAGTGCATTGAACCCTAACTTTTGGCCTCCAAATGCTTTCATCCGTGAGTTTATACCACGTGAAAATCCTCGAGCTCCTAAAACGGAACGTTTACCTCGTGCACCCGAGATAAATGTTCCAAAAAACTAAATTCTTCAAATTCTTGTTCCATTTCGTATCAAAACGTTCGCGGTCTTAACACCAAAATTAACTTGTAACTAGTTTTGATTTAGAATATGATATATTAATGAAACGAGTCCATTTTATAAGCTTGATCTTTATTCAATGACCACATAAAACAAACTGAACTCTAAAGAATTAACCGTACACAAAAATGGTGTATGGGAACAAATAAGACTTAGTATAAGAATAAGAACAAGTAAGTATAAGAGTACAGGGTGAATAGGTTTATAACTATGTACATAGGTTGCCAGATAGTCTGGATGTAACTCCTCCGCCCTTAGGATATTTGCGGCTCTGCAAATTTATAATTTTATAATTTTACAAACTGGTTTGAATTCATAAAAAAAAATAAAATATAAGACTTAGGAATAAATAATTTTCATTGTAATTTTTTAGTGTTTTGCACTTGGGACTTGTAGTATCTTGTTTTTCTTTTGTTAGATGTGTCGGTTGTGTAATTACCTTCTTTATTAAAACTGTTAAGCTTTTTGTATTTTGGCTTGCATTTAGCTACATATCTCTCTACTATTAACTACATTTTCCATCTGGGTGAATTCTGTATGCCGATCTTTGTTCAATTTGTTAATCCTACTAATTTTATGTTGCTCGTATTCCTTGCTCAATTCAAGAATAAAGTCTTTATCGAAATTTTTTATAATGAAATCAATGGGTTTCGTCGTGGTCGAATGGATCGTTTTATTGTAAATTGTAAATATTTTGAAAAGTTTATCGTCCAATACGATTATTTTATTTGATTTATCCGCTTCCATAATTCGTAAGTGTTCGTTTAAAGTTCCGTGCAATCTTTCAATATCTGAGTTGCTGGTTTTCAGAAATGCTGTTGTTCTGTGAGTTTCAATATTTTGTTCCTGCAGAAACAGTTCTACTGCGTTATGTATTATACAACGTTCATTGTCAAATATAAGTTTATTCATTTTTCCTAAAAACTGTATTCTTTGCTTCAATGCTTCTAAAATTGAAACCCACGTTCTGTCATTTAATTTGTCAAAAGTTTCATATTTGGAAAATTTATCAATAGTTGTTAAATACATTTTATTTCTACATGGATACCAGATATCTATGTGAACGATGTCATTAAAATGTGTTGGACTTTCACTAACTTGGTAAGGTATTTTAATAGGATGTTTATCATGTTTTGCAATTTTGCATATTTCACAGTTATTACCTACCAAAGTTATCATTTCAAGAATTTTTGGAAAAAAAAATTTATTTTTTAACTCTAAAAATATTTCTTTAATCCCTCTATGATTGTTCCTTAGATGTTCATCTTTTATAATTGTCAAAATCTCATTTTTGTCTGTAATGTCAATTCATTTTAAATTAGATCTATAAATGGTTAAATTATAATTTTTAAAGTGTTCATCAAAGGTGTCTTGAAATTTTATAAATAATTCATCATGGTCGCAAAAAACGCACATAAAACCTTTGTTTATTAAGATTCGTTCCATTAATTTTTTTAAATTGGAATTTTGTGTTACAATTAAGTGATTTTGACACTTTTTATTTATTATCTTTGTAAAAATTTTTTCGTGTTCTCCGTATTTTAAATAAATTTGATTTTTGTAGGAGTTAATACTTTTTTCTGCTATGAAAATAAAATTCAGATTGTCCTCTATTGCGCTATGAATGGTTGCGTCTGTAGAGCGTATATCTACACCCTCATAATCATTTTCACTGACTTGCTCATTGTTAAATATAGCTATAGTTTCACATTTATCTTCTCTTTGTATGTATCTGCTCAACGCATCTGCAACTGAATTATCTTTTCCTTTAATATAAGTTATATCACTGTCGTATTCATTAAGCTTAATTTTCCATCTTTGCAATTTCATATTCGGTTCTTTGATGTTATGAAGCCATGTAAGTGGCTTATGGTCTGTCTGGATGGAAAATTTTCTGCCATAGAGGTACGTACGAAAATGTTTTACCGACCATACAACTGAAAGCAGTTCTTTTTCAATAGTTGAATATCGTATTTCGTGATTCGATAAAGTTCGAGAAGCGTAACAAATGGGATGATTATTCTGACATAAAACTGAGCCGATGGCAAATTGTGATGCGTCCGTTGTTAAAGTACATTTTTTTGAAAAATCTGGTGGTTGCAACACAGGTTCGCTTGTAATTAACTTTTTTAATTTTTTAAAAGCGTTGTGGTATTCTTTATCATTGACATCAAAAGTATAAACCTCCTGTAATAGCCTGTAATATCCAGGAATCGCCTAATTTCCTTTCCATTAGTAGGTGGTTTCATAGACTCAATAGCTTCAGGCATGATTCCTTTCCCTGACGACATGACATAAAAACTCGCGTAGCTTATTGAAAATTTTTTTTATAGAATCGACGTGCTCGTGAAAGCTTGTTGAAAAAATAAGAATGTCGTCCAAGTAGACGACACAAATTTTGTTGACGTAATCTTTTAAGACTGTATTAATAAGCCTCTGAAATGTGGCTGGGGCTGTCTTGAGACCAAAGGGCATGCGTGTGAACTCGTAATGCTCATCTGCGGTTGAAAATGCTGTTTTAGCTCTATCATTAGTTTTTGGCTCACTCGTAAAGTGGCCAAACGATATAAAAAAGAGAGAAGGGGTGGAAATGGAGAATTAGCAAAATATAATTAAAGGCGTGTAGGATGTAGGTTTTTAAGTATGTTTTATTGATAAAGGAGCACAAAGGTTGCTTACTTGAGACGGATGTCGTAGGATACCAAAAAGTAAGCTTTATATAAATAAAAAGCACTGCAGCATGATGTTGCAGGAGCGTAAAAATATACGTTGGTGACTCGTTCGATGCTGGTACAAGAAGAAGGAAGTTAAAGTTACGGAAATGACAGAAGGCAGTCATATTGAGTTAAACCAGTTTTGGGACACAGCTTAACAGAATGTTAAGCCGTGTTCCAGTAGGTTTAATGGTATAAAGTTGGTTGTCGTACAATTCCGTATACAGGGTGGCAAACAGGGTGTTTTGGCGTAAACATTCCGCCCACCTTGCAGTAACTAACGCTGCAAAAAAATTGTAGATTAGTACATGTAGTTTGTATGGTATAAAAGCATAGTGACATCGAGCATATAAAAAAAAGAATTTTTTAAAAGTTGATTTATTTAGAAAAAGTAATTTATTCGTAGAATTATCGCTAAAAAGGTAGCGAGGGCCAAATAGGGGCCGCAACGGATGTTTCACACGACGTGGGTCATAAGGGACCCCGGATCTCTCATGCGAGATCTGAGCCAGAAAGGACCCTGCCGAAGGCTGTGCTTGGGTAAAAAGGAACCTCAGGATTTCAAAATAAATCCAACCAGCACAGTCTTCGAATACACGTCGAAACCGAACACGAGCGCGGCGATATATTAAGCGTAGCATTAATACCAGATTATGTATTTTTAATTCCAAATGTGTATTGAAGTTATGTTGGAGAAAAAGTCTAGGTGCTAAATTGCGTAAAGAGTTATGTCGAATATCTAATTGAAATTTCGATTTAATGACAAAAGCTATGACGTAAAATTTGAATTGGTCACGCTGGGTAGAATTGACGAAGCTGTTGTCAAAAAACTTAGCCGCAGCAGTCATAAACTTTTTCTTATGTAATTTACGGGAAATTTGACTAAAAATATCACATTGAATTTTATCTAATAAAAGGTTTCGATGAAAAGCGACGCCGATAGGGATATACATCGGCGAGCTTTGCCAGTAAGTGGCATATGCCAATGCATTGTATGGCCTTTGATGATCACGAAGTGATGCAATTGTAAATTTTGGAAAATTGGTTGGTAGTACGAGGGTCGCTGCCTCGCTTTTTCTCTGCGAATCGATAAGAGAATCGAGAGTAATGCAACACTGCTTGCTAGGAGTAGCAGCACCAGATTGAATACTCTCTATAATTCTGGATTCAGTCGGTATCGAAGGAAGTTTCAATAACTTCCTCGTGCGATCAGAAATAAACCTAGTTTCTGACGCAGAGTTTATCAGCGCACTTGCTGAGTAGACGGTGCCCAAGTGGCAAATGTTCACATCGGCTGTACCGAAGAATACATAAGTAGCGCTAAAAGTGAAGCATTTCTGAATACCAAGAATTGGCTCAGCTTGGAGAGAAGTGGACTGTATTGATTCGTGAAGTGTTTGTCGATGACAGTTTCCAGAAAGGCGGGACCCTGGAGGAAAACTTCCATCGTAGAATGGGAAAGTTGATTGCAAATCATTAATTTCGATAGGGCGTAACCCTGAAGGAAAAGTTCCATTGACTAAAGATTGTGCACATGGAGAAAGAATATGTTCAATAGGGCGGGGCCCTAAAGGAAAAGTTTCCTTGGTTGAAGGCTGAAATTGTGAAACATTATTTTCTATAGGACGGGGCCCTAAAGGAAAATGTTCACTGGGTGATGGCTGCGGAGCAGGCACATCTCTATGTAGAAGCGTATGATGGCGCTTCTGACAGCTGGTGCAAACAGAGGTGCTCTTACAACCTTCAACCTCATGATTTTTGCTTAAACAATTGATGCAGAACTTAAGTCGTTTTAAATTTAAATTACGATCGGCGACACTCATGGTCAGAAAACGCTGACAGGTGCGCAACGAATGTTGTCGGCGAGGACAAAGTCCACAAAGATTCGATGACACATTGGTGTTATAAGTATTTATTGTTGTGGAATCTTTGGTGGAAGACTGAAAAGTCAAAGAATGTGTACTGGCACTATGGTGCAGTAGTTCGTTAATTGTTGCCAAACACTTTACAAAGCTGTAATAAGAACGCTTGTATTTGGATTTGACGAAAGCGATGTCCGCGTTGACATCCGGGCCCCCACCTTGAACAAGGTAGGTTAAACATGGCTGATATGAAACCTTAACTGCAGCCCAAAGTGATTTTATTTTTTCACTTAGAGTGCTCAAATTGACTTGGGTGCGTGTTGCTGGCGGTAAGTCCGCAAAAGCTGCTTCAAATTTGACCAATTGGTCAGCAGCGAGAATAAAAATCTCTAAAGCTGTCATGGTTTTAAAGAAAAACTAAAAAACTTTAAATAAAAAAGCAATTTGCTCGAAATAAGAGGTGAAAAAACCATCGAAAATGAATACCCGAAACAATTAGGGGTGACACTTGAGGTTGTGGAGAACTTAGATCAAAAGATCACTTGAATAAAAAATTTTATTTAAATAAAAATGTTAAATGCAAAAGTACCCTCGGTATAGGTACTTGAGATTGTGCCCTGATGTCAAAATTAAGAATTCAAAAAAGGAATTTGCGTTGAGCACTAATGTGTAAAACCAACAAAATAAACTAAATTTTAAAAACTGAATTTAATTTAATGTTGATTTTATTTAATTGGAATGTGAAAATTAATTTCAATTTTATATTTACCCAAGGTGGGTTTTGTAAAATAGGGCCGTGTGCATAGAATTTGTTGAAACAATTATTAAAAAAGTATAAAAGCTTCGAAAATTTCACAAAAGCGATGAAAGTAATTGCACACTAAAGTAGTGCACATGAAATAATACGATCACTTAACCGACAGAAGCGAAATAAACAAAAAATCATTGGCCAAACTTTAGTGGCAAAGTAATTTAAGAGGAGCGTACAATTGCGCGGAGCGCATTGAAAAGGAGCACAAATAAACAAGAAAATGAAATTATTTTAGAAAATATACACTCTAAAAACAATAAAAACTTTAAAAAACAACTCACTTGTTATTGTCGTTTTTCCTTTTGGTTTAGCTGTTTGTATATTCCATTCTGTTTTGTTTAGGTCTCTGTGTTTCACTTTCGATTCTTATTTGTGCTTCATATGTCTAATGTAACTTTTTGTTCCTATGTTTGCTCACTTTGTTCTTTTTTCACTTTCTATTTATATGTATTTAAATATAATTTATATTTATAATTTATGTAGTTAATGTTCGTACCAAAAACTAAAAAGCAAAGGAATAATGGCAACTGTCAAACTATGTAGTGGAAGGGCTGAGAGCCAAAAGCTTTTGGTTGTGGATCGTATTACAACGAGAAGAGGCAATAAGGGTTGCCAACAAATTTTCCAACTTTAAAGTAAAAGTTACTTTCTAATCGAAAATTATAGAATTTTAATAGATTTAAAAACGATTTAAATCTACTTTGATATGTTAAGGTTCTGTTTTAACGACGAATTAGGGACGATGCACAATCGGAGTATTGTGTCGTTTTTGTATTTTATTCTGCTTTTGTTCACTTTGTGGTAATTTTATTTCTCATTGGTGCTTTGGGCCTTTCTTTTGTGGCTTTCCGCACGTTCCACGAAAGTGAACAAATTAACGCAGAGAAAGATTATTGTGTTTTTATTGTTGTTGTATTTCTCGACTAAGTGTCGGAAGAATTGCTCTTTTTTTTTGTACATACAAA
This sequence comes from Heteromyza rotundicornis, assembly GCA_951394025.1. Classification (NCBI taxonomy): domain Eukaryota; kingdom Metazoa; phylum Arthropoda; class Insecta; order Diptera; family Heleomyzidae; genus Heteromyza; species Heteromyza rotundicornis. The sequence goes on along the minus strand of OX596013.1, from coordinate 27,862,321 downwards.
AAAACTATGCTTTTATACAAACTACACGTACCTTGAATTTTTGTTGTAATGTTGAATGTTGTACTTTTGCTGTTTGCAGTCGGCTTTTCCACCGTTCCTTCGGAGAAGATGCGCTCGTAAAACGCTAAAAACGCTGGAAAAGTTGAAACCTCGGCGGAGCTTGGAGCGTCGAAGATGCTGCCAAAATATGCAGAAGTGCTGAAGCTAATTTTTACGACGGATGTCGTTCTCAAAATCCGAATCCGGTTCGATTGGATCAAATGTTTGGCTCACTCGTAAAGTGGCCAAACGATATAAAAAAAGAGAATAAAAGGGTGAAAATGGAGAATTAGCAAAATATAATTAAAGGCGTGTAGGATGTAGGTTTTTAAGTATGTTTTATTGATAAAGGAGCACAAAGGTTGCTTACTTGCGACGGATGTCGTAGGATACAAAAGTAAGCTTATGTAAATAAAAAGCACTGCAGCACGGGATGATGCAGGAGCGTAAAAATATACGTGGTTGACTCGTTCGCTGCTGGTACAAGAAGAAGGAAGTTAAAGTTACGGAAATGACAGAAGGTCGTCATATTGAGTTAAACCAGTTAAGCGGTGCTTCAGTAGGTTTAATGGTATAAAGTTGGTTGCCGTACATTTCCGTATACAGGGTGGCAATCAGGGTGTTTTGGCATAAACAATTAGGATGGACTTCTATCTGGTGTAAGCCCTTCGCCAAATCGATTGTGCTAAAATAGGAACATTTTCCCAACTTGTCAAATATGTCTTCCAAATTTGGGATAGGAAATTTATCGTCCACAGTCTGTTCGTTTAGCTTGCGGTAGTCAATTACTACCCTCCACTTTCTTTTACCGCTACTATCAATTTTTTTAAAACTACCCATAAGGGTGAGTTATATGGACTGGTGCTTGGAACTATAATCTTCTGTTCAAGCATCTCTTTTATTTGTCTCTCCACTTCTTCTCGATGTATAACTGGGTATCTATAAAGTTTACTATATATGGGTGAATCAGTTTGCGTAGTAATTTTGTGTTGTATTACGTTTGTAAATGATAAATGGTATCCGTCTTTATAAAAAAGGTCATTATTAGAGTTCAAAATAGTGTTTAGAACTCTTTTATCTTTAGGATTTAAATGATCCGCAAAAAGAGTTTTCAAATCAATTCCTAATTGTTCTTCGCATGTAAAAATTTGTATTTACTCATTTTTTAAATAATCGTCAACAGATAACTCTTCATCTTTATTAAAGTATATTGGCAATGATGTATTTGCAGTTATTAATTTTCTATTTTTATAATCAAGTGTCATGTCTAGACTAAGTAAGATATTGTTGCCAATAATTCCATCAAAACTTTCATGAAACAAAAATTCAAGGAATTCAACAGATAACTCCGGTCTTTTAAATTCTGCAAAAAGGGGTATACTATATTTAATGCTTGTTGAGATGCTACGATTCAGAACTTTTAATAAAAAGTTCGAAGAGCATACTCTCCATTTAGGGTTGCAAAAATTTGGATTTATAATAATATATTCTGCGCCTGTGTCTATAATGAATCTAAGCGGCTTCATTTGAGTACTAATTATTATATAGGGTAATCCCTTAGGCTGCCTCCCTCAAAATTTAAGTCTGCTTGATTAACACTTATTTCCATGGGTTCTCCACTATTATCGTTGGTTTGCCTGTCGTTGTTGTTGTAAAATCTTGCATTGTTATTGTTGTGTCCACTAGTGTTATTATTGTTATACGTTCGCCTAGTTTGACCCGAATAATTTTGCTGACGTGTGTTGTTACTGTGCATTTGTTGCTCGTTATTACGCTCAAAATTATTGTTTTCGTTCGACTGTTGTACATTCCTATCGTAGGTTCGGTTTCTCTGGTTTGGAAATTGTATTTGGTTATTGTTTTCGTTCGACTGTCGTTGTTGTTGTACATCCCTATCATAGATTCGGTTTCTCTGGTTTGAAAATTGCATTTGGTTGTTAAAGAAATGTTGTTGATTGTTATTGTATTTTAAATAGCCATTAGTTTTAATAATTTCAAAAGCTTCTCTTAAATTAGTAGGATTACGACTAACAATAATACTTTTAACAGGCTCAGGCAACCCGTGTTTAAAAGAATGTAATGCAATTCTGGCATTGCTATCTGCTTCAAAGATGTGATTGTTTTCACTAAAATATAAGACATTATTCAACAGACACAAATAATTGTTTAATTTATAATAAAAATTTTCTATTGTGGAGTCACAACGACATAATCTTATCTTATCAATTAATTCGTCCACAGAATCTCTTTCGCCATGATTTTCGATTAAAACTTGTTTAATTTCAGGCCAAGTATTACAGTTTCCGTTAATAAGTACAGTTTTTCTGGCATTTCCAATAAGTTCATCTTTGATGAGTCCTAGTCCTAATTGTTTGTAAATAATGTCAAATGATTCCATAATACGAACCATCGAATCTATGCGTTCTAAAAAATTTATTAATGCATTCCTATCTCCATCGAATTGTGATACATTATTAATATTAGAGGAAATAAGTTTAAATTTAGAGTTAATGTCCTTCTGCTATTTTGATGTTGTTATAGTATGATGTTATTGGTGTCCTCTCTTTTTTTATGAATTTCAAGATGTTGTATGGTGTTGAATGTTGGTGTAACAGTTTTATTTGATGGTGACGCTGGTGTTTCTATTTTCTTTATGTGTTTGTCTATCTGTTTTCTCTTTGTCAAATTACTGAATGTCGCCAATTCTCTTTTTTTTTCAAGGTGTTGTATGATGTTGGCATTTGGTGTAACTGTTTTTATTGTTGGTGAAGCTGATATTTCAAATTTTTCTTTTTTTCTCTTTTTTGCTTTTTAAAAGTCAAGGTGTTGGTTGTATGAATGTTGTATTTTGGAATAACTGTTATTTGTTGGTAAAATTTATGTTTTCATGTATTTGATAAATTGTTTTTGAGGTTATTATTTTTGTATAAATTCTTTCGAACTAAAAAAAAATCGCATATGTGTTCAATTTCCAATTGTTTAGGTTTTTGTATTCTTCACACACTTTTTCTTTCCAAATTGTTGCTGATTGAACTGTTTTGGATTTTGGTTTTGTATTTATTTTTTTTTTTTTTTGTAATTATATCAGGTTTTTTTTTCGTTTTGTCTTCTTCGAACTTCTAGAAAAACCGTCTCTTTTTTTTCCACCACGTGGCTGCGTTTGCCGACTGCGCCATTAATGAAACGAGTCTATTTTATAAGCTGGATCTTTATTCAATGACCACATAAAACAAACTGAACTCTAAAGAATTAACCGTACACAAATATGGTGTATGGGAACAAATAAGACTTAGTATAAGAATAAGAATAAGAACAAGTAAGTATAAGAGTACAGGGTGAATCGGTTTATAACTATGTACATAGGTTGCCAGATAGTCTGGATGTAACTATATATTAATTGTTACTGAAACGTGGTTAAAACCCGTAACACTAAATACTGAAATTTTACGTAATAAATATTCTGTTTTCCGCAAAGATCGTAATTCAATACTAAATAATACTACAAGTGGAGGTGGTTGTTTGATTGCCATTCGATCCACTTATTTTTCAGAAGAAGTTATTTTACAAGATGCTTTAAATATTGAATTTTGCTGTGTCAAAGTAAAGTATCAGTCTTTAAATGTTTTCATTACGTGCTCATACATTCCTCCGATCTCTTCCAGTGAAATTTACTTAAAACACCTATCAGTTATTAATGAAATTTGTTCCAGACTGAAACCAAATGAGCATGTTATTGTTTCAGGTGATTTCAATCTGCCAAGTATTTGTTGGGAAAGCGATATTGATAACCCTTTTAAACTGCTTCCATCATCTAATAATTTAAACGATATTGAGTTCCTTAACTCTCTTGCCTTACAAGGTTTATCACAAATCAACCAAAATCTTAATACAAACAACCGAATCCTGGGTTTGATATTTGTTGACGATTTCTCTAATCAAAATATATCGCGGTCAGCTCCTCTAACGCTGCCTGAAAATGCTCACCATCCCACATTAGACATTACAATAACTCTCCATACACAACTCTCCTATAACAATAACAATTCTACAATAGTTTTTGACTTCAAGAAAACTAATTACACAAAACTAAAAAAACGTATATATCAGATTAACTGGTCTTATTTAACTAAAACAAATTGCTTAATGACAGCTGATCTCCTCGAACAATTAGTAGAAACGTTTACCAAAAACGTTCATGATTGTTTTGAGTATGCGGTTCCTACAACGAATCTAAAGGAAACTAAGGACCACTCATGGTTCAACAACGATCTGCGAAAACTAAGAAATTCTAAAACTAAATATTGCAGACTGTATAAAAAATATCACAGATTAACTGACTTATCGAAATATACATACGTTATAAATATAATTTTACTTGCAAATTAAATTCACCTCTATCGGCAATAATATTCCACATGAAAAATTTAAACTTTTCGTTGTTATCGGCCTTCTTGTATTTATTTAATCGTTGTTGTAGGCTTTGGCCGTGTCAAAAAATTAAAACAAGTTTTACCTTTTGCTTTTTTTTATTTATTCGATATTTCGATTGACGTTGTCAATCATCATCAGGACCTATTTGAAACGTAGAAACAGTAATAACAAATTATTTTTATAAGAATTCACATTTAACATATTTAACAAAAATAATAAAGAAAAGGACTACATATAAAAATATAAAAATCACAATATAAATATTAAAAACTAGTTACCAGTGACACTGAACAACACTGTTGCGCAGAGTGACTTTCGTCAACTGGTTATTTGTCTAATTAAATGTTTGTAAATATGAGCGCAATTGTCGGTGTCTGTTTTGTAGTTGAGTCTCTTTTGTCTAGATATGTAATTATATGGAGCATTTCTATCGTGTATCGTCGTTTGTAATTGTTCTCTTGTTGCACAATCTTCGTTTCGTCAAAATTGGGAGAGTGGCCCCTTTGTATACAGTGGGCTGCAAGTGCTGTTTTGTTGTCATTCTTGTTGTTTAGGTCCGATCTGTGCGCTGATATTCTTGTTTTTAATTTTAATTTTGTCGTTCCAACATATACTTTTCCGCATATATTGTCTCCGTCTCCTTTACATGTGATTTGGTAGATAAGGTTCGATTTGTCCATGTCTTCAATTTTAGATTTCATGTTGCTGTAGATTTGTCGTAGGGTGTTGTGAGATTTTGGTGCTAGTTGAATTTTATTGTTGTTGTATAGGTCGGTTTTCTTAAATTTTTCAGTAAAGCCTGCTACGTATGTCACTCCTTTGTATATTAGTGGTTCTTTTTGTCGGTTGTTGTTGTCTTGAGGTTTGCTTTCTTTTAGCAGTCGAATTATTGTTGGTTTGGGAAAGTCGTTTTTATTTAATATGTGTATTATTTTTCGTTTGTTTTCTGTGTGAAAAGTATCATCACTGATGTTCAAGACTCTGCTGATGAAGTTTCTCGCCGTGTTGATGATTGTTTTTCGTGGGTGTTTTGAATGAAAATTTATAAGTCGTCCTGACGCCGTGGGTTTTTGGTACCAATCTGTTTTCATTATGTTGTTGTTCCTTATTATTTTTGCGTCAAGTTACGGCAATTGTCCATCGTTTTCTTCTTCTAGTGTGAATTTGATGTGTCGATGGCAAATGTTCAAGCTGTTTAATGTAGTTTCCACTGCGTCCGTTTTCACAATACAAAAAATATCGTCAACGTATTTAGTTAATAGTCTCGGTTTTTGTTCTATATTGTTCATAAATTTGTCTAAAATTTCCTCCATCACGACGTCAGCAATAATCGGTGAAATCGGCGATCCCATAGGCATTCCTTTTAATTGGTTGTAAATTATGCTACGATATTTGAAATAATTGTTCTCTTTCAAACAGAATCTGAGCATCTCCATAAATAAGAGTTTGGGTATCTTCGTGTGCTTCTCTATTTCGTCCCACTCCTTGTCAATTGCTTTGATGGCGAAGTCCACTGGGATGCTCGGAAAAAGTGATACGACGTCAAACGAAACCATTAGTTCAACGTCAAAAATGTAGTTGCTATTAACTTTGTTCTTAAATTCTACCGCGTCTTTTATGTTGTATCTAGAATCTGTCGTCAGGTGTTTTAAAATGTTCGACACATATTTGCACAAATTGTAAGATGGAGAGTTCATTGACGAGCAAATCGGTCTAAGTGGCATCCCTTCCTTATGGATTTTCGGTAGTCCATATATTCGTGGGGCCGTCGCATTGTATATTGTTAATTTATATTTGTCCTGTATCGATATCAATTCTTGTTTGAAAAGTTTGTCGACGAAAATATGGTTTTTCTGTTGTAGTGTAGTTGTTGGATCTCGTCTTAGTGTTTTATATGTCCATCCATCACGTAATATTGCACGCATTCCTTGTTCGTAGGCTGCTTTCCTCATCGCTACCGTCTTTTTCCCTTTGTCTGCTTCCACGATGATAATGTCATTGTTGTTTTTTAGAAATTGTCTTGTTGTTTCTGTTACATTTATCATGTACTTGTCTCTTACTGTTGGCTGCGTTACTCTTAAGTGTTTTTCTATTAGTGTCGTTAGTCTAACTCTGGCTATGTCTTGCTCTTCTTTGTCTCCTAACGTCCATATGCAGTCTTCTCCTTCCGCGATTACGTTGAACATCGGGAACTGTTGCATTGTCATGGGTAGGGCGAACTTCGGCCCGTGTGCGAGGAGCCACTGTACATCGTTCGGTATTATTTTGTCAGTTTTGTTTACGAGCCAATCGTTGGTTTTATTGTTGATGTTGAGTTGTTGTATTTGTTCTTGTCTTAATTTATCGAATTTTCTGTCGTTTCTCTCCGTTATCTTCTGAGTTTCTGACGTAGTTATTGTTGTGTTACATAAGCGGATCGTTTCGACGTCTGCGCTGTTCAATTTTTTGGCTATGGAGTCCTCTGTTTTGTTCTTCCGTAGTTTGTTTTCTTTTAATATTTTGTGTTTATATGTTATTAGTTGATTTAATATTTTCTGTTGGAATTTTCTTGTTTGTTGTTCTATTGTCTTCGGCGGTAATTTGCTATTGTAGTGTTGTGTCGGAAATATTTTGTGGACATTTTTTGTTGTGTTTTTGATGAAATTGGGGACTATTTGGTGCTTTCTACATTTAATTAGGAAATTTATTGAACATTTTTGATTGCTCAGTCCTTTACTAATCTGTCTATGTTTGTTTATAATTTTCTTCATGCTGTTTCCATATTTCTGTTTCAGTTCATCATAAGTTGGTACTTGAGTACCTGTTGGCGTGAATTCCATATTGTTAATTGTTGTTGTTATCGGCCTTCTTGTATTTTTTTAATCGTTGTTGTAGGCTTTGGCCGTGTCAAAAATTTAAAACAAGTTTTAACTTTTGCTTTTTTTATTTATTCGATATTTCGATTGACGTTGTCAATCATCATCAGGACCTATTTGAAACGTAGAAACAGTAATAACAAATTATTTTTATAAGAATTCACATTTAACATATTTAACAAAAATAATAAAGAAAAGGACTACATATAAAAATATAAATATGAGCGCAATTGTCGGTGTCTGTTTTGTAGTTGAGTCTCTTTTGTCTAGATGTGTTAATTATATGGAGCATTTCTATCGTGTATCGTCGTTTGTAATTGAAGGAAGCTTCCAAAGCTTCCTGAAGGAGACCAAGGAAAAGGTGGCGAAATTTTCGAACGAGCTCAAAACAAGCCTTGATAGTGCTGGCCCGCCGTCAAAATCCGTAATCGAATGGAAAAAGGTAAAGTGGTTCATTACATAGTTCAGATATTTCAATAAAAGTACTTCTCAAATTAGGTTTGGACCGACCAGAAGCGATACGTTCGCAAAAAGGCAGCACAACAGCTGCAACACCGAAAAGGGACTGGCCCTTTAAGGAAATAAACCTATCGGCGATGGAGCAGAGCATTTACGAGTTGGTCGGAATGAAGGAGTCGATCGAAGGCGTACAAAGTGCGCAATCTTTCGGTGTGGTGACGCCTACAAAACGGGTTAGCGACGCCTGCAAAGAAAATTCTGCCCCGAACGAAGCAGCTGAAGTCGACGATGCGTGCGCAACAGACGGGGATGACGAGTGCACCGCTCCAACTCCAACAAAGCGAGCGTGCAACATGCCTCTGCCAAGAATTGGCCGCGATGGAAGTGGACAAAAATGTGTGCCAAAATAGAAGAAGCAGTGGCAGTTATGCGCCAAACCGCAACAGACTCCGACTATGCTTCAAAACGCATCTATAGAAGCCTGGACAGTATAGAGTCGACTCAAAAACTGCGACTTCAGGAGGAAAAACGGCACAATATGAAAATGGAAGAAATGAGGCTAATGGAAGTTGAGTCGACTCTAGAGAAAAATGAAAGGTCTATTGAAATAGAGGAAATCAAGCTCCGAATTTTGCTCCATTTAGTCATTATACATGAATGTATTTAATTTCCTTTTTTTTCTTAAGTTATTTTTTTTATGTTATTTTTTTGATAAGTTCGGAACTGAAGTGAATTGAACTGTGATTTTTGCACACACAAATGTGATCTCATTAATAAATATTAGTATTTAATACTTATTAGTACTTAAGTATTCATTTAATACGTATAAACTGAAATAAATACATGCATAAACAAACAATTACAAAGCATTTGCAATTTCATTCCGCTTACGCTTCGCTTCTTCCAAATATGTGGAATCAGTTTCGTCGCAATAGACGTGAGCTTCCATGTTTGGTACCTCCGCATAGTCTTCGTCAAGTTCGCATTTGTAATGTGATGAGCTGGGGTAGACCTCGAAAAGTGTCCAACGAAATTCACGATAGAATTCGTCCAAAAATATCTGCTTTCAAATGGGGCTGGTGGGCTGTAGAAATTTCCAGAAATCAAAAATAAAAAAAGAAAAGAAAATGGTTGGCAGTATCGAAAATCGTAGTTTTATTCCTTATTTAAATGTTACCTGCTCGGCTTTCAAATTACAAGTAAAAGGCAAAAACCCGACACCAACGATTGAAAACAGTTCAAATCGCCAATTCAGGGGAAAGTTCTAAAAACTTAACAGGCCTAGCGCCCTCTATTTACCAACTTAACAATACCAAATGCAATACTTAAACCTATCAGGGTTGGCGTAAACATTTCCATTGCATCACTGCAATCAAAATATATTCATTACAAATCATGAAAACTGTATTTTAAATTCAAACAAATTAAAGCCAATACCTTAACAATTACAAGCCTTCAATGGCAAATACTTCAATGTGTACTTAAATTTAAAAAATTCAAAATATAAACTTACAAACTAGAAAATTATTTCCTTGAGAAAAAAAAAGAGAAGAACAATTAGTAAAAAACAGAGTGGTTATACCTGACCTCTATGCAGTGCACGACCCGGATAAAATATGGCCGAATATGGTGCTCTGAGCCATGGGCTGTCCAAAATTTCTGACTATGACGCCCTTCAACATCACTTTCGGGTAAACATCTACCCCCAGCACTAAATGAACCGGTGCAGACTCATAAAACTTCGGATCTGCGAGCCTGATTCCAGCGAACTGTTCCCGGATAATCCAGGCACAACACGAGCATTGGTTTCGACTGTCACATTAAGCTCGAACCTAGCCCTAAGTGACAGTGGGCAAAACTCCTCTGTGCCAACTTTGATTGTCCGCAGCCCGATCCGTCGAACTAGCTCTTCCGCTATAAGCGACGTGTCTGCACATGAGTCCACCAGCGCGCGTTCTCTAAAAAAATCTTCCATTGGCTACGATTTTCACAATCGTCGTGGGCAGCAGCGTGATGATACGTTGAAGGCAAAGCATTGGCGCTTCTGCGAGCGAGCGATAACTGCTCCTGAAGCCAGACAATTCCTGACATCTTCCAGTTGGTCGCTCTTCTAGCTCGCGTCGAGACGAACTAGGCCCCTTTGACGTGATTTGACGATCAGATCGGCGGGACGGACTGGGTCCCATTGACCAGTCGCGCTGCTTCGAATGCCAGGACGAACGAGGTCCCACATAGGCTCGATTTGTTATACGTCGGGACGGACTAGGTCCCCTTGACGACTTTTGATGATGCGAATGTTGGGACGGACGAGGTCCCTCTGACGATTCGCGATGAGTGGGTCGTCGAGACGAACGAGGTCCTATTGACGAATCCCCCTGTGATGATGAGATCGACATCGATCTGTCACGGACCACCAATGACTCTATCACACCTCCCGGTGGTAACCACGACGCAACAGCGACTGTTCTCTTCTATTTGATCGAAAACGAGCCGATCGATCTTGATGACGTCGATGACGTGGCTGTTTGTTGAGGTCATGCAGCAACGTGTGGTGGTCGTCGTGACATATACGACATGTGCCCTTGCTTCGGCAGTCCTTCCTAGCATGGTTGTGGCCCAAGCACCTCGAGCAATGACGGTGAAGCAAAACGGCTCTCAAGCGCGCCTCGTATGTCATCGCTAAAAACTTTTTGCTGAAACGCAGTGGGTGGTCTCCCTTACATAAACGGCAGCACATATTTGCCGTGACGTCTTTACGCTGACTTTCGCTGTATCGCTTTGCCTTTACCATTCTGAAATTACAACTTTAATAGAAAAAAAAAAATAAATATGTCACTGGAAAAAACAACAAAAACATTACAAAAGAACAAACATATACTGTGTGGCTTTTAGCATGTTGGCAAAACCACAAGTTTCACAACTGATCGAGTTATAGTGCCACGCTCAGTTCGAATATCTGCACGAACTCTTTTGTCTGCTCCCTGATACATTTTTATTATTCTGCCCAGCCTCCATTCATTTTCCTCCCGTACTACTACCATATCATCAACTTTGATGTCTTGCTGGGGATATTTCCATTTATGCCTCTTGTGGAGCTCATTTAAATACTCCGTCTTCCATCACCGACAAAAAGTTTGATACATGGCTTGTACCTTACGCCATCGATTTACGATTGTCAAAGGATTGTCCATGATTTCCGGCTCCACTTGAGACAATAAAGGACTTCCAATCAAGAAATGACCCGGAGTCAGAGAACAAATCTCATTAGGATTTTTCGAAAGTGGACTCAACGGGCGTGAATTTAAACAACCTTCTACTCGGTTTAAAAGTGTAGAGAATTCCTCGAAGGTATATTTCATTCCACCAGCAATTCTTCGAAAATGGAATCTAAAACTTTTAACTCCAGCCTCCCATAATCCCCCCATATGAGGGGATCCTGCTGGATTAAAATGCCAAGAAATATTGTGATGAGCGTAATTATTGGTCAAGTTTTCTTTAGATAATTTCAAAAAATTTTTAAAATCTTGCTTCAAAATCTTTGAGGCACCTACGAAATTGGTACCATTATCGGAAAACATTTGTGCTGGACACCCTCGCCGAGCTACAAAACGCGAAAAAGCGGACAGAAAAGTGGGAGTCGAAAGGTCACTAGCGCCTTCCAGATGAATGGCTTTAGTAGAAAAGCACACGAAAAGACAGACATACCCTTTGGTGATAAGGCATGCGCGACCAGTGTAATTTTTAATATCAAACGGTCCTGCAAAATCAACTCCAGTGTTGGCAAAAGGCCTGGTCAATGTGATGCGCTCACGAGGCAAAGCAGCCATTATCTGTGTTCGCTCCACTTTCCTTTGAACTACACATGTTTTACAGTTGTGAATGACAGTTTTTATGAGATTCTTCGCCTTTGGAATATAAAATTGTGAACGAAGGAGCCTCAACATTAATTGATTTCCGCCATGAAGGGATATATCATGGACGAACCGAACCAGTAAGCGAGAAAATTGGCAATTGTATGGTAAAATCATTGGATGTTTCTCATCATATGATAAAAACGATTCCGATGCTAATGCTAACCGGCCACCAACTCGAAGTGTTTGTTTTGAATCTGAAAATGGGTTTAACGACAAAATGGTACTTTTCGAATTAATTGGTACCTTTTCCAACAGATTATGGTATTCGCCTGGAAAATTCTGTTTCTGACAAATTACTATTAGTCGAGTCTTCACCTCATTTATTTCCCTATTAGAAATTTCAGAAGCGCTAAAAATACGATCCAACTTCCGAGAACGAGAAATGAATCGAAACACATACGTCAAAACACGCAGTGCTCGTGGAAGAGAAGAAAATCTATCCAATAAATCCTCAAATTCAGTAAAAAATGAAAATATGATTTGATTGGCTTTTCTTCCAAAGAGGTTTGAAATTCAATGTTGTCAGCACCTTTCGGCCATTTCGAAGAATCCTTTTGCAACCAAGATGGCCCATGCCACCATAAGCGATTGTCAATGAGGTTCTGAGGGGTTACACCACGGCTTACCAAATCGGCTGGATTGTCAGGCGAATCGACATGAAACCAATTTTCATTGCTCAGCTTATCTAAAATCTTAGACTAACGATTCGCAACAAATGTGGTCCAAGTACAAGGAGGCTTTTGAAGCCAAGCTAAAACAATGGTGGAATCAGTCCAACAAAATAAATTGTGTAGATCTATATCTAGATGTTGTACCAACGAATCTAACATGTCTGCTAAAAGGGTAGCGCCGCACAATTCTAACCTAGGCAATGAGACAGTCTTAACTGGAGCTACTCTGGACTTTGAAAACAATAAATGCGAAGTTACACCAGAAGCAGCATCTTTTACCCGGATATAGATACATGCTCCATATGCCTGCTCAGATGCATCACAAAAGGCATGATATTCTACCTGAGCAGTAGGCGAAAAATCATTCCAGCGTTGTAGACGTATGTTATTAATGAAGACATACTCCCGCAGAAAATTTTGCCATTAATGCAAACTTTCATTTGACAAATTATCATCCCAGTCAATCTTTTCTAACCAGATATGCTGCATCAATATTTTTGCCGTAATTGTAATAGGCGCCAACCAACCAGCAGGGTCAAAAAGTCTAGCAATTATCGATAAAACTTCCCTCTTAGTAAAAGACTTTTGAATTTCAAATGGTGGTGAAGTAAAAAATGTCGGACTTTGCATTCCACCGAATTCTCAAAGTTTTGACATTGCTTGAGTCCTCAATTTTCAAAAAATCTTCGTTCATCAGATGATCAGAAGGTAGACCAGCTAGAATATCCTCACAATTAGAAGTCCATTTTCTCATCGCAAAACCTGCAGAATTCAATGCGACTATCAGCTCATCTCTAGAACGAATTGTCGCTGAAATCTCATGCGCTCCTGCCAGTGCGTCGTCAACATACATTATGTTGCGCAAAACATCTGCCGCTAAGGGGAGCTTTTTTCTGAACATCGGCTGCTAACTGCAAAAGAGTTAGAATCGCCAGATAAGGAGCACAGTTTACACCAAAGGTGAATGTGTTCAACTCGTAGTCGCAAACCTCTTCTTTAGAGGAATTTCGATAAACTAATCTTTGATAAGAAGTGTGCTTAGGGTCAACCAAAATTTGTCGATACATCTTTTCGATGTCACCATTAAAAACGAATCTGAAAAAAACGCCATTTAACGACCAAAAGCATTAAATCGGCTTGTAAAACCGGTCCAGGGTAGAGAACATCGTTCAAGCTAACTCCATTAGAAGTGCGACCAGACGCATTGAAAACGACTCTAACTTTAGTGGAAGTGCTCTCAGGCTTAATCACAGCATGATGGGGCAAATAAAAATAATGAGTGGAGTGCTCAAATGCAGGGGGCAATATTTTTCTCATATGACCAAGTTCTAAATATTCCATTAAAACTTGATCATATTGCGATTTAAAATCTGGCTTCTTATACAAAGAAGACTCATTTCGAGTAAATTGCTTTTGAGCTACATTCCGTGAGTGACCTAAACAAATATCTTTATTTAGCTGGGGCTTAAAAGGCAGTGTCACTATGTACCGACCACAAGAATTCCGCTTCGTCGTTTTCTTAAAGTTGTCTTCACAAAATTTGTCCTCTTCAGTTTGGAAATTCTTCTTCGGGAGTTCTTCTAACTCCCAGAAACGAGCTATCTGCTTATCCAACGCAACAGAATTAAAATACGACACGCATGTGGTGAAGCTAGAAACTTGGTTGTCCTTGTCCGAGAGTGGTCCAGTCAGAATCCATCCGAAAATAGTTTCTTGCGCTATCAAAGAACCTAGAATATTGTGCCGGATACCGTCAAGAACTATTGCCGGATAGATATCACCACCTATCAAGACATCGACCTGGTCACTCTTCATAAAATTTTGATCAGCCAGTTTCATACCAAGTATGCTTTGATCTAGTGTGAGATCCATTGAGTGAGTGGGCAGATTTCCTGTAAGCTGAGGCAAAATCAAGGCAGAAGCTTCTATCTTCAACTGAGGATTAGTGGGTGAACTCAAAACGAAATTGCACATTTTTTGAATGCGTGCTGAAATGGCATTGTTGAGGCCAGAAACTTGTGCATGTACACTACTAACTGGCAATTTAAGAATTTTTTGAAGACGCTCCGAAATGAACGTACCTTCAGACCCAGAATCTATTAACGCTCTGGCTGTATACACTGAGCCTAAATGACAAATATTGACCATCGCTGTTCCCAAAAGCACATTTTTAGCTGAAGTAGAAAAACCAACTTGCAAATTTTCTGCTTCAGTTACCGAAGGAATGGACTGTATTTGTACAGTGTGCGATCGTGAAACGATATTAGAAGAGGAAGTGGGGGGTGAGCTACCGGGTTCGACACTAGTGGAGGGATTGGAGCTAACAGCTGATATACCCGATTGCTCCCGATGCAACAGTGTATGGTGACGTTTTTTACATGTCGCACAGCTAAATCTACTTTTGCAGTCCTTTACTGCATGCGAATATGCTAAACAATTTATGCACAAATTAAACTTCTTCACTTTTGAGAATCGATCCGAAATATTTAATTCTACAAACCGAGGACAAGATTTAATGTTATGTTCAGGTGAAGAACAAAAACGACAATTAGAATTCACAACATTAGTTTGAAAAGTATTCACCCTTCTACCAGTCGTATTCGAGGTTGATGCTGAAATTGGTTTCTTCGAAGTGGCCTTAAAAGAGGACGATGCACCACGAAGATCTGAAACTGTTTCAAGAGTTCTAAAACGACTGGTCAAAAAAGAGTCCAAATCTGTCCACTTAGGAAGTTCCGTTTTACTTTGAATTGATTGCTCCCATAACGATAATGTCACTTCCGGCAATCTGGTGGAGCAAAGGTAGATTAAAATCGCGTCCCAATTAGTCATATCCACTTTGTACATGTCTAAAGCTGCTAAACAATTGTTTATATCTCGCTGTAATTTCTTAATAGCGGTACCAGATTCCACCAACACTGCCGGAAGGTTGAACAAAACTTTTAATTCTGAGTTGACTAAAATTCTTTTATTTTCATACCGGTCTGATAGGTTTTGCCACGCGTGAGCAAAACCCTCATTCGTTATCGGAGACTTAGCAACTATTTCTTTGGCTTCACCACGAGTTTTTTTGATTCAAATAACCAAGTTTTTCCACATTAGACAGACCACTATTAGAAATATAAATCGCTGTGAACATGTCACGAAAAGAGGGCTATGAGGGTCATTAATGTTCATAGTAGAGCTACCTGATGGTTGAGAAATTGCAAACAAAACAGCAGTTTGTTCTCCCAACATCGCAGCACAAGTCACATATGCATTATAAAATTCCCGATATTTTTCCTTTGCCACCGCATTTCCCTGCTCTCCCCCTGCTACGGTTACAGAATGCAAACACTCACACAGAAAAAAAAAAGATAGGTTAATCTAACCAAAAAACGTTGTAAAAAAACAATTTTTTATTTTATATGGAAAACACAAACAACAATTACAATTGTTGTGGTTAATCTAATCGTCAAAAAATTGTTAAATGATTTGCCAGCATGGTCGTATTTCGGCATATGATTCGCAATGTCATCGCTCGATGCAGAAATGCAACCATGCCGCAAATATTTCATAATTCTGAAACAGCATGACATTTAATACAAGAGAGAAAAATTATTATATATGGCTGTCTCGTTTTCGCTCTCAAAGCAACAAGTGCTGCATAATATATGAATAATTTATATTCGACACTTGACTCATGAAGTACTTGGTTCCATTAGTATGCGATACTATTATTGGTATTTTAGGGAAGTTTGTATGAAAATTGTTGGGTCGTAATAATAAAAACGTCTTAGAGCAATTGCTACGTGCATTTACTTTACTCAGAGATTTTATTTCAAATCAAAATTGAATGAAAATTATCGTAAAAATTATTAAGTATTCACAAGAAAGTATCCGGTTGTATCGAATACAAAAAAATCGAATTTTCGCAGCACTAGAAGATGGCGTCCAATTTGTTTACATTTTACATTTTTGATATTTCGAAAACAATTTTTAAAATCAAATTATGACTATGTTATAATTCATTATTAACAAATATTGTGATATTACGATTTTAAAAATTGTGCAGAATGTTTTTCAGCTCGTTTTTTCCAGGGAAAACATTAATTTCAATATTACAATATTATTGTAAACTTAATGAAATATTAAAATATTGCGTTTTGTGGAAGCGCGTTAGTTCTAAGTAATGAATATTATATATATTCGCAGTAGAAATGATGTTGCCCGACAAATTTGTGTACGAAATGTAAATTATCTCGTTTTTAAAGTCATGGGCTTACATTAAATTAATTTAAGCTTCATAAATATATTTCAATACAACACATCTACAGAAATACCAAACACATCAGCTATCTTTTTTTTGCATTCTTTTTCTAATATGTATTTATTTATTTTTTCGCTCAATTGGATAATTGCTTTCTCTGTCTTCCATAAAGTAATATACGAACAATTTTTAATTGTACGCCAACAAAATTTTATTGTACGCCAACAACTTTGAGTCGGTTCCATTTACAACGTTTCTTGGTTGCTGCATTTTTAATCGTCTTTTTTGGTTAGATTTACCTACTTTTTTTTTTGTGTGCACGATAAAGTGTTTTTACATTTCCCAAAAGTTCCTTTAATTCCTCCCTCTGAACGTCCAACTTATAAATTGTGTGGTTGTCGGCAAGGCTATACTCCTCTTCAAACTCCAAAAGATCATCGGCCGACGGCAGACATATCAACAAAATCTTTCCAAATTAAATGGCAAAATCAAAATTCCAGAGAAAAATCAAAACCGAAAGAGTACAAAAATTGTCGCGAACGTTTCCAAAATATTCCCAACAACCAAAATGTTTAAATAAGGAAAAAAAACCACAAGCAGAAAATTTAACAAAAAAATATCAAAAACTTAAAAAATTTCAAAATCCGCGAAAATTTTGTGTCGTCACCAACAAAAGTACAATAATTGTTTTCTTTTTCAAAATCTTGATTAAAAAACAAATATAAAAACCAAAAACCAAAAACAGAATGTAAAAATAACTTTAATTTACAAAATTCAAAAGCGCCTAAATGCGTAAATACAATTGGAAAAACCTCACCGAATTTTCATGAAGTATTTTGATGGGGATGTGGCCAATCCTCCTTTAAGTGCAGTGAATATTGTCCAGTTTTCCAAAATCCCAATCTTTGTGTTGTTGTTGTTTTCTCCTGTTGTGCACCTGTTGCTTTTCCTTTGTTGTGTTTTACTGGTGTTTGCCTTTATGTGTAGTGTTTTCCTTAGTTGTTTTTTTCACTGATTTTACTCTTCTTTAATTAATTAATTTACTTTATTTTTCACTTTTTATTACAAAATCAAAAAAACGCTGGAGCAGCGTACAAAACCAAAAGAGAAAATGTGTAAGTACGGAGATGTCAAAAATATATAAAAGCTTCTTTACAAGGGTTGCTGTTGTCCCTCTTTAGTACTATTATTTTTTTTGTGGGATTTTATTAAAATTATCACTTTTTATGTAAATATTCACTCGAAAATTAAGAATTGACGCGAAAATTTCAAATTTTTTGGGGAAAAAAGTTATATTTTTACAAAATAAATTATGAAAAAATATAAAATTAAATTTTAATTTTTGCTGATTTGTCGCCAATTAAATCTTCGTACCACAACGAAAAAAGGGTACCGAAAGCGAAAGGAAATAAAAGCTTTTATTCTTTACTATCTTTCTTGTTGAGGTTAAAACAAAATGGGGCCGAAGCAACGAAAATTCAGAAGAGAGACAAAAGAATATAGCCAGAGGAAAATTACGAACTAATTTTTCCCGCGATTTTTATGAATTTTATCACAAATTGCGCGCACTTTATCACCCAATGAAATAAAAGAACGCACCTGATACCAAAAAAGTTCCAAAAAAAACCGCAAATCCAAATCCAATTTCCAAATAGAAAAATTTCCAAAAGCCGCAAATCCGGTTCGAAGGTCCAAATGATGAGCTGGGGTAGACCTCGAAAAGTGTCCAACGAAATTCACGATAGAATTCGTCCAAAAATATCTGCTTTCAAATGGGGCTGGTGGGCTGTAGAAATTTCCAGAAATCAAAAATACAAAAATAAAAGAAAATGGTTGGCAGTATCGAAAATCGTAGCTTTATTCCTTATTTAAATGTTACCTGCTCGGCTTTCAAATTACAAGTAAAAGGCAAAAACCCGACACCGACGATTGAAACCAGTTCATATCGCCAATTCAGGGGCAAGTTCTAAAAACTTAACAGGCCTAGCGCCCTCTATATACCAACTTAACAATACCAAATGCAATACTTAAACCTATCAGGGTTGGCGTAAACATAATGTATGCAAATGTTGTGTAAGGCCGCACAAACATTTGTGATTTTTATGGCCTTTGCTGGTGTATAAGGCAACTCTCTTCCTTCTTGTACGTACCTCCACCTCATTTTTAGCACGCCATTAGTCCGTTCAATGATATTGCGACATTTTGAGTGAATTTTATTGAAATTCGACTGGATAGATGACTCTTCCGGTGCCCTGTAGGGTGATAAGAGCCAAGGTTCTAGAGCATACACAAATGGTTCTATCGCCTACACAAAAAATATTTTTAAAATGGTACGTACAATTTCCCATATTACGGTTACCAAGCAAGCAAAAGTTTTTGCGACCACCATCATACTCGTTCTTCATAGTTGTTCTCAGAGCACACAAATTCCAGACGAAAGAGTGGTAACAGGCTCCGGGGTGAGTAGCATCTATGTACCGAATCTTCATTTGACTATCGCACACCTTAAATTATATTTCAGTATTGAATTAAAACTTAAATGGAATAAACTTACCATCATAACATTCAAACTGCAAAACCCCTTTGGGTTGTAGTATAAGTGTTTTTTATTTAGGTTAGGTTAGGTTAGACTGGCTGGCCGAAGCCACGCATAGACCTACAAGGTCCCTAGCGATACCAGAAAGGAGTCTTTATTGTTTCAGCGAAAGTAAACATCATTTAACATGCAAGCGTTGTTTGCAAATCTTATAAGAGAATTCACACTAAGTCCGGCGACTTCTTCTAGTCCCCCAAACGTCGAAGCTCCTAACTACTTCAAACGAGTTCCCGAGAGAGCGGGACAGAAGCAGAGGAGATGTTCCAGAGTCTCCTTTTCCTCTTCTAGACATTTCCTGCATTCATCACTGTCAGTCAGTTTTAGCTTAAGCGCGTGAGCTGCCACCATACAGTGACCAGTTAGAACACCCACTAATGTTCTACAATTTTTACGGTCGAACGATATAACATTTTTTGTGTGTCCCTCATTGTATGGTTTGCACATGATTTTGGCGATTCTGCAGATAGTTAAATTTGTCCACATTGCATTCGCCCTTCTTCACATGCTTTCTCCCAGATATCTATTGATTTACTGCAGAGGCATCAGTACTTCGCTGATTTGATCCTCTGGCAGACTAGTTCCCTTTTTTGCAATATCATCTACTGTTTCGTTTCCCTCTATGCCCTTGTGACTCGGTACCCAATAGATACATAGCTTACGCTTGGTAGCCAGTTTGTCCATCGCTATTCTACACTGAAGGACACTCTTGGATGATGACCAGTGCGATGTTAGTGCTTTTATGGCCGCTTGACAGTCTATATATATGTTTATTAGGCAGTTCTCTGTTTCATCTACGCAAGCTAGCTCCGCTGCCTTTCTGGCAGCAAATACTTCTGCTTGGAATATGCTACAGTAATCAGGAAGTTTAAAAGGCTTGCTGATGTTGAGTTCAGCACAGTAAACACCAGTCCCAACACCAGCTGACATTTTCGAGCCATCTGTGTATATATTGAAAGTTTTGCGCATTGGTTTCATGCCCTCGCGCCAGCCTTCCATTCTTAAAATAGTTTTAATCCTTTTTCCATGGTACATTGTCGGAATCATATAGTCTGAAGCGACCATAGAATCCCGGCCTATAGAACTGTGTCCGAAGGATCTGCAAGTAAGTTGTCCTGTTACTCGTAGTCTTAATGCGGATTTTGCCGCCCGATTCTCTGCATAGAGGTCAATCGGAGGTAGGTTGAGGATAGCTTCAAGAGCTGCCGTAGGAGTGGTTCTAATTGCCCCGTCGTACATAGCGCTGCGAGTCTCTGAACTTTCTCCATGGTCTTGACGCATGTTCACCATACCAGGATACCATACATTCGTTATATGGGCCTAACTATAGCTGTGTACCACCGTTGCATTAGTGAAGGTGATAGGCCCCATGTGCTTCCAAGCATCATTTTACATGCATATAAAGCGCTAGTGGCCTTCTTCACCCTCTCTTCAACATTGAGCTTCCAGTGCAGCTTGTTGTCCACAACTCCTCCTAGATATTTGGTATGTGATTTGAGTATTAGGTTGGTACCATTTAAGATGGGTGGTGCCCATTCCGGGACCTTATACTTTCTAGTGAATAGTATCATGTCCGACCTGATCATTCAGACCTGCTTCTGTCGCCCACTTGAGTATAGTGTCGAGAGTGTCCGTCATGAGTGCACTTAATGTTGATGGGCATCTCCCCGTTATAATTACAGCAATGTCATCAGCATAGGCTATTAATCTCGTGGCCTTACCATCGAAGTATGTGAGAATTTTGTTGACTACCAGTATCCAAAGCAGTGGAGATAGAACATCTCCTTGCGGTGTTCCTCTGCACGTTTCCTTTGCCCCGTTCCATTCTGCTTTTATCTGTCTGCAGCTCAATAGGCTTTTTATCCACAGATAGATAGCATTGTCGATTCTTATATTATATAGACCCTGCAGTACAGCTTCCGTCGATACATTGTTGAAAGCCCCTGCAACATCCAGAAAAACCCCTAGAGCGCATTCCCCATGTTCCAGTGCCATCTCTATACCAAGTAGTAACGAATGGAGCGCAGTCCTGGTGGATCTGCCTTTTGTTTATGCGTGTTGTGCTTTTGACAGACATTAAGGGTCTATTGTGTCACCTATATATGCTGCCAACATTTTCTCAAAGGTTTTTAGGAGGAAAGACGTAAAACTAATCGGTCTGTAGTCTTTCGAGTAGAGGTGACTGCTTTTCCCTGCCTTCGGTATAAAGACAACCATCGCTACTCTCCAGGCTGCAGGCACATAGTTGTACTTCAGACATCCTATAAATATAGCTCTTAGCCATGGTATTATAAGGTCTGTTGCCTTTTGTAACATGGCCGGAAATATTCCATCAAGTCCCAGTGATTTGAATGATGCAAAAGAGTTTATTGCCCACTCTAATCTGGTTAGCGTGATTATATTATGCGGTACAGTGTCAATCATGCTTCTGACTGGCTCCCTGTTATTCGCGTTGGTGCATCCTGGGAAGTGCACCCTAGCAAGCTCTTCTAGTGAATCGTTACAGTTGTTCGTCCACTCGCCGTTTTCCTTCCTGACAAGGCTTGGCATAGTTGGGTGCTTCGCTAGCAGTTTTCTCAATCTCGCTACTTCCACCGTCCTTTCTATGCCCCCGCAAAATTCCTTCCAGGAGTTTCTTTTGGCGATACGGACCTGTTTTTTGTATTGTTTTAGTTCATCTTCTGCTGTCTTGGCCAGCTTGAAGATTTCCCGACCGTAGCGCCTTTGTGACCCCACTTCCCTGTTCCACCAGGGTGGTTTGGATCTGCGCTTGGTACGCACTGAAGGACACGAAATTAGATACGACTTATTGAGAGAATTAGTAAGTGCCTCGAGTTTTGCCTCGAGATCTACATGAGAAGTGATTACAGTTTGTTTATCTAATTCCCTCATTAGAACTTTTCTATATAGGACCCAGTTTGTATTTTTCGGATTCCTTAGAACTTTTCTTATTTCGTTTGGGTAGAAACTAACATTGAAGCTTAAATACTTGTGATCTGAGAACGACGGTGTTTCCAGCACCTTCCATTCTGCGATCGAGGTATTTTCTCCGGTGGATAGAGTGATATCAAGAACGTTTCTTGAGGTGGGTCCAATATACGTTGGTTCCTCACCTCTATTAGCGATTACAAGTTCAGTTTGCAAGATGTAGTTCAGTAAAGACTCACCTCTGTCATTGATGTCTGCGCTACCCCATACCGTGTGATGTGCGTTTGCATCAGAGCCGATGACAAGGGGCTGCTTCCTTTCGCTGGCTGTTTCCACCAGTCTATGAAGCTCTAGCGGTGGAGCGTTACCGTCGTGTGGCATGTAGCATGACGCAAGGAGTAGAGGATCATCGCTGCCGCCATCTATTGCCACTACTGTCAGGTCGTCTGTGGAGAAGTAAGCTGAAATATAAGAGTGTATACTTTTCCTTACCAGTATAGCCGTTCTTACCTTGTTGCTTACATTCGGGATGTATGTATTGAAGTTTCGTGACCTTAGCCCAGATACCAAGTTACCCGAAGCTATCCAGGGTTCCTGGACTAAAGCCACATCGTAGCCGCCTTCTTCTAGGTTCAGAAGAAGCTCGACTGAGGCCATCTTACAGCGATGGAGGTTTATTTGAAGGACCTTTAGCATCTGCTACCGGCTCCTCCATTGGGATGGATTCGCACTCCATTACACCTTTTTCCTCGACATCGCGTAGATTGAGAGAGGAGCTAAGTATTTCGTCCAGGTCTTTCTCAACTTCTCCTGCCCCTAGCGTGTTTTCGTTGTTGTCGGCTGGATGGCGTTTTTTCAGGCGTAGGTACACTCTGCCAACTCCCCAATGCATTTTCCCAAACCGTGCGTACATAGTATCCTCGGCCACCTTTTTGATCTGCAAGATGTAGCTCTGCACTCATAATACCTGCATAAATCCGTTAGCAAATCAAGTATTACAAACTATCGTGGAATAGCAAAATTAAGTGCAATTGCAAAACTTTTTGAACAAAATATTTGTATTCAAATAAACTCTAGTATCTTCAAATCAATTTCACCTTTTCAACTAGGATTCTTACCTGGCAAGTCAACTACAACTAACTTATTAGAATTTTCATCTCATGTAATCGAAAATTTTGAAAAAGGATTACAAACTGATGTAATTTACACTGATTTTAGCAAAGCTTTTGATGTAGTAAACCATAGATTATTAACTTTGAAACTGTCGAAATTTGGATTTCCGCCAGGATTATTAAAATGGATTAATTCATATTTATTGGATAGAAAACCACGAGTTATTTTCAAAACAACCAAATCAACTGAATTTAATGTTACATCTGGTGTACCCCAAGGAAGTCACCTTGAACCTGTTCTCTTCTTGTTTTTTATAAATGATCTACCCATCTATCATCAAAAATAGCCATATTTTAATGTATGCAGATGACGTCAAACTTTTCCACTTTACAGACGGACCTTGACAAGCTATGTAACTGGTGTACAATAAACAATATGAATCTCAACTTGAAGAAATGCAAACAAATGACATTTAGAAGAGTGAACCCCATCTTACACACTTATAAAATCGAAAATGAAGGGCTTGAAACATTAAATTCTTTTCAAGATCTTGGAATAACTATGGATCCAAAACTTTGTTTCAACACGCATGTGAATAAAACTATGAACAAAGTGTGGAGAAATGTGTTGGAGTTTTTGAAAGATTTAAGCTTCTTCAAGCTGTGAGGGATATGCGCTAGGCACCACAATTAAATGAGAAGGTAGAAGAACAGAGTTCCAATTCAATCTGTTTTATTAGTGGCCAACGCGGCTCTTTTATATCTTTACTTATAGCTGTTATACATTAGTTCTTAATCTATCCTACAAGTAAGTAGGATACTACAATAATATAATATACTTATGTTCTGCATTTCATTTGCACCCGTTGCCCTGAGTACGCTAATTTGGTCTTGACGAATGGTGTCGAAGAACGGTCACCGAAATTGAGTGCATTTCAATATACACTCAATTGTTGTTGACAACGTCCAGAACCATTTGTGTATATTGGGTCAGCGTACTCAAAAGTGCAGCGCTAGCATGTCGGTGCATTTGTACTAATGAAATGCAGGGGCAGGTAATGGAGACTTGTATGTATACACTACACCCTTACCCTTTAGATGAAAATTATTTGAAGAATAATGATTTTTAAAAGAATTTTCAGAGAATATTTAGTTATAAAAATAATATTTTTATAGAATATTGATTTATATTATGAAATTCTTAAATAAGCAAATATATGATTATAATTAATAATTTATAGTAAAATACAATTAAAATTTATTTTTGTGTTTTTTTTTTTTAAATTTGTTTTTAAGTGTAAAATTATAAGTAAAATTATTTTTATGAAATAAACAAGTATGATTTATAATAACATATATGTAAAAAAAGTTTTTAAATTTAATAGTTATTTTCTTATTGCTATATTGCTGCCTTGTAAGGTATCAGCTGATTGTTATGAATAATTTTTGGTTTCCCATTATATTCTATTTTTGTATTAACTCCTAATTTATCTAGTACTATAAATGGTCCCTTATATGGTTTTTCATATTTCTTTCTATTTTCTACTTTTAGTAACACTAGGTCTCCTATTTCTATATTAAGTTTTTGTATATTATTTAAATTTTTGTCAGTTCGTTTCTCCTTAGCCCTAATTAACATTTCTTTGGCTTTATTTAGTGAAAAATTTAGTTTCGTACGCATCTCGCTTCGATAGCTGTCGAGATCATAAGTTTTGGTTTCAGTTTCAAAAATTTGGTTGGGTAAACATGGTAATTTTCCGTATACAAGTTCAAAGGATGTATATCCAGTGTCAACGTGTGGAGTCGTGTTGTAAGCAAAAGTAAAATACGGTATCCACTTGTCCCATTCATGGTCATTTGTTGATGTTAATAGAAATTCATTAAGAACTCTGTGGTTCCTTTCAAGTGACCCTATCGTTTGATGATGATATGCTGTGCATATGCTGTGCATTAACTCATTTTTGAATTTAGTACCATTATCAGATTTTAGTACTTGAAAATGGCCATACTTTAAAATTATTTGTTCTACGAGTGTTCTTGCGACAGTGTCGGCGTCTTTTGTTGACATAGGGTATGATATTACAAATTTTGTGAGATCACATTGCATTGTTAGTATGTACCGAAATCCATTGGATATACGTAACGGTCCTACGGTGTCGATTGACAATGTTTGGAAACTATTACTAGGCGTGTCTGTTATCGTTAGTGGTTCAATAGTGTGGCGTGTTTGTTTACTTTTCGCGCATATGTCACATTGCGATACAAATTTCTTTACCATTTTGTACATGTTTTTCCACACGTACCTTTGTTTTAGTTTCATCATTGTCCTTCTAACTCCTAATCCTAAGTGTCCTGTTGTAAGGTATTCGGCAATGAGTTTAAATTTCGTAATGTCATCCTGTATTCTTTTTGGTGGGTCATAAATTAAAATTTTGAGTTGAGGACTTTTTCTATTTTGAGGGCTTTGTTGTATGTTTATAAATATGTTTTTGAATTCTTCTTTTGAGATTCTTTGGAATATTTTATCATTGTTGGCTAGCGCTAGCTCTACTATATTCTCATTTTTCATTTTGGATATCAGTTTCTTCATAATCGAATCTAGATTCGTTGAATTATCACTGTATCTCGCATGCGTATTTAAATTATTTTGTTGGGTTAGCTTCTTCGAATACGAAACTGGTTACGTTGAATTATCGCTAAATCCCACGTGCACTATATTATTTTCAATATATATTTTATTCTCTTTGGCCATATAAAATTTTAAATTCTTCATATTCCTGACGTCACTAACGGATGTGCAATCCCATATCGGAAGTTGATCAGACTTCTGGGTTTTGTCACTATCCACAATGATTTCTTCATCATTGTTTGCCTCTTTATTTTTTATGGCTTCTTTATTTGCCATGACTCTTGTAATTATAAGTGTTTTCTTCGCATTTTTATCATCTTCTTGCGGTATCATATTTTTTAAAATTTCTGAATTAATTTGTATTCTGGATAATGCATCGGCATTAGTGTTCATACTACCCTTTTTGTAAATTATGTCATAGTCGTAATCACTCAAATCTAGACGAATTCTAGTTATTTTTGATGAAGGATTTTTGTGCGAAAATAATGAGACTAGTGGTCTGTGGTCAGTTACCACTGTAAATTTTCTACCGTATAGGTATGGTTTGAAAAAATGTATCCCCCAGTGAATAGCTAACAGTTCCTTTTCTATTACTGGTTTATTCAAATCATGCTTTTGCAGCGATTTACTTGCATACGATATAGGTAAGTCATTGCCTATGTCGCCTTGTGACAGTACTGCGCTTAAAGCATAATTTGAAACATCAGTCGTTAAAATGAAAGGTTTGCTAAGATCTGGATATTGTAGCAAGGCGGAGTAATTAATTTTTCTTTCAGTGTATCAAAAGCATGTTAACATTCTTCCGTCCAAACAAATTTACAAGATTTCTTCAATAGTGCATTTAGGTTTTTGGCAATATCTGCAAAATTTGGAATAAATTTTCTATAGTAATTACAAAATGCAACAAATCTTCTAACTTCGTCCGCATTTTTCGGGACGGGGTAATTTTTTATAGTGTCATATTTGGCAGGGTCAGTTTTAACACCATCGCCAGTAATTAGGTGCTCCAAATATACTACTTCTGGACGCAAAAAACAACATTTGGCAGCATTTAATTTTAAATTATACCGTTGCAGCCTGTCTGATACTTTAATTAAATTTTCATTATGGTGATTTATGCTACAACCATGGATGATTATGTCATCCACGTAAAGAAATGCCTTTGAATCTAAACCTGCAAGTGCAAGTGTTAGCATACGTTGGAAACTGTTTGATGAGATTTTAAGTCCGAAAGGTAATCGTTTGAAGTGAAAATGTCCGTTCGGTGTAGAGAAAGCTGTCAAATTTCGTGACTTTTTGTCAAGTTTAATTTGATGAAATGAAATGGTCATATCAAGTGTTGAGAACCATTTTGCTCTTCCCAACTTGTCTAGAATGTCTTCTAGTCGAGTTAGAGGAAATTTATCATTAACAATTTTATCATTCAGTTTTCTGTAATCCACAACAAGTCTCCATTTTCTTTTGTCATCAATGTTCTTTTTAGGAACCAAAAGGAGTGGAGCATTGTAAGGACTAACTGATGGTTCAATAATATCGTCCTCGAGCATTTTCTTGACTTGTTCATTCGTTACGTCAGTGTGTGTGTGTGGTAGTCTATAGTTTTTAATGTAAACTGGTGTGTTGTCTGTTGTCGTTATGTTTTGAGTGTAAAAATTATTTGTTGTCAAGGGTTCGTTATCCAAGTGGAATACGTCCTGGTATTTTTGGAAAATGTTTGTCAAGTCGTTTTTAATTTTTGTGTCATTACACTGTATGTTTAATGTTTCTAAAATCTTATTCAGTCCTTTTTGTGAGTGTAATGGTTTTGTATTGTCGTAGGTCAAAATGTCATAATTGTTTAAAGAATCAGTTTCCAACTGAATACCATTTATAATTATTTCCCTTATCCGTTGAGTTTAAAATTTGTAAATGTGTCATGCCGTTTTTTGGTGCTATTGAATTACTCAAAAAAATACCTTCTTGTATTTCTTTATTTAGAATAACTGTATCTTCTGTTAGTTTGATACGAATTGGTTGTACGATTTCAGTTCTTGGTGGAACTTTTATTGTCATTGTATTAAAGGATTTTGAATGCATAGGTAAAATTCGTTTATCAACACTGAAATTGTAAAAGTTTCGTAATCTATTTGCAAAGAAATTTCTTCAAAAAGTCTCCACCTAATATACCATCAGTCTCAATTGGAAATTTCGAACTGACTAGTTGAAACTCATGTTTGCTGGATTCCTCCCCAAAATTAAGTGTTAGGCTTATGCTACCTAGTGAAAAAATTTCTTCGTTTGTAATGCCCGTTAATTTGCATTTTTCATCTGGATTATAAAAATCGTTATCTACATGTTTATTAATTTTACAGAGTGAAATGTCTGCGCCAGTGTCGATTAAAAAAGTCATAAAGTTGTTTTTGTACTTAATTTTTATGAAATTGGAATTGTTATCCGAGATTTTATAAATTTTTAGTTTTGGCTGTCCGGAATAACTTTGTTTTCCGAGCCCTGATCGTTTCCCTGATCATTTCCTTCATTGTTTATGATGTGTACCTTTTGGTTTGTGTAATTGGAGTAGCGTTTCTGTTGTTGTTGTTATTGTTATTTTTCATATACAATAATAATATGGTAATATATATATATATATTTTTTTTTTGTTTGTTTATTGTTTGCAACAAAATTAATTTAGTTAATATTTTGTGAATATTTAAAATTCTTTAATTTTTTTTATTTTTTTTTTTGTTATTTAACAATTAAATTAGCCTATTACTTAATTTAGCGCGTAAAATTTATTTAGAAATTGTAACTTTAAAAATGAAAATTTAACCAATTCGGGTTTATTTACAATTTTTTACAATATTTTGACAAATGCAAATTTAGTAAAATCGTAAAATATAAAAAAAATGTATAATAGATAGTAGTTTCAGAGGATGTTGATGGCAAAACAAGCAATTTAATATGGAACGTTAAAAATATGATAAAAGACATTTTCGCCATTGTGTGTCCTCCTAACAGCTTCGGCGAACATCATTGACATATCAATGCACTGATCAATCATCATCATCGAATTGATCGGCGCCAATTGTTGGTGCTTCCTCCGCGTTCACGGGTACTTCAACCCTTTGCATCGCTGTGGTTTCAATGCTTCCCAATGATATGGTGATGGCTCAGAGAAGGAAAATGGTTTCGAGATGCACACCGGTGGTGATGCCAACGTTATAAAACCCAGAATTTCGTAAGAATCGTCTTCCGAGTCACTGAGCAGATGAAAGATTTCTCCGTTTCGTAGCGGTTCATTGGCTTTTGCCATTTTTGGTTCGTTAGCCACCTCCTCTGCTACACCCAGAGAAAAAATCGTGTTAAATTAACCAATTTTTAACCAATTTTGTGGTTAATATTTTTCAAACCGATTTTTCAGGTTGTTTTAACAAGATGCTATTGTTAAAAATGACACTCTCCTATATGTGTACGTGTACGTGTGAAGAGGTTTGTTGATGAACTGGGAAAACTGGTAAATATGCGTTCATTCAAATCATTGCCGGTAGCTCAGGGGTTAGGCAGTCGGCCTCATAAACGGAAGTACGGGGATCGAGTCCCCGTTCCGGAAAAAGTTTTTTTAATTAAATTTTTTTTATAAAATTGTAAACCACAGTTCCTCCTTATTTACCATTCTTTAACTTATTTTCAAATTAACATTACCATTTCGAATAGATACCTTTTCACACTGAACTGGATTTGAACGCTGGACCTTCGGATCTTGAGTTTATCACTTTACCCTCTGTGCTACTGCGCTTCATAAATTCATGTCGTCCAAAGACCAATCTGAATTTGAAATCTAAAAATTTCTATTTAAAAAAACTTTTTTCAACTCAGACGAGATTTGAACACGGGACCTAATGTTTATAAGTTCCGCATCTACACGCTGTGTCACTGAGCTTCTTTCGTTCAGGTCGACAAAACAAATTTGTTTTGAAATTCAAAAATTTCTTCTGTTTATTTTCAAATTTTCCATTTGACAGAATAGTCGAATATATTTTTATTTTCGAAAAAAAATTTCTCATTTGTGTAAATGTGTGCGTTTTGCTTCGGAAATTTTTTCTCATTTCTGTGAATGTGTGCGTTTTGCTTCGATTTTTGTCAATGTAGTTGTAGTTTTTTGGAATTGTTTTTGTTTTGCGTACAAATGTTTTTCATGTAAATATAACATGAATAGTGTTAATTAAAATACATGAAGATTTCTCTGGGTGTACGGACATGGTGGCCTTTGCAATTTTGCTTGGTTCGTGTTCAGTAAAATAATAGTCCATGATGATTTTTATCTTAACCTAACTATGCCCATTACAATGGACTCGCTACGCTGGATCGTCTCAGTAAAACTCCAAGGTTGGAGTGGCAAGATTGCCATGTGGAGAAATGTGTTGGAGTTTTTGAAAGATTTAAGCTTCTTCAAGCTGTGAGGGATTGGCGCTAGGCACCACAATTAAATCAGAAGGTAGAAGAGCAGAGTTCCAATTCAATCTGTTTTATTAGTGGCCAACGCTGCTCTTTTATATCTTTACTTATAGCTGTTATACATTAGTTATTAATCTATCCTACTTACTTACACTACAATAATATAATATACTTATGTTCTGCATTTCATTTGCACCCGTTGCCCTGAGTACGCTAATTTGGTCTTGACGAATGGTGTCGAAGGACGGTCACCGAAATTGAGTGCATTTCAATATACACTCAATTGTTGTTGACAACGTCCAGAACCATTTGTGTATATTGGGTCAGCGTACTCAAAAGTGCAGCGCTAGCATGTCGATACATTGTCGGTGCATTTGTACTAATGAAATGCAGGGGTAGGTAATGTAGACTTGTATGTATACACTACAAAAGCAAATTGTGTTCTAGGCTTTATTAAACGCTGGTCAAAAGAGTTTGATGATCCTTATATCACTAAACTTTTATATATTTCTCTTGTCCGTCCTATTTTGGAGTATGCATCTATTGTGTGGTGCCCTCGTTATAACTGTTACATCAATACCATAGAATCAGTGCAAAAACAGTTTTTGAATTTTTGTTTACGTGGATTGCCTTGGAATCCAGATGTTAATCTTCCAACATACGAAAATCGTTTAAAACTAATTTCTCTTCCGTCGCTTCAAGTAAAAATAGCCAAATCCAATTATATTGAACCGTTCAGAGCGGCGTGCGACGATTTCAATAATAACGCAATTAATTTCAACAATTCAATTCAAAAAACAAAATCGGAAATTCTTCTTTTCCTAACAAACAATAATTCAAATACCTAAATTCAATAAATAACTATCATATCTATAACACCTAACTTCCGCTATAGCCCTAATGCTTAGCAGAATAAACACAGCTATAAGTACTTTTTGCTTAGCTCAACGTCGATCTTTACAATTACCAGCGCTATAGCCTTCAAGCTTAGCGGAACAAGGAATATTTAATTACTTCCACTATAAAGCCTTTATGCTTAGTGGAATATTCCCAACGAGGGACTCACTCTACCGCCTGACTCTTCGAAACAGAACAGTCTGGTCACCGGTCCGTGTGTCATACGGATGCGCCTCTCGGTCGGTCGGGCGGGTAAGTGGGCCGTAGGATTCGTTGATAAAAAAAAAAAAAAAAGAAGTGACATTTATTTGTATTCAACTTCAAGTTATGTTCTCTCAGCACATTCAGTACCTTACCTAATTTATTCTCATGCTCAGCCAAATTTTTTCCGTATATTACAATATCGTCCAGGTAAACGAAACAGTCTATCCCCTGCAGTCCTGTCAGGATATGGTTCATAATACTTTGGAAGGTCGCAGGTGCCCCCGTCAATCCAAAAGGCATCCTGTTAAACTCAAAATGCCCGAGGCCGATACTGAAAGCTGCCTTTTCCCTATCCTTTTCACTCACCAGCACTTGATGATACCCACTATCCAGATCTAAAGTTGTGAAATACCTGCTGCTACCTAGTTGATTTAATATTTCCTCTATCCGCGGAATGGGAAAAACTTGTTTTATAGTAATGTCGTTTAGCTTCCTATAGTCAATGGCCAATCTCCATTTCTTCTGACCAAATTCCCCCCCCCCCCTTCTTTGTAACTAGAAGAAGAGGTGAATTCCATGGTGACGTGCTCTCCCCTGCAAAGCAAAAACACATTATAGAAAAAATTATGTTTTCGAGAAAAATGAGTTTGTTTGGAAATTGTTGAATTTAAGCAAATTTTAGCAATACTGGTAAAAACAAGCATGCGAATAGTAAGATCTCTTCATGGGATATATGTACTGTCTTTAAGGAATCAAATTGGTCCATTGTGGCGGAAGAAATTCCATTTTTAGTCTTTTTATTTGTTTTTATGGAAATAAAAATACAGAATTACAAAGCAAAAACACATTATACGTCTTTGAAATGTTTTTGTGAAGCTTTTTCGATTACAAAATATTCAACACATTCCAAAATATAAACGCATTGTAAAACCATAATGTGTTTCTTTTTTGTTTTTGATAATGAGCATTTATTGACATACAAATTTCAGAGTGATTATAAAATGATAATGTGTTTCTTTTTATATAATGCATTTTCCTATTTTATATCTTCGTGATGGTAACAGATTTTGGAAAAGTTTTGATGCAGAACTATCAAATGTACATTGGAGATTCAGAAAATGTATCCAAAGGAAAAACGCATTGTATGACTACGATGTGTTTTTTCATATCAGGGGAGTGCTGGGTCCTATAATTCCGTCTTTTAATAGTTTGTCTACTTGCTTCTCAATTTCTTCCCTATGTGCCTGTGGCAGTCTATATTGCTTCTGACTTATTGGAGGGTGCTCCGCTAGAGTTGGGATCTCATGTCTTAGAACCGGGAACTGGTCCCCTTCCAACAGGAAAACGTAGTGGAAAGATGCACATACCTTTTCTACAGATGCTCTCTCCTTCGAGTTTATAGTAGGGTCTAAACTCAGAGCCCCAAAAAGTTTTCCTATTCTTCTTTTAATGTCTATTTCGTTCACATTATTAATTATTATAATAGATGTGCCATTCGGTATTTTGAATTGGTTAAGATTAGTAAACTTTGGAGTAAAATCCTGTCGAAATATGTAATCATGGTCAGTCGCATTTAAAATTGGAATGTGCACCATATTTTTACGAACATTCACCAAGGTTTCTGCCATGTAAACGCCTGGTGATACCTCTTCTTTGTGTATCACCACAACTGGAATTCTTGTTTTAACTTTTAGAGATACTATTACGATTGTTCGCTTCCCTACTTTTACTTCTTTGTTGTAATACACATTATTCAAATCATCCATAGATCTTAGAGGCAAACGAAGCAAAATTCTTTGCTTTAAGTTGTTAAAAAAATGATTTCCTTATCGAGCGCATTAATTACCGAATGGTTCAACAGGTTATCCCTCCCTATTATGCCATCTGCTGGCACACCGTGTTCTGATGATTCGACGTGCATCGTAAAACTCAGATTTCTCACTTGGCTATGCACTATTCTAGTGGAGCCCAATGTTGTCACATACCCACCAAAAGCCCCACTTAAATCCTTTGTATTGCCCTCGTTCAACTCCAAGAATTCCACCATTGCGCTTCTTTTACGCAACAACGAAACATCATTTACTCCTAGTACTCCTTGTCTGTTCCATACCACTCTCTGAGTCGTCGCTGTACCACCCAAATGTTGTGATCCTAAAATCACGCTATCCTTCTCCTTAATTAATCCACCACCCTAACGCAAACTGTTTGGAACTTCCCTATTTGCAAACCCATTTCATGTGCTAATTTTCCCAACACGAAACTCTTGCTCCTACTGGCCATAGACTCCCCCTTCTCAGCCAGCACACTTATCTTATCACCCATATATAATATTATGCATTGCCACACGTATAATATTATCATCATTTTCGCCCAAGCGACACCAACTATGCCCATAGCTTCACTCGTACTCGTGTGCTCTACGGCATTTGTACCTTCCTCTGTCTCCCTCTCCTCAATTCCTCCTGTTTTAATTTCCTTCGATATCTTACAGTTTTGGAGTCTCAATGTGCCCACAGACGCTACCGACGTTGGACCCACTACCAGCGTCCCCCCTTGCCCAATTTTTCCGGTATTTTGGGGTTCCCATCCTATTGGCGTGGAGTGGGTCCCCCGGAGTTTCCTTGGTCTCTCAAATAATTCTTCTTCTCGTCACAATCCGCAACCCTATGTCCCTGTTTCTCACACCAAAAACACTTCATCCGAGTAATACCACGGTCGAAATCCCCACTTGCTCCGCTTCTGATTCCATTTCTATTCCGAGCCACATTTTCCTCCTGTCTGCTCCCCGCCTGTTCGCTCCCTTGGTACCCACTACCTTCATTTGACTGTCTCCCCCGCTCAGAGCACTTCCAACTAACATCGTGACCATAAGCTCCGCAGCTTTCGCAATAAGGTGTGTTTTTTCTTGTAAAACACTCGTCCCTTGTATGCCCAAATTTCCTACAAAACGAACATGTCGGCATCCTTGATCTTCTAGACTCTGTTTTATAACCGCATCTAGGCTCAATTGTGCTGTTCTAAAAGGATTATTCGAATTTGCTACCTGACCACCCATATGAGGTAGTGCCGTTGAAACGTTTATCCCATATAGACCCTCTTCTACGCTCATGCCATTGTAAGAAATGCTCGTTGCATTCCTCGCTGACAATGACATCTGCCCCTTCTGCAACGTAGCCTCAGCTACAATTACCTTCCCCACAAGGTCATCCAAGGCACCGGATGTGATACCCAACAAAAATATCTTCAACGTTGGGTCCTGCATACCCACTCTAAATGTCGTACACACGGGAATTGTTGCCTCTTTGTGCACAAACGAATTATCATGCGCTATCGTCAACTCCTGTTTCAAAAGTCTGTTCTCTGTCTCTAAATCTTCGATCTTACGATTTGCTCTGTCCAAGGTATGGAACTCCTCTCTACTTCTTTGACTTATTGTTTTCTGTATACTCTCTTCCGATATATTCCGCACCCTAAGCTGTTTTCTTAAATTCTCGTTTTCCAACTCAATTTCCTCCCCAAACTGCTATCCAACTGACTATTCAATGACTTGTTGCTCCTTTTAGCTGTTCTATTTCTTTTCTCAAATCCTCAATTCCCTCGTCTGAGTCTTTCCAATGTGTTTCTACAATACGCAAAGGTTCCTCGAGAATTGAATCCGCTACTTCTAGCGCCGTAAGATTTCCTAAGTATCCCTCTACCTTATCCTTGATCAGAATATACTGTTCCTTAGACCCGCAGAATAACTTCAAAGTTGCCCACAACCTTTGAACAAATCTCTCTGCCTCAGCACTTAACCGTTCTAGCTCTACTTCCGCATCACTAGATTGCGCCATTAATCAACTCAGGTGCAGGACGCCACAAACAAAAATTGGAAATGAGGAAGAAGGGGGGGGAAACGACCAAACAACATCTCAAAGAAAATCACGACTTTACAATGGTCGACGAAAAACACTTCACAAGTCCAATTTGGACCGAACACTACCAAACACAATTTATTAAATCGAAAAAACTAACTGGCCGACTGCCACGAGTAAACACAAAAACCACAAGCTGATAATATTACACCAGCGCGGAATAATACTCCCTTGATGGTAACCTGCTGCCACTAAAAAAAAAACAACCACAAATCAAAAGGAAATCAAAAATAGCAATCTAAAATTTAACGACCACAACACTGGCCCAAACCAAATTTTTTTTTTTTTTTTTTTATAGTAATTTTATTCAATTGAATCACCTATAATAACTTAGGTCTAACAATGATTTTTCAAAAATTCAGAAATTCAGCTTATTTTTATAATATTCAGATTAAAACTATTTGCCCTATATCCATTGATTTAGGCAATGTAGAGTTATCGTAACTAATATATGGGGAATATATTAGTTTCGTTTGAGACGTGAGGGATTCAGAGGTCTCAGTAAATTTCTAGCTAGAATGTTTGGGTGAAACATGAGCTTCTGCTTGTACTTCGAGGTAAATTTCGGAATTTCGTCTTTTACTGCAGGTATATTCAGGTCTCTGTGGATGTTAGTATTTTTTATATACCAAGGGGCTCTGGCAATTTGTCTCAGGATTTTAGATTGGACTCTCTGGAGTTTTTCCACGTTCGAGGGAGAGGCAGTGCCCCAGAGTTCAATTCCATATGTCCATATGGGTTTTATTATACTTTTGTATATTTGGACTTTGTATGTGAGATTTAGCTTTGATGCCCTTGAGATTAGCCAATTTAGTTCCAATTGCTTTAATTTGATCTGAGTGATTTTGGATTCAATATGTTTATGCCATGTGAGTCGGCGATCGAGATGCATTCCAAGATACTTGGTTTCGGAACTTTCAGGGACGACTTGGCCGTTAATCTTCAGAGCAGGACACGTGCCCCTTCTTAGAGTGAAGGTTAAGTGACAGCTTTTGGATTCATTGACCTTGATTTTCCATCGATGTAGCCAATTACTTAGAGTGTCCAAGTGTTTTTGCACGTATAGAGATGCCATGTCAGGGTTTGAGTGAGAGCACATGATAGCAGTGTCATCAGCAAAAGTCGATATGAGAGTTCTATCACTTTTGGGCATATCTGCAGTATAGAGAATATATAGCAGGGGCGCGAGGACACTGCCTTGTGGTACTCCGGCCAGTATTTCGTATTTTCGGGAGACAAAGCTTTTGTATTTTACTACAAATTTTCTATTCGTGAGGTAGTTTTTGAGTAGACAGTGCATATTAGCGGGAAGAATATGCTGTAGTTTGTAAATAAGTCCTTCGTGCCAGACTTTATCGAAGGCCTGGGTGATACTGTTTATTTTCGAAAGTGCCTTTTATTGAGTCAACAATGCGGTGCACTTGCTCAATAGTGCCATGCTTTTCGCGGAAGCCAAACTGGTGATCGGGAATCACTTGTTTTTCTAGAATTTTCGGTAGAATCAATTTTATTAAAAGTTTTTCGAAGAGTTTCGATATTACAGAGAGCAAACTTATAGGCCGGTATGACGTCACATTACTGGGATCTTTTCCAGGTTTGGGAATCATTGTAACTTGAGATAGTTTCCAATCATCTGGGTAGTGACATGTTCTGAGAATCGCGTTAAATATGTGCAATAAGTGGGTTATTGCAACTGTTGGCAGTTCTTTTATCATTGTTGGCGTTATCAAGTCCGGTCCTGGTGCTTTTTTCGGGTCCAAGCTTTTGTTTATTGCCTCCATAAGTTCGTTTTTTTTAATCGCGATTGTACAAGAGGTTTTATGTGGGATTAATGTTGGTATTGGGATATCTCCAGCTGTCGTGTTCGGGGTGAACACGGTTTTTAGGTGGTTGGCAAAAGCTGCACCCTTTTCTGCATCGCTTCTGGCCCAGTTTCCATTTGGCAGCCTTAGAGGGGGTTCTGTCAGTATTGGTTTTTTCATATTTTTTGCAGCTCGCCAGAGCGAGTAGTTTGTTGATTTTGTGGGTGCGAGATGTTCAACAAATAGCTGGAATTCTCTTTCGGATTTCCTCTCAAGCTGCTTTTTTAGAATTCGAGAGACATCATTAAGCTGTTTTTTCAGATTTGGGGATCTGTTGTTTTGCCAATCGCGACGTATTTTCCTTTTATTTTTTATTAACTGCTCTATGTCCTTTGGAGTACACTTTGCATAGCTGCGAGTTGAACTTTTTGGGATTTGGGCGGGAGTGGCCGCTGCAGCTGCTTGGGAAAGCAAGAGTGTGAAATTTCTAACAGCTGTGTGAATTTCAACTTTCGTTTTTAGTGACACATTAGGGATAATGTGGGAGCTTATATACTTTCGATATTTGAGCCAGTTTGTGAGTTTGCTGGTCAGTTTATCTGGTGGATTGGCCTCAGAACTTGGCGCATACTTTATTGTGATAATAGTAGGCGTATGATCTGATGAGAGATCTAGAGAGGATTCAATAAACAATTGGCTCCTTTTTACAGTTTTGAAGACTGCAAAGTCTATGACATCGGGGGTTTTGCGACTGTCAGTTGGCCAGTAAGTTGGCGTGCCAGAAGAGATCACGTCAAGAGAATTTGAAAAATTTTAAAATCCAAAAAGAAAAGTATACTTATCTGAGTGGATATTTGTTGGTAATTACATGAATTTAAAATTATAAGTCAACTTGAATGCGGATTAAAAACTACCCGGTTGCGCCAGTGTTACAATAAAACCGCGTCTGTTCGCTTTTATATCACTTTTTTCGAACGGACGCGTTTTAATCGGTCCCGCAGAAATAATAAATAACATTGTGAAACAATAACAAAACCCTCCAAAAATTACGCGAAATAGACGCTAAAACAATTTCAAGAAAAAGAGTGCAAGTGGCGTATCAAAGCCACTGCATATAAAGCAAACAAATAAAAAAAATTTGTGTGAAAAATTTTGTCAGTGAATCATTCTCCCCAAAAAACAAGGAATTCTCTTACAGAGAATTCAACATCCCGCTCAAAACAAGAGCTTGAATCAGCATCAGCTAGTGCTAGTGAAAACACGGCAAATTCACAAATAAAAGCTTTTGTCATGCAACCAACAGGTGCGAGCAGTGCGAATGCATCGCAACCTGTCATTGTTACCCTCCCCGCCATGAATAGTGCAGAAACAACTATAGCAAAGAATCGATCTGCAGAGGTACTCTTTGCTAACTCTCCCGCATCGCCATCGGGCTCTCTCTCATGGAGCAAGCAGTGTCAAACTCCAACACCCTACACTCAGCAGGCAGCTAATATGACGGCGTTTTTGCATCACAAACAAATTTGGCAAGTACAATTACTACTAATACTCTTAGGCCAGACCCTGTTAAGATATTCACTGAAAATAAAGACACTGCAAATAAGTTCTTTGAGAACAAAAACCCTTTGTATAAGCCTCAGTCGGCAAATACGAGTAATGCAATTGGCGCAAACACTACAGAGAAAAACACTCCACGTGCGGCAGTGCAGACTGGCATGCACCGCTACCTGCAAAAGCCAGACCCTACATTGCAAAAGCGCAAAACGACCCCTCCCAAAAATACGAATACGCCTAAGGTTTTAAAGACAAAGCCGAGTATACAGCAAATAAATCTTGGGCAAAATAGATACTCCCTATTATATGAAGAGGATAATTCAGACCCTAAACCCAAGACGTCAAAGCCGCCACCAATTTATCTCAGAGAAAAAACTCGAATTCCCTTGTGACTCTGATAACACAAATTGTAGGTGCCAATAGATTTCATGTGATGGCTATTCTCAAGGGCGCCATCCATGAAACAAAAATACAAATTTATAATGAGGCAGATTTTCGCAAAATTGTGGATCATTTCGATAAAAAGAGCTATTACACATACCAGCTCAAAAGTAGCAAAGGTGTATCGGTTGTTCTAAGAGGTGTAGACTCGTTTGTCGAATGTGGCGATGTAAAAGAGGCATTAATTGCATTAAAATTCCAAGTTAGATCTGTGTCTAACATTCTAAACAAGGAAAAATTACCCCAACCACTTTTCCGCATTGAACTGGAATTTGACCCTAAGACTCTGCAAAAAAGTGAAACCCACCCTATATACAATTTGCGATATTTACTACACCGTAGAGTCAGTGTTGAGGAGCCGCATAAACGTCGTGGCCCAATACAATGCCAAAACTGCCAAGAATTTGGTCATTCGAAAAAATATTGTACACTTCCCAGTGTTTGTGTTATTTGTGGTGACCTTCACCAGACCCAATTGTGCCCAAAATCGAGAGAAGACGTAAATGTTAGACATTGTAGTAACTGCGATGGAAATCACACTGCCAACTACAGAGGGTGTTCAGTCTACAAAACCCTTAAAAATAAGGTTATTACCGAACCGAAGCCCTTAAGCGCAACAGCTACAAAGAGGTCAAACCCTACACCACCCCAAGGAAATGGTGCTAACGCTGCATCACAACAACAACAATTTTCATACGCAAATGTACTCAAAGGATATACCCAAGACCCTCCAGTTATTCAACCGGTCCAACAGAACATTGGCCTTGAACAAACACTACAGATGTTTATGCAAAACATGTCGCAGTTTATGAACGGCATGCAAACTATGATGCAGGAAATGATACACAATCAAACCCTGCTAATCCAGACCCTTTTAAAAAATAAGCCATGAATGCGATAAAAATATCCTTCTGGAACGCGAACGGCTTATGCCAACATAAATTGGAACTCATTCAATTCCTCAATTCATTCTGTATAGATGTAATGCTAATTTCAGAGACTCATTTGACCCAAAAACACTTTTTTAACATACCCGGATACAAGTTGTATGACACTAAACACCCAGGTGGTAAAGCACGAGGTGGATCAGCGATTCTAATTAAGGACAGAATCGAACACTATGTTTTACAGGAATTTTGCACCGAGTACTTGCAAGCCACCAGTATTTGTCTTGATGAGTACATAAAAGGATTGACAATATCTGCAATATACTGTCCACCCAGCTCCAAAATAACTGAACAGCAATTTCAGACATTTTTTGCAACCCTTGGCCCAAAATTTCTCGTAGCTGGAGATTTTAATGCCAAACACACTTATTGGGGCTCTCGTCTGATTTCACCCAAAGGAAGACTACTATGGAATACTACCAGCAAACTCGGCCTTGATGTGGTTTCGTCAGGCACGCCAACATACTGGCCATCGGACAGACGCAAAATTCCAGATGTTATTGATTTCGCAGTAATCAAGACCCTTAAACGAACTCAACTAACCATTGAGTCTTCAGTGGAACTCTCGTCTGATCACACACCCACTATTATCACAGTAAAATATGAGACAAATTCAGAAGGCAACCCATTACCCTACATGTGTCTCTGAAAACTGAGGAGCAACTGAATGTGGCAGTGCGTAACTTTACCCTTCTGCTTACAAACGCCGCACTGGCAGCGACCCCAAAAATCAATAACACTACCCAAAAAAAGGAATTTGTGCCACAAAATATAGCTGCGCTCTTAACAGAAAAGAGATCAATAAGGCGTGATTGGCAAAAGTTCAGATCACCCTATTTGAAAAAAAAGCTGACCCTCATTACACGAAAACTACAAAATGAACTGAGGGCGAAAAACGAGAATGATCTGCATCAATTCATGGAAAAGCTTACGCCGACGAGCTCAACAAATTACTCACTTTGGCGTGCCACAAAAAATTTAAAACGACCCATTATTGCAGAATCGCCAATTCGTTTACCCAACGGAGACTGGGCGAGAAGTGATGCCGAAAAAGGTACTGCTTTTGCAAGTCACCTACAAAATGTATTTACTCCCAACCCCCCAAATGCAAATTACCCGTTACCACAGCTCGCAACCAGGCCAAACTATAACCCACTACTCATCAGAAGAAAAGCACTTATGGACGATATTGCCAAGTTGAACCCAAAAAAAGCTCCAGGACATGACTTAATAACGGCTAAAATGGTGAAAGAGCTGCCATCAATTGCTGTTAGTCACTTATTGCATATATATAATGCTATATTAAGAATAGGTCTGGAAGCTGTCGCAGATCACGATGATCCCAAAACCGGGAAAAGACCCTACAAACGTGAGTTCATATCGCCCAATAAGCTTACTCTCTACCCTATCAAAACTTTTTGAGAAAATTCTGATAAAAATGATGTTACCCACAATACTCGCTAAAGGTGAAATACCCAATCACCAATTCGGATTTAGAGAAAAGCATGGCACAATTGAACAGGTTCATCGCATTGTTGAATTGATCAAAAAAACGTTCGAGAAAAAGCAATACTGCTCAGCAGTATTCCTCGACATCACCCAAGCCTTTGATAAGGTATGGCATAGAGGATTGATATCCAAACTACAGAAACTATTACCCGCAAGCATGTACGTTTTGCTTGACAACTACTTGACCCACAGAAAATTTGTAGTTAAACATAAAAGTTTCGTTTCTAGTAGATTTGATATTCTTGCCGGTGTACCCCAAGGCAGCGTCCTCGGACCCCTCCTGTATATACTCTATACAGCTGATATGCCCATTTATGATCAGACCCTCATCGCAACATTTGCCGACGACACCGCAATATTGTGCTCGCACTCAGACGCTAAAATGGCCACAACACGTGCAACAACATTTGAACACTTTACAGAATTGGCTATCAAAGTGGAGAATTAGAGTCAACGAGTCTAATAAAGGCGAGGTCCCACGATTGCCCCAAATGCGTCGATCAGTGAACAATCTGTTCGGCCCCCATTTGCTCAAAATTGAGCAGAAAAGCAGATATGTTTTTATTAAATCACACGATTGCCTCTATTGCGACAAATTTGGTCGTCTCAAATTCTTTCGAATCAAATATGCACCGAACGAATTTTAAACTGGTCACACGATTGTCTTTAAATTGTCCCGATTACAAAAATTTCACTTCAAAATAAATTTCAAATAATTTTACTCAAAACATAAAAATGCATAAAAACACAAAAAGAAACTTTTTTGTGCGGAACAAGCGAAAACTGGCTGGAATATTATGCGTGATTACTTCGTGCACAGTATTATTGTCCAAATCGAAAAAAACGAAAGCAGCATTTGGGTACGCAAATGACTTCAAAAGCGACCAATCAAAAAATCCTTCGCGAATTTCGCGAAATCGACAATCGGAGCGTATTCAAAAGCAAGATGCAAACATGCGTAAAGCTATTCCTCCATGCGAACGTTTAGCCGCGACTCTGCGCTATTTGGCCACTGGTGATAGCTTCAAAAGTTTGTCAATTCTTTTCCGGATTGCACCAAATGCAATATCTAAAATAGTTCCAGATGTTTGCGACTCAATTTACTCAACTTTAAAAAATAAATATATGGAGGTCAGTTCAAATGCAAATTCAGTAAATGGACATATTATAAAATTGCTTCATCTGTTAGGTTCCATCAACACCCGAACAGTGGACAGCCGTTGCCACCAAATTTGAACAAATGAGGAATTTTCCCAATTGTATTGGTGCGGTAGATGGCAAGCATGTAGTTATGAAAGCGCCAGCGGGTTCAGACAGTACTTTTCATAACTATAAGGGCACTCATAGCA
Source organism: Heteromyza rotundicornis (assembly GCA_951394025.1). Taxonomy (NCBI): domain Eukaryota; kingdom Metazoa; phylum Arthropoda; class Insecta; order Diptera; family Heleomyzidae; genus Heteromyza; species Heteromyza rotundicornis. The sequence goes on along the minus strand of OX596013.1, from coordinate 27,819,390 downwards.
TAGTATTAACGGCTATTGTTGACGCTGAGTACAAATTTCTATATGTTGATATTGGTCCATTTCCTGGGTGAAAATGTCCTCTAATAAATTGTTGCCCTCAATATCCATTATTTATTTTTCAGCAAAAAAATTTCAACAATTTCTGACCAATATTATTAAATTTCAAATAATTTTTCCGACATTTAAAATTTTTGTAGCCGAACAAAAATTTGGGTTCTATGGTTGGTGCTGGAGAGACAGAATAAATTCTGCTCAATTTTAAAATTTTTATCGGGACAATGTTTGATTTAACTGATCACACGATTGGGACTCCAGTACCAGTTGTGTTCGGCGCAAAACATTTTAAAACGGGCATTTATTCGATTTGTACCGAAAAGTAATTCAGTTCACACGATTGGCTTCACGATTTTTTGAAATTCCGTAGAATTTCGGCTCATTGCGGCAATCGTGGGACCTCGCCTTAAGAGTGCACATATAACCTTCACCCTAAGGAAAGACACTTGCTCCATGCTTACAATAAATAATAGTGAAATACCACAATGTACTGAAACCAAATATCTTGGTATGCATCTCGATCGCAGACTCACATGGAAAAAGCACATCGCAGCTAAAATTACACAAATAAAATTAAGAAAACTCGAATTAAATTGGCTCCTCTCGAAGCAATCAAAACTCAACACCACATATAAAATCCTGTTATACAAAAGTATAATTAAACCCATATGGTCATATGGGATCGAGCTCTGGGGAACAGCATCTCCATCAAATGTTGAGAAACTGCAAAGGATGCAGTCAAAAATTCTGCGACAAATACTTGGAGCGCCATGGTTTATAAAAAATGAACACATCCACAGAGATTTACAAATATCGAAAATATCTGATGAGATACCGAAATTTATTTATTTATTTATTTATTTATTTACGCTTATTACAAGCTTATATAACTACTTATAGATAAGAGATTGAATTTCTAAGGGTATATTTGTTTAAATGGAAATCAAAGCAATTGGACATTTTATTAACCATGTGAAGCATTCTGGACATTGGTTCATTATAGCCATAATCAGTGCGGTGGAAGGTAATATTAAATAAAGGTACAGATCTTAGGTTACGTGGGTTAGTATTAAGGGAGATCAACTGGAGTAACGCGGGACAGTCAACGGTACCTGATAGAAGTTGATGGATAAAGAGTATATCGGCAGTTTGTCGACGAGTTTCCAGGGCTGGTAAATTTATTAATTTTAAGCGGTCAACATAAGGGGGCAAGTGGAAACGGTCGTCCCAGGGAAGACCGCGTAGGGCAAAACGAATGAATCTGCGCTGTATAGCCTCAATTCTCATGGAGTGAGTAGGTCTAAAAGGAGACCAAACTTGGCTAGCGTATTCAAGTATTGGTCTAACAAAGGTAAAGTAAAGTGATTTCGTAACATATGGATTAGTGAATTCCTTGGACCAATGCTTAACAAAACCCAAGGCAGAATTTGCTCTTTTTACTATATTATCAATATGGGAGCGAAAATTAAGTTCTCTGTCGCAGATAACGCCCAAGTCACTCAATTCTGTCACTAGTGGTACAGGCTCGTTGCAAAGTAGGTACGTTCTGGGAGGTGGAGGAAGACGTTTACGGGAATATGTTATAGTTTGGCACTTGGTGACATTAAGCATTAGGAAATTTTTCGTACACCAAGTTGAAAACCTATTTAAATCAGATTGTAATGGCGGAGAATCTGATGTAGTTGATATAGTTCTAGAGATTTTCATGTCGTCAGCATAGACTGATAAATGAGAATTTCTGATGACATAATCCACATCGTTTATTGTCAGGACGAATATTAAAGGACCGAGATGGCTACCTTGGGGGACACCAGATGTAGCGATAAAGGGATCGGATATAGAAGATCTGAAAGTAACCATATATTTTCGTTCTTCGAGATAAGATTTGATCCACATGATAAAACTTGGTTGGAAGCCATAGGCTTTAAGTTTAAGATAGATAATTTCATGCGAAATGGTATCGAAAGCCTTGCTGAAATCGGTAGCAATTACATCGACTTCTTTACCGTCTTCTAAAGCACGAAGAGTTCTAGAAACGAATTCCGTTAGGTTTGTGGTGGTCGATCTTCCTTTCAGAAATCCGTGCTGAGCCGGGGAGACAATAGTTTTGCAATGGAAGAACATAGTATCATAAATAATGCTTTCGAATAATTTAGGTATACAAGAGAGTTTAGCTATAGGTCGATAATTTAGAATGTCATTCTTGCATCCTTTCTTGTGAAGAGGAGTAATGTAAGAATTCTTCCACATTGTAGGGAAAACTCCTTGTGCGACAGAAGATTGAAAGAGAGCGGTGAGGGGAGCTGCCAGGGCAACGGAACATTTTTTCAAGACAATTGACGGTAGGCCATCAGGGCCAGGAGAGCATTCATTCTTAAGTTTTCCTATCTTTTCTTCTACCGATGTAATTGATATGTTAGCCGAATACATTGAAGTTTGAGAACATGTGGACATATAAGAAAAATAATCAGTATCAGGTACTGAATTATGGCAGGCGAATGACTGGCTAAAGAATTTAGCAAACATGTTTGCAATTGATTTGGGGTCGGCTGAGGATATATCAGAAAGTTTTAGTGTGGACGGGAAACCATCTGATTTTCTCTTAGTATTGATAAAGTTGTAGAAACGCTTAGGGTCCGAAATTAAACAAGATTCCATTTTTCGTAGGTAATCGAGATATAGAGACTCGCAGAGATCAGAAAACCTGGTATAGACACCTTGGTAGTTGGAAAAGTCAGAGTCAGACCGAGATTTTAGGTATACAAGCCATAATTTGTTCCTTGTATTACGCAGTGAGCGCAATTCTTTGTTATACCAGGGTGGGGATGACGAATAACTTCTATTTGGCACAAATGGCACACAGTTTGCAAAACACTTATAGATTTCGCTGTAGAAAAATTCAAGAGCATGATTGATATTATTGCGGCTAATATCAATAATATGGTTAAAATTTATGTTGCGAAGCAAATTGTTCAGTAATTCGAAATCAGTCTTACGAAAATTAAAACTGAATGTGAGTTCGGTCGGTACCTTTTCGGAATCGTTTTCGTAGGAAAATACAAGAGATAGGGGTGGATGATAACGGTCTAAAGTAGATAGGAGGTGACTGCTTTCTGAAACTATGCAGTTGTCAACGTTAGAAGAAAAAACCAGATCGAGTAATCTGCCTAGGTTGTTAGTGGTTCCGTTAAGTTGGAAGAATCCAGAGTCAGACAGACAGTCAGTAAAGAGGATTTCGAAGGCCTCTTACATTTTGATAATATAAGGATACAAACTGGGGAGCAGGTCTATCAAGATTTATAGAGGGAGAATGAAGGTTAGGAGCAATAATAGTTTTTCAAGTTAGAGCGCGATTTTTGAAGATGCGAAATGCGTTTGGAGCTTATATGCGAGGCGAATGTTGTTAGGTCATTTGTAACTTCTTGGGGTGAGATATTTAAACTTTCATGAAATCGAGTAAATAATTGACTCAATTCAAGCGGATTTGTGGGAAGGCCTTCTGAATGAATTGAGACCATGACGCTAGTTTTAGTAAAACCATCAACACAGGTGGTATCTGATTTATTATGTAGGTAGGCAAGATATAGACGGACGTTATTATATATTCTACGATCCCTTAATCGAGATAATACATAGCGGCTATCATCACTGTGCTCAACTAGCTGTTTAGTTAAGAAGAAGGAGAAGAGGATCTAAAAAAGTTGGGGGTGTGTCAGACGAAATTTGAGACTTCGACTTTGATGAGGATGGTGTAGGGTTGAGGACATGGGAACGAATAAAATTTGGATATGCAGATGTGCATGGGGGAGTGGTAGCGATAGTTGCTTGAGCCGAGGGAGCAATAGGATCCGGTTCAAGATTGAATGATACTCTACCACGTTTAAGATTGGAAGAAGTCTGATTGGATGAAGTTAGTTTTTCTTTAGTAACATAGTTTCGAAGAAAATTATTACAGATAGAGGAGGATGGCAATGTATTAGAAGTAGAGGGGAAGATGGACATTTGGTCTGCACTGGTACTGGATAAAGTCGAAATTTTTTCGGTAGGTTTTTTATTATTTTTGGTAGGTTTTTTGTTATTTTTGGGGTTTTGAAGAAAATTTTTATAATTTGAAGATGACGTAGAGGGAAAAGAAGACATTTGAGCTGAAGATGAAATTTTTTTTATTTGAGGGGAGAAAATTGGAAACGTATTTGTTTTAAAACTCCAATTAGAGTTTTGGGACGTGCTTTGCGTTATAGACTTAGATTTTGTTTGAATGTTGCGTTTAAGTGTTGTTGGCTTATCAATCCATTTTGTGAAACTCATCCCATCCTTTTTGAAGACATCATTAGAGGAGACGCGAAATAGCCATTCGTATTTAGTAGGAATTTTGAGTTTGAAACTGCAGTGCTTTTTGGATGAAAACTTTTGACAGTCGATTATGGCAATTTTAAAAGTCTTCTGGAAAAGATTTCTCATCCAAAGTATGTCCGAATGTTGTGGAGCGCCTTTAACGAAAAGCGTTGTAAACTGCGTTAGGTTTTCTCTGGACAGTTTGTTTATCCTATTGTCCCATTCAAAAGGTGTCCAAGACGTTCCGAAGCAGTTGATAAGTCTAATAGGGGAGTGTGTGTGGTTAGCCGGAGTCTCCCAAATTTCAGGAGCCGTTGGAGTTACAGCTGGCACGGAGGTTTGAGCCGGTATGTTGGATGTAGTCAAAGGATCCTCAGTTTCCATTGATTCAGCAAGAATTAATTCTTCGTGAATTGTTACGTCTTGAATTGTTGCGTTATGTGGGGATGGTGAGTGGTGAATTACATTGATAATTTCTGACAGTGTGGAACGAGTTGCAGTAAGCTCGTCGCCGATGTCGTTGATTTTGTGAAACAATACTTCCAACAAAGGGTCTGTGTGTGTAGAAGTGGCTGGAGCATTAGAGGGTGATTGAAGGGAAATATCGATACTTGTACGTAACGACTCAAAGTTGGCATTCATTTTTTCGTTTTCCAGGAAAAGTTTTGCTTGCCGGCTATCAAGTGATGTTATGCGTTTTTCAATGTTATCTAATACACTTGCCTTTTCAGGATTTAATTTTGACAACGATGATGTTAGGTTGTCGAACGACCTGGCCATATCATTGAAGCTTTCATCATTTGTCATCGCTTGATTTTTAAGTTTTGAAAGAAGATCATCCTTTTCTTTATTCAGGCTAGCGATGTATCCGACAATGTTGTCATACATACACTTGAGTAGCTGTTCCATACTCTGGCAATCACTGCATATGAAGTGCTTCTCCATGTACGTGTTGTACCAGTCTCTAGGAGCATCCATGCAAGCACCATGTAGTTTCCTATTGCAGAAAGCTTTGCAGATAACCCATTTCGAGGTATTATCAAAAGCGCAACAATTTGCCAAACTGCACTTGAAATTGAAACTCATTGTGAATCACCCAAAAAATTGTTTCAAAAATTGGGTCAGCCGGGCACGTCGATGACCGATAAAATTGTCGAATTGCACTTTTTAGTTTATTGACTTATTCAGTTTATTGGGACAGCAGCGCACGTCGGTGAACGGTAAAATTGTCCAATTGCACTTTTCAGTTTATTGACTCAAATGGTTTTTTTAATTGACGCGAAACAAAATTCATAAATTTCAAATTGCGGTTATTGCACTTTTTCAAGTCGCGGTATTAATTTGTAAATTTATGCGCTCGAAAGAAAACACGTCTTATCAGGTGAAGGTATACTTTCTACAAATACAAAGTATGCAGATAAGCTAAAATTGCACCCTAATATTCTAGCTCGAACCTTAATAAAACCCACCCGACCCTTACGTCTAAAACGAAATTATTCTATTGCCTTTGAATAGATAGTTCAGGGACACCCTCGTCGATGCAGCCGTTCGTCTATGCCGACATCCAGTCAACGCCTACATCGCCTTGATACATACATTAAGTTGTCCAAATCAGTGGATAAGGTCAACTAGTACTATGTTAAATCTGTTATGTAATGTCTAATTATTTTGTTCAAAGTTATTGTTAGTTCTAATTGTTTTTATTTTAGAAGATTCAATAAATAAATTTTATGTAGTTAAAAAAAAAAAAAAAAAAATCACTTTATTAACTAACTCTTAGTATTTAATTTCGGTTGCTGCCAACCAAACAAAAGTGCTGACCCAACAATCTCGCAAGTGCATTGCACCTCGATCGAGTCAAAGCCCTCAATCGCTCATTTCGCAATTGGAGACTTAATTGTGTCAGGTCTTGCTTGGCTGACAAACATGCTACAGGGTGATGTTGAAATGCGTGGCTCATGTGTTTAATGGGCCACAACAAATGGCCTCACGAATGGTGTTAATCGATCTTCTGGCAGAGGCCCATAATGGGAGCCACGGGCGCAGCACGTGTAATCTTATCCACACAACAGCGTCCACTTATTGTACGCATGACTTGCCTCACGCGCGGAATCCAGAACTTGCGGCGAATCTGGCATATCGTCGCTTCGATGTTTTGGTGTTTCATTTAGCAGTGGTAATGGAACACAACCAACCTGGTGAATACATGATCTGGCGGCAGTATGATCGGGTTCTTCGTGTCAAATGGAAGGCAAGTTGCGGCATCAATACGTCCCTTAACGCGCATGACGCCCCTTCCGTCAGTGTATGGACAGAGCGTATAGAGCTGACTGCCCTTTTGTAGGTCTTTGCCGCTGTTGATTTGACTCAACTCGGTGCCATGGGACTCGGCTTGGACCTGGCGGCACAACACAACTTTTGCTTCATCAAGCTCGTCGACAGTAAGACCACCGACATCTCTTGGACGACGGCCTCCACGACATCGAACAGAAAATCGCACGACCCAGGCAATTGAGCGCTTCAACCTGCTTAATGAAGAAAAAAAAGTCAATAAAGCTACGACTCACAGTAAGTAGAGTGAACTTCGGCCGTATAAGAGATTTCTTTTCTTCTTGGAGAGTGGATTTTTCAGCGTCAACAGGCCACATATCGACTGCCTTTGACAAAAATCCGGGCCCTTCAGCCATCGCGATGTAGAGCTGAAGTCAGTATGACTATTTGACCGAGTAGCTTCATCAGCGACGTTCTCGTTTGTGGGCAACCACCTCCAATTAGATATCTCTGTGGCGGCAAGTATCTCAGTGATTCTGTGAGCTACGAACGGTTTGTAGCGTCGATTTTCTGATGCGATCCATTTGATGACTGTCTTCGAATCGCTCCACAAAACACAACTGGCGACGTCGAGGTTGTGTTCTTCGATAATAGTTTGCATCAATCGCGCTCCGAGAATGGCGGCTTGGATGGTCATCGGCTTGAGGGGTGCACATTTTGTCTTAGCACACACAAAAGATACATCAACTTCGTTTTTGTCGTTTGCGGTTCTCCGGTAGGAAACGGCTGCGAAGGCTTCTTCGCTGACGTCCACAAATATGTGAAGTTGGAGCTGGCTTGGTACGCCGTTGAGAAAGTAGTAACGCGGAATTTGAATCTGTGCTACCCCTTTCACACTTTGACGCCATCTGTCCCACGGTGCATGAATCTGGGTGGGTATTGGCTCATCCCAACGTGTATCGTACCTCCACACTTCACGCATCAGGAGTTTGGCGATGATCATGAAGTGGCTTAGAAACCCAAGCGGGTCGAACACTGACATGATTATGATCAGCAACTCTCTTTTCGATGGAAATCTACTCCCTGTGATCACCGCATCGCTTACGCGGTGAAATTTTAGTATGTATTGAAAAGTATCACTCACCGGCTGCCAATACATGCCAAGGACCTTTTCCGTCTCCGTGATGTTTCCGAGTAAATGTCCAAAACCGGGAGGTGCGACCAACGTGCCACCGTTTAACGCGTTAATAACCTCTGGCGAAATTGTGGTGAATCCACGCAGTTCGAATCCAGCATCTTAGTCAATCGCGCGTACCTGTTTGACGATATGAATCGCCTGCGCTATTGAGTTCAAACTGTCCACAAAGTCGTCCACGTAGTGGTGCTTCATGATCGCTTGGATAGCACGGGGATCGACGTCACGATGTTCCATGGCATTCAAAGTTTTAACATATTGTGCCGCGCAGGGCGAACACGCAGCTCCAAATGTCATTACTAACATCTCGTAGACTTCCGGTGGTCGATCTGCGATGCCACGGCGCCAAAAAAACCTCTGAGAGAACCTGTCCTCCAGCCGCATCAGTACTTGGTGAAACATTTCTCTTATGTCTGCACAGACGGCGATGGCTCCTACACGAAAGTTGAACAATACTGATGGCATAGGCTGATATTGTTGGGGGCCCTTCAATAAATGTGAATTCAATGAAGTCCCATTGACGGTGGCGGCAGCGTCAAAAACTAGTCGTAATTTTCCCGGCTTGTTGGGATTCACGACTGCGAAGTGTGGGAGGTACCACGTTCTTGGCCCTACAATGGCGGCTTCTGCTGGTGGTAGCATTCGTACGTTCCCTTTGTCGATATATCCTCTGATGATATCGTTATACGCGTTTCCGAACACTACGTCGCGTTTCATTTTTCGCTCGATGCCAATTAACCTATTTTTGGCCATTACATAGCTATCGGGCAGGCTCACATCGTCATCTTTCCAAAGGAGTCCCGTTTGAAATCACCATCAATTTTCACTGTAGTTTGTTCAAGGATTTTGCGAGCGCGCAAGTCGGCTTTACTTTCAACAGGAGGTGCTGGCCGCACACCGAAGCTCTCTGTGTCGAAATATTCCGCTACCAAATTGTGCAAATCCTGCTCACTAGCAGAATTTACCAATAGGCAAGAATTCGAAGGTCGCGCTATCTGCGCAGTTAGTTGCAGGCTCTTGAGCCACTCTACCACCAAGCCACTGTAAATTCAGACTGCGATTCTGACCCTGCAAGCCTAACTCATCGATCAATTCGCTATCAATCATAGTAATTGACGAGCCTTCGTCCATCAGCGCGTATGTATCAACACGCTTCTTTGCACCGTATAGCGTGACTAGAAGTACTCGAAATAACAACTTACGTTTCTCAACTGGACTGACTACACAGCTAAGAACGGCTTCTCCTGCATCGACAAGTTCTCGTGGCTGTTGCGCCCTCGGCATGGGTGCGCTCTCATAGTTTCTAAATTCGTGGAGTAACTTGTGATGCTTCCTCTGACAACCATTAAGAAGACATGGCTTTCGACGACGACAGTCACGGGTTGAGTGCCCGACTTGCAAACACGTGAAACATAACCGCACACGTTTTACCTCGATCCAACTTTCGTGTACGCTCATGTCGACAAACCTTTAACATTCAGCGGCCCTGTGTCGGCCTTGACACATAGGACATTTGGCGACATCAGAGCTTTTCCTTTCCGCAGTATGCAGGACGACTCGGCGTTTTGGTTCATGCGCTGCGCGACATCCACCTTCTTAAGCCCGAAATACAATATCGCGTCAACAGAAGCAGTAGCTGTTTCCAAATTTTAGAATACCCTATTATGTATAGAAGTATTCACAATACGGCAGCGGCAGTAAACATACAATTCTGAAAAGAGCGAACAGTTTTACTGCTACTGCTGCTGTCGACGCGATATTGTATTTCGGGCTTTATACTGTGCAAATTAAATTTGCTACTTCAAGCAGCCAGTTGCTGAAATCAACGACGGTCGGATAAGGCTGTATGGGCGCTGCGTATCTTGCCCACTCATTGGCAGCTTGGCGATAAGCTCTTCGAGTAGAGTCGGGTTCGATAAGTGTTGTTGACCATTTACGCTCTGCAAAAAGACGGCAAGATTATTTGTTTTGGTAGCAAAGGGAATTAAATTTTCGACTGCACTTTCAGAAATAGGTGCAACTTCACGAATTTGTCGCAACTGGCTACGTATCAGTTGCTCCGGGCGGCCAAAGCGGAATTGCAGTTGTTGCATCACTTCTGATACGTTGTCCGGATGAATTACCAGACTTTTAACAGTCTCTCGCGGCTCGCCTCGCAACACTTTTGCAGACTTTGATTGTTCTCCAAATTGCTGTAGTTATATGCTGAAGTGGACTGGCTGTACGCTATCGAAAACATTGACCAATCCTGCGGGTGTCCTCGAAACTCCGGCAATTCTTGAATTTTCCGTGGCGCAATGGACGACGACGGCGTATAATTCGTGAAATTGCTTGAAAAATTACAGTTGCGGTGCTCTGTGCTATCAGCCCCGTTCGCAGGTGACGGTTGTGATGTCGGAAGTAACTGATCACAATCGGCTGACATCATACGCTGAGCGTTGAAACTGTGACTCGTAACTGCATCACTTTGTCGTAAAAAAACAGGCGGTGTTGAATATAGCGGAAACTGTAGCGGTATTTGTGCGCTGTTCGCTGACGTTGAAGCGAATGATGTCGTTGCAGTTGGCTGCGATGTGACGGCTGGCGTCGCAGGTGACTGCGAAGTAACTGCTGGCGTCGCAGTTGGCAATGAAGCTACGGCTGCCGGTACGCTGTTGGCTAAAGCGTTGTTCAAAACATATCGTTGCAGGTCACTTGCTCGCAATTTTTCTTGTGCAGATTAAAGCTGTTCCTGCAATGAAATTATGTGCTTTTGCATATTATAGAGGCAGCTTTGTCGGCGGCATTTGGAATGGTGGCTATCGGCGAGTTCCTTTGCATCGTCTCTTGAATTCGTTGACTTTTTCTCATTGGTGCTCCACGGCTATTGGGGGCGATTGGTACTAAACTCCACGGCTTTTATGTGGGTTTCAACTGCTTAAAATGGCGGCAATTGCAGTGCACTCCACGGCATGGGAGTTGCAATTGCGAAATAAAAGATGTCACGGTTAGAAGCTCGAAAATAATATCCCATAAATCCCAACACAATATTACTATTATGTATGAGAACGATATTTTATTTCTGTAAAATATTTATATAATGAAGGAACTAAATTATCGCCTTACCGCAGTTTGCACCTCCTACCTCATTCCGTGACTCTGTTAGAATGAAGGAAAACGTTCAAGAGCTAAAGTACGTGAGCTTTAAAAATCACGAACGAAGTAGGAAGTGCAGACTGCGCTTACAATTAGGCGAGACGAATATATAATTGAAATTGAAATAACAAAGAAATATAATAACGACAATTCACAATAAAGGAGACAGTTCTCACTGGTCATTCTGCCACAAGGAAAGAGACAAAAAATGGAAAAATAGATTACAGAAAAAATGAAATTGGTGGATGTAAAGTTGGATGCAATAAATGAAAAAGAGGGAAGGTTAAATAGACAGTTAAGTTTAATTGAGGATAGAAAGAGGAAAGTAAAGGATAGTAATGAAGATGGAAAGAATGTACCGAATAAAATACAAATAAAAGAAAGGATTGATCTGCAGAGTATTTGGATAGTTTTAATTGTACAGAAGCAGAAAGCTGTTGTATTATCAACAGGGTGACCGTTTGGCGACTAAAGTCGCCATTTGGCGACCTTTTCGACTGAAATCCCCCTGGCCCCGACTTTCTCAAAATGTTCGAAATTGGACCCTTTTCTAAAATTTGGGCCCCTTTTTTGAAATTTGTTATTTAATTTTAAAAATATTCAAGAATAAAATAAAAAATAGTCATAGGGCCATCCTGGCTATAGAAAAAAAAAGTTGTAATTTTGTCTAACCACTTTTTCCGAAAAGTAATCGTTTTTAAATGAAATTGTTGACAATTGACAACACAGTTTTTCCGAAAAGTAATCGTTTGCAAATGAAATTGTTGCCAATTGACAACATGGTTTTGTGTGCAGAGTGTGTTCGACGATCGACTATTTTCTTCCGAAAATAGAGCGAAATTATGGATAGGTAAGTTAATAATTTGTTAAAAAAAAACTTTTTATAAACCATTAATTTGTAGGTTTACAAAGCGCACCAAAATACAAGAACCATCTACAAGCCGGCAAGAAGCACACGTGGAAGAATGGGAAAGTTCAACTGATGATTCCGACTTCGAAATCATAAGCGAAAGCACAAAAAAACATAAAAGAATTCTCAAATATTCCAAGGAATGGGAGTTGTCGTACATATGGTTGCAGCGAGACGAAGTCACCGGCGGCCAATTTGCGTTGCATGCAAGCAATTACTCATCAGTCAAAAAAAACACCTGGCCAGGCACAACAAAACAAAGAAACATCAGGAAAATTTGGAAATAGCTAAGCAAAACCAAAAAATGCAATTGACTGACTGTGTCCCATCTGTTAACATAAAAGTGGAGAACAATGTAGCCATAGCGGAAATGAAAATAGTGATGCGCTCCATGTACTATAATCATTCGTTTAGATCAATGAATAATTTATCCAAATTTAATGCCGCCATTTATCCAAATATAGCTAAGTTGGTGGGTATATTCATATACTTGTATTTTGTCCAAAATATACATAAATAACTGAATTTGTATCTTTTCAGGTAACTTGCGGTCGCACCAAATCAAAGACGATTGCGTGTTTCTTAGTCGAAGAAGCGCACGATTCCATGATCCAAGAAATGAGGAATTCAAGATTCAGCCTAATTATTGATGAGACAACGGATATATCGACCACAAAGTGCCTTGTAATTGTCGTCATTTTTGGTTGTACAGTATCCCCATATTTGGCTGATCGGTCAGTTATTCAAACTGCAAGGGACGCAGAAAAAGAACACCCCAATGCAGCAAAAATAATACAAGAAGATTTTTTAGAAGAAAAAGCAATAAAACTAGCTAGAGAAGTCGATATGGTTCTAAAGGGAGGAGGTTACGACACTGGAAATCAAATAGTAAAGCATTTGTAGAGGCAATGGACTCGGAAATGGAAGGTTCGTTAACATTTTCTGAGGGGGAAGGGACAACCATTTTAGGTTTGAAATGGTTGATAGATGAAGACAAATTCACCTTTATAGTGAAAACGCCACAATAAACGGAAGGAATTACCAAAATATCGATTGTTGAGCATGTAGCTCAACTGTACGATCCGAATGGATACATATCACCAGTAACGATAAAGGGAGAGATGTTGATTCAAGATTTATGGAGACTAAAGGTGAAATGGGATTCCAGGCCACCACCAGAAATAGAAAATAAATGGAAAGAATGTTGGAAAGACATGATTACGTTGAAAAGTTATCAAATTGATAGATGGCTTGGTACTGCAAATGGTACGAATGTGCAGATTCATAGATTTTCGGACGCGTCAGAGGGTGCATATGGAGCGGTAGTTTATATCAGGATAGAACATTTAAATGGAATAACTACGAGCAAACTATTAGTATCAAAAACCCGTGTAGCACCACATAAGACGGTTACAATTCCGAGGTTAGAGTTGGCTGCAGCGGAGTTGTTGTCAAGATTGCTAAATAACGTTAAAAATTCAATGGAATGGTCGTCACCAGAGTACACGTTATGGACAGATTCGAGCTCAGTTTTCTATTGGATCAAAAGAATACCAAGCGAATTGAAGACTTATGTGGCAAATCGAGTGGCGTCAATCCAAACAAATACAGATATAAGGCGATGGCGTCACATTGACGGAAAAGAAAATCCAGCTGATCTATTATCAAGAGGCATCTCGTCGGTGGAGCTTGTGGATAGCAAACTATGGATTCATTGTCCGAAATGGCTTATTTTATTGGATTATGTACATAAAATGTGAAAGAGCAGTAAATATCATAAGCTATGTCCTGCGATTCATTCAATGTTTGAAACATAAATCTCCGAGGAAAATTCACCGAACTAGGAAAGTCACAGTAGAGGAAATACATGAGTCACCACCAACAACCGAAGAGGAAGTTAGCGCTATGGAATATTTTCTCAAAAAAGCGCAGCAATAATGTTTCAGTAAAGAATTGTGTGCAACACAAAATGGAAAGAAGTTCCCGGAAAAGAGTTCATGGCATGGGAGTTGCAATTGCGAAATAAAAAATGTCACGGTTAGAAGCTCGAAAATAATATCCCATAAATCCCAACACAATATTACTATTATGTATGAGAACGATATTTTATTTCTGTAAAAACAGCGGTTAATATTTATATAATGAAAGAACTAAATATCGCCTTACCGCAGTTTGCACCTCCTACCTCATTCCGTCACTCTATTAGAATGAAGGAAAACGTTCAAGAGCTAAAGTACGTGAGCTTTAAAAATCACGAACGAAGTAGGAAGTGCAGACTGCGCTTACAATTAGGCGAGACGAATATATAATTGAAATTGAAATAACAAAGAAATATAATAACGACAATTCACAATAAAGGAGACAGTTCTCACTGGTCATTCTGCCACAAGGAAAGAGACAAAAAATGGAAAAATAGATTACAGAAAAAATGAAATTGGTGGATGTAAAGTTGGATGCAATAAATGAAAAAGAGGGAAGGTTAAATAGACAGTTAAGTTTAATTGAGGATAGAAAGAGGAAAGTAAAGGATAGTAATGAAGATGGAAAGAATGTACCGAATAAAATACAAATAAAAGAAAGGATTGATCTGCAGAGTATTTGGATAGTTTTAATTGTACAGAAGCAGAAAGCTGTTGTATTATCAACAGGGTGACCGTTTGGCGACTAAAGTCGCCATTTGGCGACCTTTTCGACTGAAATCCCCCTGGCCCCGACTTTCTCAAAATGTTCGAAATTGGACCCTTTTCTAAAATTTGGGCCCCTTTTTTGAAATTTGTTATTTAATTTTAAAAATATTCAAGAATAAAATAAAAAATAGTCATAGGGCCATCCTGGCTATAGAAAAAAAAAGTTGTAATTTTGTCTAACCACTTTTTCCGAAAAGTAATCGTTTTTAAATGAAATTGTTGACAATTGACAACACAGTTTTTCCGAAAAGTAATCGTTTGCAAATGAAATTGTTGCCAATTGACAACATGGTTTTGTGTGCAGAGTGTGTTCGACGATCGACTATTTTCTTCCGAAAATAGAGCGAAATTATGGATAGGTAAGTTAATAATTTGTTAAAAAAAAACTTTTTATAAACCATTAATTTGTAGGTTTACAAAGCGCACCAAAATACAACAACCATCTACAAGCCGGCAAGAAGCACACGTGGAAGAATGGGAAAGTTCAACTGATGATTCCGACTTCGAAATCATAAGCGAAAGCACAAAAAAACATAAAAGAATTCTCAAATATTCCAAGGAATGGGAGTTGTCGTACATATGGTTGCAGCGAGACGAAGTCACCGGGCGGCCAATTTGCGTTGCATGCAAGCAATTACTCATCAGTCAAAAAAAACACCTGGCCAGGCACAACAAAACAAAGAAACATCAGGAAAATTTGGAAATAGCTAAGCAAAACCAAAAAATGCAATTGACTGACTGTGTCCCATCTGTTAACATAAAAGTGGAGAACAATGTAGCCATAGCGGAAATGAAAATAGTGATGCGCTCCATGTACTATAATCATTCGTTTAGATCAATGAATAATTTATCCAAATTTAATGCCGCCATTTATCCAAATATAGCTAAGTTGGTGGGTATATTCATATACTTGTATTTTGTCCAAAATATACATAAATAACTGAATTTGTATCTTTTCAGGTAACTTGCGGTCGCACCAAATCAAAGACGATTGCGTGTTTCTTAGTCGAAGAAGCGCACGATTCCATGATCCAAGAAATGAGGAATTCAAGATTCAGCCTAATTATTGATGAGACAACGGATATATCGACCACAAAGTGCCTTGTAATTGTCGTCATTTTTGGTTGTACAGTATCCCCATATTTGGCTGATCGGTCAGTTATTCAAACTGCAAGGGACGCAGAAAAAGAACACCCCAATGCAGCAAAAATAATACAAGAAGATTTTTTAGAAGAAAAAGCAATAAAACTAGCTAGAGAAGTCGATATGGTTCTAAAGGGAGGAGGTTACGACACTGGAAATCAAATAGTAAAGCATTTGTAGAGGCAATGGACTCGGAAATGGAAGGTTCGTTAACATTTTCTGAGGGGGAAGGGACAACCATTTTAGGTTTGAAATGGTTGATAGATGAAGACAAATTCACCTTTATAGTGAAAACGCCACAATAAACGGAAGGAATTACCAAAATATCGATTGTTGAGCATGTAGCTCAACTGTACGATCCGAATGGATACATATCACCAGTAACGATAAAGGGAGAGATGTTGATTCAAGATTTATGGAGACTAAAGGTGAAATGGGATTCCAGGCCACCACCAGAAATAGAAAATAAATGGAAAGAATGTTGGAAAGACATGATTACGTTGAAAAGTTATCAAATTGATAGATGGCTTGGTACTGCAAATGGTACGAATGTGCAGATTCATAGATTTTCGGACGCGTCAGAGGGTGCATATGGAGCGGTAGTTTATATCAGGATAGAACATTTAAATGGAATAACTACGAGCAAACTATTAGTATCAAAAACCCGTGTAGCACCACATAAGACGGTTACAATTCCGAGGTTAGAGTTGGCTGCAGCGGAGTTGTTGTCAAGATTGCTAAATAACGTTAAAAATTCAATGGAATGGTCGTCACCAGAGTACACGTTATGGACAGATTCGAGCTCAGTTTTCTATTGGATCAAAAGAATACCAAGCGAATTGAAGACTTATGTGGCAAATCGAGTGGCGTCAATCCAAACAAATACAGATATAAGGCGATGGCGTCACATTGACGGAAAAGAAAATCCAGCTGATCTATTATCAAGAGGCATCTCGTCGGTGGAGCTTGTGGATAGCAAACTATGGATTCATTGTCCGAAATGGCTTATTTTATTGGATTATGTACATATAATGTGAAAGAGCAGTAAATATCATAAGCTATGTCCTGCGATTCATTCAATGTTTGAAACATAAATCTCCGAGGAAAATTCACCGAACTAGGAAAGTCACAGTAGAGGAAATACATGAGTCACCACCAACAACCGAAGAGGAAGTTAGCGCTATGGAATATTTTCTCAAAAAAGCGCAGCAATAATGTTTCAGTAAAGAATTGTGTGCAACACAAAATGGAAAGAAGTTCCCGGAAAAGAGTTCATGGCATGGGAGTTGCAATTGCGAAATAAAAAATGTCACGGTTAGAAGCTCGAAAATAATATCCCATAAATCCCAACACAATATTACTATTATGTATGAGAACGATATTTTATTTCTGTAAAAACAGCGGTTAATATTTATATAATGAAAGAACTAAATATCGCCTTACCGCAGTTTGCACCTCCTACCTCATTCCGTCACTCTATTAGAATGAAGGAAAACGTTCAAGAGCTAAAGTACGTGAGCTTTAAAAATCACGAACGAAGTAGGAAGTGCAGACTGCGCTTACAATTAGGCGAGACGAATATATAATTGAAATTGAAATAACAAAGAAATATAATAACGACAATTCACAATAAAGGAGACAGTTCACACTGGTCATTCTGCCACAAGGAAAGAGACAAAAAATGGAAAAATCGTTTACAGAAAAAATGAAATTGGTGGATGTAAAGTTGGATGCATTAAATGAAAAAGAGGGAAGGTTAAATAGACAGTTAAGTTTAATTGAGGATAGAAAGAGGAAAGTAAAGGAATATGGAAAGAATGTACCGAATAAAATACAAATAAAAGAAAAGATTGATCTGTCATGTGCAGAGTATTGGGATAGTTTTAATTGTACAGAAGCAGAAAGCTGTTGTCAACAGGGTGACCGTTTGGCGACTAAAGTCGCCATTTGGCGACCTTTTCGACTGAAATCCTCCTGGCCCCGACTTTCTCAAAATGTTCGAAATTGGACCCTTTTCTAAAATTTGGGCCCCTTTTTTGAAATTTGTTATTTAATTTTAAAAATATTCAAGAATAAAATAAAAAATAGTCATAGGGCCACACTGGCTATAGAAAAAAAAAGTTGTAATTTTGTCTAACCACTTTTTCCGAAAAGTAATCGTTTTTAAATGAAATTGTTGACAATTGACAACACAGTTTTTCCGAAAAGTAATCGTTTGCAAATGAAATTGTTGCCAATTGACAACATGGTTTTGTGTGCAGAGTGTGTTCGACGATCGACTATTTTCTTCCGAAAATAGAGCGAAATTATGGATAGGTAAGTTAATAATTTGTTAAAAAAAAACTTTTTATAAACCATTAATTTGTAGGTTTACAAAGCGCACCAAAATACAAGAACCATCTACAAGCCGGCAAGAAGCACACGTGGAAGAATGGGAAAGTTCAACTGATGATTCCGACTGCGAAATCATAAGCGAAAGCACAAAAAAACATAAAAGAATTCGCAAATATTCCAAGGAATGGGAGTTGTCGTACATATGGTTGCAGCGAGACGAAGTCACCGGGCGGCCAATTTGCGTTGCATGCAAGCAATTACTCATCAGTCAAAAAAAACACCTGGCCAGGCACAACAAAACAAAGAAACATCAGGAAAATTTGGAAATAGCTAAGCAAAACCAAAAAATGCAATTGACTGACTGTGTCCCATCTGTTAACATAAAAGTGGAGAACAATGTAGCCATAGCGGAAATGAAAATAGTGATGCGCTCCATGTACTATAATCATTCGTTTAGATCAATGAATAATTTATCCAAATTTAATGCCGCCATTTATCCAGACTCAAATATAGCTAAGTTGGTGGGTATATTCATATACTTGTATTATGTCCAAAATATACATAAATAACTGAATTTGTATCTTTTCAGGTAACTTGCGGTCGCACCAAATCAAAGACGATTGCGTGTTTCTTAGGCGAAGAAGCGCACGATTCCATGATCCAAGAAATGAGGAATTCAAGATTCAGCCTAATTATTGATGAGACAACGGATATATCGACCACAAAGTGCCTTGTAATTGTCGTCATTTTTGGTTGTACAGTATCCCCATATTTGGCTGTTCGGTCAGTTATTCAAACTGCAAGGGACGCAGAAAAAGAACACCCCAATGCAGCAAAAATAATACAAGAAGATTTTTTAGAAGAAAAAGCAATAAAACTAGCTAGAGAAGTCGATATGGTTCTAAAGGGAGGAGGGTGCGACACTGGAAATCAAATAGTAAAGCATTTGTAGAGGCAATGGACTCGGAAATGGAAGGTTCGTTAACATTTTCTGAGGGGGAAGGGACAACCATTTTAGGTTTGAAATGGTTGATAGATGAAGACAAATTCACCTTTATAGTGAAAACGCCACAATAAACGGAAGGAATTACCAAAATATCGATTGTTGAGCATGTAGCTCAACTGTACGATCCGAATGGATACATATCACCAGTAACGATAAAGGGAGAGATGTTGATTCAAGATTTATGGAGACTAAATGTGAAATGGGATTCAAGGTCACCACCATAAATAGAAAATAAATGGAAAGAATGTTGGAAAGACATGATTACGTTGAAAAGTTATCAAATTGATAAATGGCTTGGTACTGCAAATGGTACGAATGTGCAGATTCATAGATTTTCGGACGCGTCAGAGGGTGCATATGGAGCGGTAGTTTATATCAGGATAGAACATTTAAATGGAATAACTACGAGCAAACTATTAGTATCAAAAACCCGTGTAGCACCACATAAGACGGTTACAATTCCGAGGTTAGAGTTGGCTGCAGCGGAGTTGTTGTCAAGATTGCTAAATAACGTTATAAATTCAATGGAATGGTCGTCACCAGAGTACACGTTATGGACAGATTCGAGCTCAGTTTTCTATTGGATCAAAAGAATACCAAGCGAATTGAAGACTTATGTGGCAAATCGAGTGGCGTCAATCCAAACAAATACAGATATAAGGCGATGGCGTCACATTGACGGAAAAGAAAATCCAGCTGATCTATTATCAAGAGGCATCTCGTCGGTGGAGCTTGTGGATAGCAAACTATGGATTCATTGTCCGAAATGGCTAATTTTATTGGATTATGTACAAAAAATGTGAAAGAGCAGAAAATATCATAAGATATGTCCTGCGATTCATTCAATGTTTGAAACATAAATCTCCGAGGAAAATTCACCGAACTAGGAAAGTCACAGTAGAGGAAATACATGAGTCACCACAAACAACCGAAGAGGAAGTTAGCGCTATGGAATATTTTCTCAAAAAAGCGCAGCAATAATGTTTCAGTAAAGAATTGTGTGCAACACAAAATGGAAAGAAGTTCCCGGAAAAGAGTTCATGGCATGGGAGTTGCAATTGCGAAATAAAAAATGTCACGGTTAGAAGCTCGAAAATAATATCCCATAAATCCCAACACAATATTACTATTATGTATGAGAACGATATTTTATTTCTGTAAAAACAGCGGTTAATATTTATATAATGAAAGAACTAGGTCGCCATTTGGCGACCTTTTCGACTGAAATCTCCCTGGCCCCGACTTTCTCAAAATGTTCGAAATTGGACCCTTTTTTAAAATATAGGCCCCTTTTTTGAAATTTGTTATTTAATTTTAAAAATATTCAAGAATAAAATAAGAAATAGTCATAGGGCCACACTGGCTATAGAAAAAAAAAGTTGTAATTTTGTCTAACCACTTTTTCCGAAAAGTAATCGTTTTTAAATGAAATTGTTGACAATTGACAACATTGTTTTGTGTTTTTTTTTAACAAATTATTAACTTACCTATCCATAATTTCGCTCTATTTTCGGAAGAAATATGGAGCGAAATTATGGATAGGTAAGTTAATAATTTGTTAAAAAAAAACTTTTTATAAACCATTAATTTGTAGGTTTACAAAGCGCACCAAAATACAAGAACCATCTACAAGCCGGCAAGAAGCACACGTGGAAGAATGGGAAAGTTCAACTGATGATTCCGACTGCGAAATCATAAGCGAAAGCACAAAAAAACATAAAAGAATTCGCAAATATTCCAAGGAATGGGAGTTGTCGTACATATGGTTGCAGCGAGACGAAGTCACCGGGCGGCCAATTTGCGTTGCATGCAAGCAATTACTCATCAGTCAAAAAAAACACCTGGCCAGGCACAACAAAACAAAGAAACATCAGGAAAATTTGGAAATAGCTAAGCAAAACCAAAAAATGCAATTGACTGACTGTGTCCCATCTGTTAACATAAAAATGGAGAACAATGTAGACATAGCGGAAATGAAAATAGTGATGCGCTCCATGTACTATAATCATTCGTTTAGATCAATGAATAAATTATCCAAATTTAATGCCGCCATTTATCCAGACTCAAATATAGCTAAGTTGGTGGGTATATTCATATACTTGTATTTTGTCCAAAATATACATAAATAACTGAATTTGTATCTTTTCAGGAAACTTGCGGTCGCACCAAATCAAAGACGATTGCGTGTTTCTTAGGCGAAGAAGCGCACGATTCCATGATCCAAGAAATGAGGAATTCAAGATTCAGCCTAATTATTGATGAGACAACGGATATATCGACCACAAAGTGCCTTGTAATTGTCGTCATTTTTGGTTGTACAATATCCCCATATTTGGCTGTTCGGTCAGTTATTCAAACTGCAAGGGACGCAGAAAAAGAACACCCCAATGCAGCAAAAATAATACAAGAAGATTTTTTAGAAGAAAAAGCAATAAAACTAGCTAGAGAAGTCGATATGGTTCTAAAGGGAGGAGGTTACGACACTGGAAATCAAATAGTAAAGCATTTGTAGAGGCAATGGACTCGGAAATGGAAGGTTCGTTAACATTTTCTGAGGGGGAAGGGACAACCATTTTAGGTTTGAAATGGTTGATAGATGAAGACAAATTCACCTTTATAGTGAAAACGCCACAATAAACGGAAGGAATTACCAAAATATCGATTGTTGAGCATGTAGCTCAACTGTACGATCCGAATGAATACATATCACCAGTAACGATAAAGGGAGAGATGTTGATTCAAGATTTATGGAGACTAAAGGTGAAATGGGATTCCAGGCCACCACCAGAAATAGAAAATAAATGGAAAGAATGTTGGAAAGACATGATTACGTTGAAAAGTTATCAAATTGATAGATGGCTTGGTACTGCAAATGGTACGAATGTGCAGATTCATAGATTTTCGGACGCGTCAGAGGGTGCATATGGAGCGGTAGTTTATATCAGGATAGAACATTTAAATGGAATAACTACGAGCAAACTATTAGTATCAAAAACCCGTGTAGCACCACATAAGACGGTTACAATTCCGAGGTTAGAGTTGGCTGCAGCGGAGTTGTTGTCAAGATTGCTAAATAACGTTATAAATTCAATGGAATGGTCGTCACCAGAGTACACGTTATGGACAGATTCGAGCTCAGTTTTCTATTGGATCAAAAGAATACCAAGCGAATTGAAGACTTATGTGGCAAATCGAGTGGCGTCAATCCAAACAAATACAGATATAAGGCGATGGCGTCACATTGACGGAAAAGAAAATCCAGCTGATCTATTATCAAGAGGCATCTCGTCGGTGGAGCTTGTGGATAGCAAACTATGGATTCATTGTCCGAAATGGCTTATTTTATTGGATTATGTACATAAAATGTGAAAGAGCAGTAAATATCATAAGCTATGTCCTGCGATTCATTCAATGTTTGAAACATAAATCTCCGAGGAAAATTCACCGAACTAGGAAAGTCACAGTAGAGGAAATACATGAGTCACCACCAACAACCGAAGAGGAAGTTAGCGCTATGGAATATTTTCTCAAAAAAGCGCCGCAATAATGTTTCAGTAAAGAATTGTGTGCAACACAAAATGGAAAGAAGTTCCCGGAAAAGAGTTCATGGCATGGGAGTTGCTATTGCGAAATAAAAAATGTCACGGTTAGAAGCTCGAAAATAATATCCCATAAATCCCAACACAATATTACTATTATGTATGAGAACGATATTTTATTTCTGTAAAAACAGCGGATAATATTTATATAATGAAAGAACTAAATATCGCCTTACCGCAGTTTGCACCTCCTACCTCATTCCGAACGAAGTAGGAAGTGCAGACTGCGCTTACAATTAGGCGAGACGAATATATAATTGAAATTGAAATAACAAAGAAATATAATAACGACAATTCACAATAAAGGAGACAGTTCACACTGGTCATTCTGCCACAAGGAAAGAGACAAAAAATGGAAAAATCGTTTACAGAAAAAATGAAATTGGTGGATGTAAAGTTGGATGCATTAAATGAAAAAGAGGGAAGGTTAAATAGACAGTTAAGTTTAATTGAGGATAGAAAGAGGAAAGTAAAGGATAGTAATGAAGATGGAAAGAATGTACCGAATAAAATACAAATAAAAGAAAAGATTGATCTGTCATGTGCAGAATATTTGGATAGTTTTAATTGTACAGAAGCAGAAAGCTGTTGTCAACAGGGTGACCGTTTGGCGACTAAAGTCGCCATTTGGCGACCTTTTCGACTGAAATCCCCCTGGCCCCGACTTTCTCAAAATGTTCGAAATTGGACCCTTTTCTAAAATTTGGGCCCCTTTTTTGAAATTTGTTATTTAATTTTAAAAATATTCAAGAATAAAATAAAAAATAGTCATAGGGCCATCCTGGCTATAGAAAAAAAAATTTGTAATTTTGTCTAACCACTTTTTCCGAAAAGTAATCGTTTTTAAATGAAATTGTTGACAATTGACAACACAGTTTTTCCGAAAAGTAATCGTTTGCAAATGAAATTGTTGCCAATTGACAACATGGTTTTGTGTGCAGAGTGTGTTCGACGATCGACTATTTTCTTCCGAAAATAGAGCGAAATTATGGATAGGTAAGTTAATAATTTGTTAAAAAAAAACTTTTTATAAACCATTAATTTGTAGGTTTACAAAGCGCACCAAAATACAAGAACCATCTACAAGCCGGCAAGAAGCACACGTGGAAGAATGGGAAAGTTCAACTGATGATTCCGACTTCGAAATCATAAGCGAAAGCACAAAAAAACATAAAAGAATTCTCAAATATTCCAAGGAATGGGAGTTGTCGTACATATGGTTGCAGCGAGACGAAGTCACCGGGCGGCCAATTTGCGTTGCATGCAAGCAATTACTCATCAGTCAAAAAAAACACCTGGCCAGGCACAACAAAACAAAGAAACATCAGGAAAATTTGGAAATAGCTAAGCAAAACCAAAAAATGCAATTGACTGACTGTGTCCCATCTGTTAACATAAAAATGGAGAACAATGTAGACATAGCGGAAATGAAAATAGTGATGCGCTCCATGTACTATAATCATTCGTTTAGATCAATGAATAAATTATCCAAATTTAATGCCGCCATTTATCCAGACTCAAATATAGCTAAGTTGGTGGGTATATTCATATACTTGTATTTTGTCCAAAATATACATAAATAACTGAATTTGTATCTTTTCAGGTAACTTGCGGTCGCACCAAATCAAAGACGATTGCGTGTTTCTTAGTCGAAGAAGCGCACGATTCCATGATCCAAGAAATGAGGAACTCAAGATTCAGCCTAATTATTGATGAGACAACGGATATATCGACCACAAAGTGCCTTGTAATTGTCGTCATTTTTGGTTGTACAGTATCCCCATATTTGGCTGATCGGTCAGTTATTCAAACTGCAAGGGACGCAGAAAAAGAACACCCCAATGCAGCAAAAATAATACAAGAAGATTTTTTAGAAGAAAAAGCAATAAAACTAGCTAGAGAAGTCGATATGGTTCTAAAGGGAGGAGGTTACGACACTGGAAATCAAATAGTAAAGCATTTGTAGAGGCAATGGACTCGGAAATGGAAGGTTCGTTAACATTTTCTGAGGGGGAAGGGACAACCATTTTAGGTTTGAAATGGTTGATAGATGAAGACAAATTCACCTTTATAGTGAAAACGCCACAATAAACGGAAGGAATTACCAAAATATCGATTGTTGAGCATGTAGCTCAACTGTACGATCCGAATGGATACATATCACCAGTAACGATAAAGGGAGAGATGTTGATTCAAGATTTATGGAGACTAAATGTGAAATGGGATTCAAGGTCACCACCATAAATAGAAAATAAATGGAAAGAATGTTGGAAAGACATGATTACGTTGAAAAGTTATCAAATTGATAGATGGCTTGGTACTGCAAATGGTACGAATGTGCAGATTCATAGATTTTCGGACGCGTCAGAGGGTGCATATGGAGCGGTAGTTTATATCAGGATAGAACATTTAAATGGAATAACTACGAGCAAACTATTAGTATCAAAAACCCGTGTAGCACCACATAAGACGGTTACAATTCCGAGGTTAGAGTTGGCTGCAGCGGAGTTGTTGTCAAGATTGCTAAATAACGTTATAAATTCAATGGAATGGTCGTCACCAGAGTACACGTTATGGACAGATTCGAGCTCAGTTTTCTATTGGATCAAAAGAATACCAAGCGAATTGAAGACTTATGTGGCAAATCGAGTGGCGTCAATCCAAACAAATACAGATATAAGGCGATGGCGTCACATTGACGGAAAAGAAAATCCAGCTGATCTATTATCAAGAGGCATCTCGTCGGTGGAGCTTGTGGATAGCAAACTATGGATTCATTGTCCGAAATGGCTAATTTTATTGGATTATGTACAAAAAATGTGAAAGAGCAGTAAATATCATAAGATATGTCCTGCGATTCATTCAATGTTTGAAACATAAATCTCCGAGGAAAATTCACCGAACTAGGAAAGTCACAGTAGAGGAAATACATGAGTCACCACAAACAACCGAAGAGGAAGTTAGCGCTATGGAATATTTTCTCAAAAAAGCGCAGCAATAATGTTTCAGTAAAGAATTGTGTGCAACACAAAATGGAAAGAAGTTCCCGGAAAAGAGTTCATGGCATGGGAGTTGCAATTGCGAAATAAAAAATGTCACGGTTAGAAGCTCGAAAATAATATCCCATAAATCCCAACACAATATTACTATTATGTATGAGAACGATATTTTATTTCTGTAAAAACAGCGGTTAATATTTATATAATGAAAGAACTAGGTCGCCATTTGGCGACCTTTTCGACTGAAATCTCCCTGGCCCCGACTTTCTCAAAATGTTCGAAATTGGACCCTTTTTTAAAATATAGGCCCCTTTTTTGAAATTTGTTATTTAATTTTAAAAATATTCAAGAATAAAATAAGAAATAGTCATAGGGCCACACTGGCTATAGAAAAAAAAAGTTGTAATTTTGTCTAACCACTTTTTCCGAAAAGTAATCGTTTTTAAATGAAATTCTTGACAATTGACAACATTGTTTTGTGTTTTTTTTTAACAAATTATTAACTTACCTATCCATAATTTCGCTCTATTTTCGGAAGAAAATAGTCGATCGTCGAACACACTCTCGACGATCGACTATTTTCTTCCGAAAATAGAGCGAAATTATGGATAGGTAAGTTAATAATTTGTTAAAAAAAAACTTTTTATAAACCATTAATTTGTAGGTTTACAAAGCGCACCAAAATACAAGAACCATCTACAAGCCGGCAAGAAGCACACGTGGAAGAATGGGAAAGTTCAACTGATGATTCCGACTGCGAAATCATAAGCGAAAGCACAAAAAAACATAAAAGAATTCGCAAATATTCCAAGGAATGGGAGTTGTCGTACATATGGTTGCAGCGAGACGAAGTCACCGGGCGGCCAATTTGCGTTGCATGCAAGCAATTACTCATCAGTCAAAAAAAACACCTGGCCAGGCACAACAAAACAAAGAAACATGAGGAAAATTTGGAAATAGCTAAGCAAAACCAAAAAATGCAATTGACTGACTGTGTCCCATCTGTTAACATAAAAATGGAGAACAATGTAGCCATAGCGGAAATGAAAATAGTGATGCGCTCCATGTACTATAATCATTCGTTTAGATCAATGAATAAATTATCCAAATTTAATGCCGCCATTTATCCAGACTCAAATATAGCTAAGTTGGTGGGTATATTCATATACTTGTATTTTGTCCAAAATATACATAAATAACTGAATTTGTATCTTTTCAGGTAACTTGCGGTCGCACCAAATCAAAGACGATTGCGTGTTTCTTAGGCGAAGAAGCGCACGATTCCATGATCCAAGAAATGAGGAATTCAAGATTCAGCCTAATTATTGATGAGACAACGGATATATCGACCACAAAGTGCCTTGTAATTGTCGTCATTTTTGGTTGTACAATATCCCCATATTTGGCTGTTCGGTCAGTTATTCAAACTGCAAGGGACGCAGAAAAAGAACACCCCAATGCAGCAAAAATAATACAAGAAGATTTTTTAGAAGAAAAAGCAATAAAACTAGCTAGAGAAGTCGATATGGTTCTAAAGGGAGGAGGTTACGACACTGGAAATCAAATAGTAAAGCATTTGTAGAGGCAATGGACTCGGAAATGGAAGGTTCGTTAACATTTTCTGAGGGGGAAGGGACAACCATTTTAGGTTTGAAATGGTTGATAGATGAAGACAAATTCACCTTTATAGTGAAAACGCCACAATAAACGGAAGGAATTACCAAAATATCGATTGTTGAGCATGTAGCTCAACTGTACGATCCGAATGAATACATATCACCAGTAACGATAAAGGGAGAGATGTTGATTCAAGATTTATGGAGACTAAAGGTGAAATGGGATTCCAGGCCACCACCAGAAATAGAAAATAAATGGAAAGAATGTTGGAAAGACATGATTACGTTGAAAAGTTATCAAATTGATAGATGGCTTGGTACTGCAAATGGTACGAATGTGCAGATTCATAGATTTTCGGACGCGTCAGAGGGTGCATATGGAGCGGTAGTTTATATCAGGATAGAACATTTAAATGGAATAACTACGAGCAAACTATTAGTATCAAAAACCCGTGTAGCACCACATAAGACGGTTACAATTCCGAGGTTAGAGTTGGCTGCAGCGGAGTTGTTGTCAAGATTGCTAAATAACGTTATAAATTCAATGGAATGGTCGTCACCAGAGTACACGTTATGGACAGATTCGAGCTCAGTTTTCTATTGGATCAAAAGAATACCAAGCGAATTGAAGACTTATGTGGCAAATCGAGTGGCGTCAATCCAAACAAATACAGATATAAGGCGATGGCGTCACATTGACGGAAAAGAAAATCCAGCTGATCTATTATCAAGAGGCATCTCGTCGGTGGAGCTTGTGGATAGCAAACTATGGATTCATTGTCCGAAATGGCTTATTTTATTGGATTATGTACATAAAATGTGAAAGAGCAGTAAATATCATAAGCTATGTCCTGCGATTCATTCAATGTTTGAAACATAAATCTCCGAGGAAAATTCACCGAACTAGGAAAGTCACAGTAGAGGAAATACATGAGTCACCACCAACAACCGAAGAGGAAGTTAGCGCTATGGAATATTTTCTCAAAAAAGCGCCGCAATAATGTTTCAGTAAAGAATTGTGTGCAACACAAAATGGAAAGATGTTCCCGGAAAAGAGTTCATGGCATGGGAGTTGCTATTGCGAAATAAAAAATGTCACGGTGAGAAGCTCGAAAATAATATCCCATAAATCCCAACACAATATTACTATTATGTATGAGAACGATATTTTATTTCTGTAAAAACAGCGGATAATATTTATATAATGAAAGAACTAAATATCGCCTTACCGCAGTTTGCACCTCCTACCTCATTCCGAACGAAGTAGGAAGTGCAGACTGCGCTTACAATTAGGCGAGACGAATATATAATTGAAATTGAAATAACAAAGAAATATAATAACGACAATTCACAATAAAGGAGACAGTTCACACTGGTCATTCTGCCACAAGGAAAGAGACAAAAAATGGAAAAATCGTTTACAGAAAAAATGAAATTGGTGGATGTAAAGTTGGATGCATTAAATGAAAAAGAGGGAAGGTTAAATAGACAGTTAAGTTTAATTGAGGATAGAAAGAGGAAAGTAAAGGATAGTAATGAAGATGGAAAGAATGTACCGAATAAAATACAAATAAAAGAAAAGATTGATCTGTCATGTGCAGAATATTTGGATTGTTTTAATTGTACAGAAGCAGAAAGCTGTTGTCAACAGGGTGACCGTTTGGCGACTAAAGTCGCCATTTGGCGACCTTTTCGACTGAAATCCCCCTGGCCCCGACTTTCTCAAAATGTTCGAAATTGGACCCTTTTCTAAAATTTGGTCCCCTTTTTTGAAATTTGTTATTTAATTTTAAAAATATTCAAGAATAAAATAAAAAATAGTCATAGGGCCACACTGGCTATAGAAAAAAAAAGTTGTAATTTTGTCTAACCACTTTTTCCGAAAAGTAATCGTTTTTAAATGAAATTGTTGACAATTGACAACACAGTTTTTCCGAAAAGTAATCGTTTGCAAATGAAATTGTTGCCAATTGACAACATGGTTTTGTGTGCAGAGTGTGTTCGACGATCGACTATTTTCTTCCGAAAATAGAGCGAAATTATGGATAGGTAAGTTAATAATTTGTTAAAAAAAAACTTTTTATAAACCATTAATTTGTAGGTTTACAAAGCGCACCAAAATACAAGAACCATCTACAAGCCGGCAAGAAGCACACGTGGAAGAATGGGAAAGTTCAACTGATGATTCCGACTTCGAAATCATAAGCGAAAGCACAAAAAAACATAAAAGAATTCTCAAATATTCCAAGGAATGGGAGTTGTCGTACATATGGTTGCAGCGAGACGAAGTCACCGGCGGCCAATTTGCGTTGCATGCAAGCAATTACTCATCAGTCAAAAAAAACACCTGGCCAGGCACAACAAAACAAAGAAACATCAGGAAAATTTGGAAATAGCTAAGCAAAACCAAAAAATGCAATTGACTGACTTTGTCCCATCTGTTAACATAAAAGTGGAGAACAATGTAGCCATAGCGGAAATGAAAATAGTGATGCGCTCCATGTACTATAATCATTCGTTTAGATCAATGAATAATTTATCCAAATTTAATGCCGCCATTTATCCAGACTCAAATATAGCTAAGTTGGTGGGTATATTCATATACTTGTATTTTGTCCAAAATATACATAAATAACTGAATTTGTATCTTTTCAGGTAACTTCCGGTCGCACCAAATCAAAGACGATTGCGTGTTTCTTAGTCGAAGAAGCGCACGATTCCATGATCCAAGAAATGAGGAATTCAAGATTCAGCCTAATTATTGATGAGACAACGGATATATCGACCACAAAGTGCCTTGTAATTGTCGTCATTTTTGGTTGTACAATATCCCCATATTTGGCTGTTCGGTCAGTTATTAAAACTGCAAGGGACGCAGAAAAAGAACACCCCAATGCAGCAAAAATAATACAAGAAGATTTTTTAGAAGAAAAAGCAATAAAACTAGCTAGAGAAGTCGATATGGTTCTAAAGGGAGGAGGTTACGACACTGGAAATCAAATAGTAAAGCATTTGTAGAGGCAATGGACTCGGAAATGGAAGGTTCGTTAACATTTTCTGAGGGGGAAGGGACAACCATTTTAGGTTTGAAATGGTTGATAGATGAAGACAAATTCACCTTTATAGTGAAAACGCCACAATAAACGGAAGGAATTACCAAAATATCGATTGTTGAGCATGTAGCTCAACTGTACGATCCGAATGGATACATATCACCAGTAACGATAAAGGGAGAGATGTTGATTCAAGATTTATGGAGACTAAATGTGAAATGGGATTCAAGGTCACCACCAGAAATAGAAAATAAATGGAAAGAATGTTGGAAAGACATGATTACGTTGAAAAGTTATCAAATTGATAGATGGCTTGGTACTGCAAATGGTACGAATGTGCAGATTCATAGATTTTCGGACGCGTCAGAGGGTGCATATGGAGCGGTAGTTTATATCAGGATAGAACATTTAAATGGAATAACTACGAGCAAACTATTAGTATCAAAAACCCGTGTAGCACCACATAAGACGGTTACAATTCCGAGGTTAGAGTTGGCTGCAGCGGAGTTGTTGTCAAGATTGCTAAATAACGTTAAAAATTCAATGGAATGGTCGTCACCAGAGTACACGTTATGGACAGATTCGAGCTCAGTTTTCTATTGGATCAAAAGAATACCAAGCGAATTGAAGACTTATGTGGCAAATCGAGTGGCGTCAATCCAAACAAATACAGATATAAGGCGATGGCGTCACATTGACGGAAAAGAAAATCCAGCTGATCTATTATCAAGAGGCATCTCGTCGGTGGAGCTTGTGGATAGCAAACTATTGATTCATTGTCCGAAATGGCTAATTTTATTGGATTATGTACATAAAATGTGAAAGAGCAGTAAATATCATAAGCTATGTCCTGCGATTCATTCAATGTTTGAAACATAAATCTCCGAGGAAAATTCACCGAACTAGGAAAGTCACAGTAGAGGAAATACATGAGTCACCACCAACAACCGAAGAGGAAGTTAGCGCTATGGAATATTTTCTCAAAAAGCAATAATGTTTCAGTAAAGAATTATGTGCAACACAAAATGGAAAGAAGTTCCCGGAAAAGAGTTCATGGCATGGGAGTTGCGATTGTGAAATAAAAGATGTCACGGTTAGAAGCTCGAAAATAATATCCCATAAATCCCAACACAATATTACTATTATGTATGAGAACGATATTTTATTTCTGTAAAAACAGCGGTTAATATTTATATAATGAAAGAACTAAATATCGCCTTACCGCAGTTTGCACCTCCTACCTCATTCCGTCACTCTATTAGAATGAAGGAAAACGTTCAAGAGCTAAAGTACGTGAGCTTTAAAAATCATGAACGAAGTAGGAAGTGCAGACTGCGCTTACAATTAGGCGAGACGAATATATAATTGAAATTGAAATAACAAAGAAATATAATAACGACAATTCACAATAAAGGAGACAGTTCTCACTGGTCATTCTGCCACAAGGAAAGAGACAAAAAATGGAAAAATAGTTTACAGAAAAAATGAAATTGGTGGATGTAAAGTTGGATGCATTAAATGAAAAAGAGGGAAGGTTAAATAGACAGTTAAGTTTAATTGAGGATAGAAAGAGGAAAGTAAAGGATAGTAATGAAGATGGAAAGAATGTACCGAATAAAATACAAATAAAAGAAAAGATTGATCTGTCATGTGCAGAGTATTTGGATAGTTTTAATTGTACAGAAGCAGAAAGCTGTTGTATTATCAACAGGGTGACCGTTTGGCGACTAAAGTCGCCATTTGGCGACCTTTTTGACTGAATTCCCCCTGGCCCCGACTTTCTCAAAATGTTCGAAATTGGACCCTTTTTTAAAATTTGGGCCCCTTTTTTTGAAATTTGTTATTTCATTTTAAAAATATTCAAGAATAAAATAAAAAATAGTCATAGGGCCACACTGGCTATAGAAAAAAAAAGTTGTAATTTTGTCTAACCACTTTTTCCGAAAAGTAATCGTTTTTAAATGAAATTGTTGACAATTGACAACACAGTTTTTCCGAAAAGTAATCGTTTGCAAATGAAATTGTTGACAATTGACAACATTGTTTTGTGTGCAGAGAGTGTTCGACGATCGACTATTTTCTTCCGAAAATAGAGCGAAATTATGGATAGGTAAGTTAATAATTTGTTAAAAAAAAACTTTTTATAAACCATTAATTTGTAGGTTTATAAAGCGCACCAAAATACAAGAACCATCTACAAGCCGGCAAGAAGCACACGTGGAAGAATGGGAAAGTTCAACTGATGATTCCGACTGCAAAATCATAAGCGAAAGCACATAAAACATAAAAGAATTCGCAAATATTCCAAGGAATGGGAGTTGTCGTACATATGGTACATACGGCCAATTTGCATTGCATGCGAGCAATTACTCATCAGTCAAAAAAAACAGCTAGCCAGGCACAACAAAACAAAGAAACATCAGGAAAATTTGGAAATAGCTAGGCAAAACCAAAAAATGCAATTGACTGACTGTGTCCCATCTGTTAACATAAAAATGGAGAACAATGTAGCCATAGCGGAAATGAAAATAGTGATGCGCTCCATGTACTATAATCATTCGTTTAGATCAATGAATAATTTATCCAAATTTAATGCCGCCATTTATCCAGACTCAAATATAGCTAAGTTGGTGGGTATATTCATTAAACCGCCTCACGTTGTATGGACAAAAAAAAAGTGGCCCGGGTCACCCCCTGGAAATTTACTTTGGTCTATTTTATGGCGATTCTCAAAATATTTCGGCTCTAGTAACTGTAATCCGTGAGCTGGACAAATTACAAAAAACCTCTATAAATCATGTTTTTTACATGCACGTATTTCTTTGATTTGGTGCGTATTTCTTTGATTTCAAAGACGATTGTGTGTTTCTTAGGCGAAGAAGCGCACGATTCCATGATCCAAGAAATGAGGAACTCAAGATTCAGCCTTCTTATTGATGAGACAACGGATATATCGACCACAAAGTGCCTTGTAATTGTCGTCATTTTTGGTTGTACAATATCCCCATATATGGCTGTTCGGTCAGTTATTCAAACTGCAAGGGACGCAGAAAAAGAACACCCCGATGCAGCAAAAATAATACAAGAAGATTTTTTAGATGAAGAAGCAATAAAACTTGCTAGAGAAGTAGATATGGTTCTAAAGGGAGGAGGTTACGACACTGGAAATCAAATAGTAAAGCATTTGTAGAGGCAATGGACTCGGAAATGGAAGGTTCGTTAACATTTTCTGAGGGGGAAGGGACAACCATTTTAGGTTTGAAATGGTTGATAGATGAAGACAAATTCACCTTTATAGTGAAAACGCCACAATTAACGGAAGGAATTACCAAAAGATCGATTGTTGAGCATGTAGCTCAACTGTACGATCCGAATGGATACATATCACCAGTAACGATAAAGGGAAAGATGTTGATTCAAGATTTATGGAGACTAAAGGTGAAATGGGATTCAAGGCCACCACCAGAAATAGAAAATAAATGGAAAGAATGTTGGAAAGACATGATTACGTTAGAAAGTTATCAAATTGATAAATGGCTTGGTACTGCAAATGGTACGAATGTGCAGATTCATAGATTTTCGGACGTGTCAGAGGGTGCATATGGAGCGGTAGTTTATATCAGGATAGAACATTTAAATGGAATAACTACGAGCAAACTATTAGTATCAAAAACCCGTGTAGCACCACATAAGACGGTTACAATTCCGAGGTTAGAGTTGGCTGCAGCGGAGTTGTTGTCAAGATTGCTAAATAACGTTATAAATTCAATGGAATGGTCGTCACCAGAGTACACGTTATGGACAGATTCGAGCTCAGTTTTCTATTGGATCAAAAGAATACCAAGCGAATTGAAGACTTATGTGGCAAATCGAGTGGCGTCAATCCAAACAAATACAGATATAAGGCGATGGCGTCACATTGACGGAAAAGAAAATCCAGCTGATCTATTATCAAGAGGCATCTCGTCGGTGGAGCTTGTGGATAGCAAACTATGGATTCATTGTCCGAAATGGCTAATTTTATTGGATTATGTACAAAAAATGTGAAAGAGCAGTAAATATCATAAGATATGTCCTGCGATTCATTCAATGTTTGAAACATAAATCTCCGAGGAAAATTCACCGAACTAGGAAAGTCACAGTAGAGGAAATACATGAGTCACCACAAACAACCGAAGAGGAAGTTAGCGCTATGGAATATTTTCTCAAAAAAGCGCAGCAATAATGTTTCAGTAAAGAATTGTGTGCAACACAAAATGGAAAGAAGTTCCCGGAAAAGAGTTCATGGCATGGGAGTTGCAATTGCGAAATAAAAAATGTCACGGTTAGAAGCTCGAAAATAATATCCCATAAATCCCAACACAATATTACTATTATGTATGAGAACGATATTTTATTTCTGTAAAAACAGCGGTTAATATTTATATAATGAAAGAACTAGGTCGCCATTTGGCGACCTTTTCGACTGAAATCTCCCTGGCCCCGACTTTCTCAAAATGTTCGAAATTGGACCCTTTTTTAAAATATAGGCCCCTTTTTTGAAATTTGTTATTTAATTTTAAAAATATTCAAGAATAAAATAAGAAATAGTCATAGGGCCACACTGGCTATAGAAAAAAAAAGTTGTAATTTTGTCTAACCACTTTTTCCGAAAAGTAATCGTTTTTAAATGAAATTCTTGACAATTGACAACATTGTTTTGTGTTTTTTTTTAACAAATTATTAACTTACCTATCCATAATTTCGCTCTATTTTCGGAAGAAAATAGTCGATCGTCGAACACACTCTCGACGATCGACTATTTTCTTCCGAAAATAGAGCGAAATTATGGATAGGTAAGTTAATAATTTGTTAAAAAAAAACTTTTTATAAACCATTAATTTGTAGGTTTACAAAGCGCACCAAAATACAAGAACCATCTACAAGCCGGCAAGAAGCACACGTGGAAGAATGGGAAAGTTCAACTGATGATTCCGACTGCGAAATCATAAGCGAAAGCACAAAAAAACATAAAAGAATTCGCAAATATTCCAAGGAATGGGAGTTGTCGTACATATGGTTGCAGCGAGACGAAGTCACCGGGCGGCCAATTTGCGTTGCATGCAAGCAATTACTCATCAGTCAAAAAAAACACCTGGCCAGGCACAACAAAACAAAGAAACATGAGGAAAATTTGGAAATAGCTAAGCAAAACCAAAAAATGCAATTGACTGACTGTGTCCCATCTGTTAACATAAAAATGGAGAACAATGTAGCCATAGCGGAAATGAAAATAGTGATGCGCTCCATGTACTATAATCATTCGTTTAGATCAATGAATAAATTATCCAAATTTAATGCCGCCATTTATCCAGACTCAAATATAGCTAAGTTGGTGGGTATATTCATATACTTGTATTTTGTCCAAAATATACATAAATAACTGAATTTGTATCTTTTCAGGTAACTTGCGGTCGCACCAAATCAAAGACGATTGCGTGTTTCTTAGGCGAAGAAGCGCACGATTCCATGATCCAAGAAATGAGGAATTCAAGATTCAGCCTAATTATTGATGAGACAACGGATATATCGACCACAAAGTGCCTTGTAATTGTCGTCATTTTTGGTTGTACAATATCCCCATATTTGGCTGTTCGGTCAGTTATTCAAACTGCAAGGGACGCAGAAAAAGAACACCCCAATGCAGCAAAAATAATACAAGAAGATTTTTTAGAAGAAAAAGCAATAAAACTAGCTAGAGAAGTCGATATGGTTCTAAAGGGAGGAGGTTACGACACTGGAAATCAAATAGTAAAGCATTTGTAGAGGCAATGGACTCGGAAATGGAAGGTTCGTTAACATTTTCTGAGGGGGAAGGGACAACCATTTTAGGTTTGAAATGGTTGATAGATGAAGACAAATTCACCTTTATAGTGAAAACGCCACAATAAACGGAAGGAATTACCAAAATATCGATTGTTGAGCATGTAGCTCAACTGTACGATCCGAATGAATACATATCACCAGTAACGATAAAGGGAGAGATGTTGATTCAAGATTTATGGAGACTAAAGGTGAAATGGGATTCCAGGCCACCACCAGAAATAGAAAATAAATGGAAAGAATGTTGGAAAGACATGATTACGTTGAAAAGTTATCAAATTGATAGATGGCTTGGTACTGCAAATGGTACGAATGTGCAGATTCATAGATTTTCGGACGCGTCAGAGGGTGCATATGGAGCGGTAGTTTATATCAGGATAGAACATTTAAATGGAATAACTACGAGCAAACTATTAGTATCAAAAACCCGTGTAGCACCACATAAGACGGTTACAATTCCGAGGTTAGAGTTGGCTGCAGCGGAGTTGTTGTCAAGATTGCTAAATAACGTTATAAATTCAATGGAATGGTCGTCACCAGAGTACACGTTATGGACAGATTCGAGCTCAGTTTTCTATTGGATCAAAAGAATACCAAGCGAATTGAAGACTTATGTGGCAAATCGAGTGGCGTCAATCCAAACAAATACAGATATAAGGCGATGGCGTCACATTGACGGAAAAGAAAATCCAGCTGATCTATTATCAAGAGGCATCTCGTCGGTGGAGCTTGTGGATAGCAAACTATGGATTCATTGTCCGAAATGGCTTATTTTATTGGATTATGTACATAAAATGTGAAAGAGCAGTAAATATCATAAGCTATGTCCTGCGATTCATTCAATGTTTGAAACATAAATCTCCGAGGAAAATTCACCGAACTAGGAAAGTCACAGTAGAGGAAATACATGAGTCACCACCAACAACCGAAGAGGAAGTTAGCGCTATGGAATATTTTCTCAAAAAAGCGCCGCAATAATGTTTCAGTAAAGAATTGTGTGCAACACAAAATGGAAAGATGTTCCCGGAAAAGAGTTCATGGCATGGGAGTTGCTATTGCGAAATAAAAAATGTCACGGTGAGAAGCTCGAAAATAATATCCCATAAATCCCAACACAATATTACTATTATGTATGAGAACGATATTTTATTTCTGTAAAAACAGCGGATAATATTTATATAATGAAAGAACTAAATATCGCCTTACCGCAGTTTGCACCTCCTACCTCATTCCGAACGAAGTAGGAAGTGCAGACTGCGCTTACAATTAGGCGAGACGAATATATAATTGAAATTGAAATAACAAAGAAATATAATAACGACAATTCACAATAAAGGAGACAGTTCACACTGGTCATTCTGCCACAAGGAAAGAGACAAAAAATGGAAAAATCGTTTACAGAAAAAATGAAATTGGTGGATGTAAAGTTGGATGCATTAAATGAAAAAGAGGGAAGGTTAAATAGACAGTTAAGTTTAATTGAGGATAGAAAGAGGAAAGTAAAGGATAGTAATGAAGATGGAAAGAATGTACCGAATAAAATACAAATAAAAGAAAAGATTGATCTGTCATGTGCAGAATATTTGGATTGTTTTAATTGTACAGAAGCAGAAAGCTGTTGTCAACAGGGTGACCGTTTGGCGACTAAAGTCGCCATTTGGCGACCTTTTCGACTGAAATCCCCCTGGCCCCGACTTTCTCAAAATGTTCGAAATTGGACCCTTTTCTAAAATTTGGTCCCCTTTTTTGAAATTTGTTATTTAATTTTAAAAATATTCAAGAATAAAATAAAAAATAGTCATAGGGCCACACTGGCTATAGAAAAAAAAAGTTGTAATTTTGTCTAACCACTTTTTCCGAAAAGTAATCGTTTTTAAATGAAATTGTTGACAATTGACAACACAGTTTTTCCGAAAAGTAATCGTTTGCAAATGAAATTGTTGCCAATTGACAACATGGTTTTGTGTGCAGAGTGTGTTCGACGATCGACTATTTTCTTCCGAAAATAGAGCGAAATTATGGATAGGTAAGTTAATAATTTGTTAAAAAAAAACTTTTTATAAACCATTAATTTGTAGGTTTACAAAGCGCACCAAAATACAAGAACCATCTACAAGCCGGCAAGAAGCACACGTGGAAGAATGGGAAAGTTCAACTGATGATTCCGACTTCGAAATCATAAGCGAAAGCACAAAAAAACATAAAAGAATTCTCAAATATTCCAAGGAATGGGAGTTGTCGTACATATGGTTGCAGCGAGACGAAGTCACCGGCGGCCAATTTGCGTTGCATGCAAGCAATTACTCATCAGTCAAAAAAAACACCTGGCCAGGCACAACAAAACAAAGAAACATCAGGAAAATTTGGAAATAGCTAAGCAAAACCAAAAAATGCAATTGACTGACTTTGTCCCATCTGTTAACATAAAAGTGGAGAACAATGTAGCCATAGCGGAAATGAAAATAGTGATGCGCTCCATGTACTATAATCATTCGTTTAGATCAATGAATAATTTATCCAAATTTAATGCCGCCATTTATCCAGACTCAAATATAGCTAAGTTGGTGGGTATATTCATATACTTGTATTTTGTCCAAAATATACATAAATAACTGAATTTGTATCTTTTCAGGTAACTTGCGGTCGCACCAAATCAAAGACGATTGCGTGTTTCTTAGTCGAAGAAGCGCACGATTCCATGATCCAAGAAATGAGGAATTCAAGATTCAGCCTAATTATTGATGAGACAACGGATATATCGACCACAAAGTGCCTTGTAATTGTCGTCATTTTTGGTTGTACAATATCCCCATATTTGGCTGTTCGGTCAGTTATTAAAACTGCAAGGGACGCAGAAAAAGAACACCCCAATGCAGCAAAAATAATACAAGAAGATTTTTTAGAAGAAAAAGCAATAAAACTAGCTAGAGAAGTCGATATGGTTCTAAAGGGAGGAGGTTACGACACTGGAAATCAAATAGTAAAGCATTTGTAGAGGCAATGGACTCGGAAATGGAAGGTTCGTTAACATTTTCTGAGGGGGAAGGGACAACCATTTTAGGTTTGAAATGGTTGATAGATGAAGACAAATTCACCTTTATAGTGAAAACGCCACAATAAACGGAAGGAATTACCAAAATATCGATTGTTGAGCATGTAGCTCAACTGTACGATCCGAATGGATACATATCACCAGTAACGATAAAGGGAGAGATGTTGATTCAAGATTTATGGAGACTAAATGTGAAATGGGATTCAAGGTCACCACCAGAAATAGAAAATAAATGGAAAGAATGTTGGAAAGACATGATTACGTTGAAAAGTTATCAAATTGATAGATGGCTTGGTACTGCAAATGGTACGAATGTGCAGATTCATAGATTTTCGGACGCGTCAGAGGGTGCATATGGAGCGGTAGTTTATATCAGGATAGAACATTTAAATGGAATAACTACGAGCAAACTATTAGTATCAAAAACCCGTGTAGCACCACATAAGACGGTTACAATTCCGAGGTTAGAGTTGGCTGCAGCGGAGTTGTTGTCAAGATTGCTAAATAACGTTAAAAATTCAATGGAATGGTCGTCACCAGAGTACACGTTATGGACAGATTCGAGCTCAGTTTTCTATTGGATCAAAAGAATACCAAGCGAATTGAAGACTTATGTGGCAAATCGAGTGGCGTCAATCCAAACAAATACAGATATAAGGCGATGGCGTCACATTGACGGAAAAGAAAATCCAGCTGATCTATTATCAAGAGGCATCTCGTCGGTGGAGCTTGTGGATAGCAAACTATTGATTCATTGTCCGAAATGGCTAATTTTATTGGATTATGTACATAAAATGTGAAAGAGCAGTAAATATCATAAGCTATGTCCTGCGATTCATTCAATGTTTGAAACATAAATCTCCGAGGAAAATTCACCGAACTAGGAAAGTCACAGTAGAGGAAATACATGAGTCACCACCAACAACCGAAGAGGAAGTTAGCGCTATGGAATATTTTCTCAAAAAGCAATAATGTTTCAGTAAAGAATTATGTGCAACACAAAATGGAAAGAAGTTCCCGGAAAAGAGTTCATGGCATGGGAGTTGCGATTGTGAAATAAAAGATGTCACGGTTAGAAGCTCGAAAATAATATCCCATAAATCCCAACACAATATTACTATTATGTATGAGAACGATATTTTATTTCTGTAAAAACAGCGGTTAATATTTATATAATGAAAGAACTAAATATCGCCTTACCGCAGTTTGCACCTCCTACCTCATTCCGTCACTCTATTAGAATGAAGGAAAACGTTGAAGAGCTAAAGTACGTGAGCTTTAAAAATCACGAACGAAGTAGGAAGTGCAGACTGCGCTTACAATTAGGCGAGACGAATATATAATTGAAATTGAAATAACAAAGAAATATAATAACGACAATTCACAATAAAGGAGACAGTTCTCACTGGTCATTCTGCCACAAGGAAAGAGACAAAAAATGGAAAAATAGTTTACAGAAAAAATGAAATTGGTGGATGTAAAGTTGGATGCATTAAATGAAAAAGAGGGAAGGTTAAATAGACAGTTAAGTTTAATTGAGGATAGAAAGAGGAAAGTAAAGGATAGTAATGAAGATGGAAAGAATGTACCGAATAAAATACAAATAAAAGAAAAGATTGATCTGTCATGTGCAGAGTATTTGGATAGTTTTAATTGTACAGAAGCAGAAAGCTGTTGTATTATCAACAGGGTGACCGTTTGGCGACTAAAGTCGCCATTTGGCGACCTTTTTGACTGAATTCCCCCTGGCCCCGACTTTCTCAAAATGTTCGAAATTGGACCCTTTTTTAAAATTTGGGCCCCTTTTTTTGAAATTTGTTATTTCATTTTAAAAATATTCAAGAATAAAATAAAAAATAGTCATAGGGCCACACTGGCTATAGAAAAAAAAAGTTGTAATTTTGTCTAACCACTTTTTCCGAAAAGTAATCGTTTTTAAATGAAATTGTTGACAATTGACAACACAGTTTTTCCGAAAAGTAATCGTTTGCAAATGAAATTGTTGACAATTGACAACATTGTTTTGTGTGCAGAGAGTGTTCGACGATCGACTATTTTCTTCCGAAAATAGAGCGAAATTATGGATAGGTAAGTTAATAATTTGTTAAAAAAAAACTTTTTATAAACCATTAATTTGTAGGTTTATAAAGCGCACCAAAATACAAGAACCATCTACAAGCCGGCAAGAAGCACACGTGGAAGAATGGGAAAGTTCAACTGATGATTCCGACTGCAAAATCATAAGCGAAAGCACATAAAACATAAAAGAATTCGCAAATATTCCAAGGAATGGGAGTTGTCGTACATATGGTACATACGGCCAATTTGCATTGCATGCGAGCAATTACTCATCAGTCAAAAAAAACAGCTAGCCAGGCACAACAAAACAAAGAAACATCAGGAAAATTTGGAAATAGCTAGGCAAAACCAAAAAATGCAATTGACTGACTGTGTCCCATCTGTTAACATAAAAATGGAGAACAATGTAGCCATAGCGGAAATGAAAATAGTGATGCGCTCCATGTACTATAATCATTCGTTTAGATCAATGAATAATTTATCCAAATTTAATGCCGCCATTTATCCAGACTCAAATATAGCTAAGTTGGTGGGTATATTCATTAAACCGCCTCACGTTGTATGGACAAAAAAAAAGTGGCCCGGGTCACCCCCTGGAAATTTACTTTGGTCTATTTTATGGCGATTCTCAAAATATTTCGGCTCTAGTAACTGTAATCCGTGAGCTGGACAAATTACAAAAAACCTCTATAAATCATGTTTTTTACATGCACGTATTTCTTTGATTTGGTGCGTATTTCTTTGATTTCAAAGACGATTGTGTGTTTCTTAGGCGAAGAAGCGCACGATTCCATGATCCAAGAAATGAGGAACTCAAGATTCAGCCTTCTTATTGATGAGACAACGGATATATCGACCACAAAGTGCCTTGTAATTGTCGTCATTTTTGGTTGTACAATATCCCCATATATGGCTGTTCGGTCAGTTATTCAAACTGCAAGGGACGCAGAAAAAGAACACCCCGATGCAGCAAAAATAATACAAGAAGATTTTTTAGATGAAGAAGCAATAAAACTTGCTAGAGAAGTAGATATGGTTCTAAAGGGAGGAGGTTACGACACTGGAAATCAAATAGTAAAGCATTTGTAGAGGCAATGGACTCGGAAATGGAAGGTTCGTTAACATTTTCTGAGGGGGAAGGGACAACCATTTTAGGTTTGAAATGGTTGATAGATGAAGACAAATTCACCTTTATAGTGAAAACGCCACAATTAACGGAAGGAATTACCAAAAGATCGATTGTTGAGCATGTAGCTCAACTGTACGATCCGAATGGATACATATCACCAGTAACGATAAAGGGAAAGATGTTGATTCAAGATTTATGGAGACTAAAGGTGAAATGGGATTCAAGGCCACCACCAGAAATAGAAAATAAATGGAAAGAATGTTGGAAAGACATGATTACGTTAGAAAGTTATCAAATTGATAAATGGCTTGGTACTGCAAATGGTACGAATGTGCAGATTCATAGATTTTCGGACGCGTCAGAGGGTGCATATGGAGCTGTAGTTTATATCAGGATAGAACATTTAAATGGAATAACTACAAGCAAGCTATTAGTATCAAAAACCCGTGTAGCACCACTTAAGACGGTTACAATTCCGAGGTTAGGTTTGGCTGCAGCGGAGTTGTTGTCAAGATTGCTAAATAACGTTAAAAATTCAATGGAATGGTCGTCACCAGAGTACACGTTATGGACAGATTCGAGCTCAGTTTTCTATTGGATCAAAAGAATACCACGCGAATTGAAGACTTAT
The DNA here is from genome assembly GCA_951394025.1 of Heteromyza rotundicornis. Lineage (NCBI taxonomy): Eukaryota > Metazoa > Arthropoda > Insecta > Diptera > Heleomyzidae > Heteromyza > Heteromyza rotundicornis. The sequence continues at coordinate 27,776,300 of OX596013.1, read as the reverse complement.
AAGGCGATGGCGTCACATTGACGGGAAAGAAAATCCAGCTGATCTATTATCAAGAGGCATCTCGTCAGTGGAGCTTGGATTTTCGGCCGAAATTCCGATATTTCCGCCGAAAATTTCGGTTTGATGGAAAAAGTAACAAATAAATAACAAAAATTACGCTGATCGACAAAACTGAACGTTTTTTGTGTTAAATATACTTTATAGACAAATTCTTATGTATTTTGCCATGCTGGATACGAAAATAATAATAATGAAATTTTTACAGCACCAAAAATGCAACTTTTGTGGCGTTTGCAGAAAAATGGTGATGTAGCGTATCAAAATACATAAGGAACAACCAAGTGGATAAAAGCGGTATGTAACACAAATTTAAGCATTGATCATAGTTTCGAAGAATCAGAAGCGACAAAGAAGACATGTCCTATCGGAGTAGATCTAATACTCACGCAATGATTTATAAATTTCTACTCCTTTACTACGGTAGCAGATTTTTCTACTTCCCTCAAGATATTTTCTACTACTATGGTAAGAAATCTACTCCTCAAAATATTATGTGAGTTTCATACAATGCAAAAGTACTATTCTTTCTACATTTCTGCTTCCCCGACAGAAATTTCTACAACTCGTAGAATTTCTAGTACTCTACGCATAAACCCATATCTACTCCCCTCTCTTGAAATCTACTACCCTGACAGTAATTTCTACTACTCTTGATTTCCACGGATTTGATAGTTTGCTTCTAAATTCATCTAATTCATGATCTGAACTTAAAATGATCGGCCCATATTCATAGTCAAATTAAGCTCCAACTTAACTTTAGTAATCTACTAAGTTGACAGATAATACACTGAACTGGCAGCTACTAAGCTGGTTCTAAAGTTTAGCAGCTACTAAATTTGACTATGAATATGCGATCGATTTCAGCCTAATGATAATCTTAATTATGTCCCACTTTATTACATGAAATCTCACAATTGTTTCTTTTATTTTTTCGGTTTCGGTTTCGGCCGAAATTAAAAAAATTAAAATTCGGCCATTTCGGTTTCGGCCGAAAAAAAAAATAAAAAATTTCGGCCATTTCGGTTTCGTCCGAAATTAAAAAAAGCGATTTCGGTCGGTCTCTAGATAATATACATTCTAGAGGGACAGATTGTCATTTTATGTCACCAGCGGCGCCTCGTCAGGGTGGCATATATGAATCGGCTGTTAAATCAATGAAGTTCCATTTAAAACGGATAGCAGGACAGAAAACCTATCAATATGAACAATTTACAACCTTGGTAACTCAGATAGAAGCGATATTGAATTCCAGGCCGTTACACCCGTTGAGTGACGATCCCGCTAATATGCAGGCGCTCACTCCAGGCGCCACTTGAGCTATGCCCAGAATCAGTGAATTGTTACCTAGTAAAGATGGATTGGTCAGAACCGTAATAGTAGATACGGCAACCAACCGCCTCAAACGACCAGTACAGAAACTTTGTATAATACCTATCGAACAAGAGAAGTTGAATGAATCATGAACTGGAAAACCTTCGACTTTGCTGGGACTGTATCGTATGGCAACTCGGTGAACTCCGTGGCCATTCGAGTGAAGTGGGATCAGGTGGCAGCTTCGACACACGAACGAGAATTATAATAAGTAGTTTTTAGTAAGAGTTTGTACAAAACGTAGAGGCCAATAAATGTTGGGTTTTTTGGTATATTTTTCCCAACAATAAAATACTTTAGAGTTTTATTTCTCTCGGATACTATACAAAATCGATTAATGGAAAATTTTCTAAGAAGTAGGTAGAAAATATAATAAAAAATCTAACTGGATACTAAAATTTTGTTCTGTTGTTTAAACAAAATTGTAAAACAAATTTAAAAAAAAATTTTTATTAGTTATTTAAAAAAAGTACCCCCGAGTCATATATGTAATACTTCTTATTGCCAGTATAGTGAAAGTACATTCACTGATACCAAGAGACAAAATATATGAAAAAGTACATTCGCAGTTCGGATTTCTCTGTCAAACTAATACAAAATACAATGCTTCGGGGAACGAAAACGAATAGTTTAATCACATTTGTGAGTTTATGCAGATGTACTATTCAATCAAATTTAAGGGTGTATTCCGTTCTGCGTGAGACATCTGTAGGGAAAATATGGAACTAAAAAAAGGTTTTTGTATTTGGTTTTTCACCTCAATTTGATCTTTGTCATTTGGAAATATTTACAAAAAAATTGTTTTCACAATATAAAAAAAAATTCATTTTGAACAAATTTTTCAATTATGTACCTCCAAAGTTAGCACAAAAAATGCATCTACATAATTGCATTTTTTGACCAAACCACTGAACAGATTGGAACCGGACCCTCTTGAAAGCACATGGGAAAGATGATAGAATTTTTTGAGACCGACATCAAGATTAAGAAATGCTGCAGAAAGCCGCAGAAGCCTTTTGGTGGAATCTAATCGGGAACTGTACGACAAATCCAGCTCGTTGTAAAAGAACCAACATCGGAAGATAGCAATTTGGGAGGGAATCGCCAAGGAGCTTGAAACGACAGGTTCGTATTGTACAAAACAAAATACAACACATCAACATATTTGTTTCGATTGCAGGGGACCTGTGCATACGAAGATGGACGTCACTGCGCGATAAATACGGGAGGGAATCTCGGCGGAGTGGTGCACCATCAGGAAGTGGAGCTGTGAAAGAGAATTCTTGGCCGTTATTCGACTCCATGAACTTCTTAAAAAGATTCATTGTCCCATTTTTTATAATTGAAAAACATTGATGAAGAGTTTGCTGGGCATTTGAGTGCAATATGTTTGCCATCTATTGCGCCAACACAGTTTGGGATGTTCCACATCTTATAAAAATCCTGCTCAATGTCGCAGTACTGACGTCGTGGGCTCACTGACGTAAATTGGTGAAAGTATGCGCCAGAACACATCACACGTTTCCAGAACTACGTTCCGCACTGTGGTCTTTCCCAATTTATAGCTCTATGCTATGCATTGGAACGACATTCCGTGCGCCAAGTACCTGAAGATCAAAATAATATTTTATAAAGAAGCCATGATATGGAATTAGAGAAACACGTACAAAAGTGTCAGGGAAACTCGCTCCTCCACAAGTATACGCTGCCGTGGCTTCTTTAAATATTTGGCAACCAATTTCACGAGCTTTTCGAACGCTGGACGTGTCATTCTTGTGTGAATGAAAAGTTGCTCTTCGCCCATGGTTTTCATTTTTGAAAAGACCTGCCGCTGGTAGCCACTACTGGCCCAATCGTAATTAATTGGGCGCACATTCCATCGCCGCTTCCGTCTTCTTGTTTTTTTAATTGAATCGTACATTTTGCACAATCCTAAAAAGGCTACGTCTATTTATTCGTCGTCGGAATCCATATTTTCCGCGTTTTTATTTTTCCCAAAAAAATTGTAAACAAAGCACAAACAGCTGATTTCTGCAATACGTTAGTGTTTGCAGACAGTCGAGTAATCGCTGAAAATTTACATTTACGCTGAGTTTACGAAAATACGTTTACGTCTAGACGGATTGGACCTTTAGTTTCAATGTTTGATCTTTTTCGGTTTGAGCATTTTTACGTTTTTGATAATCAGGATTATATCAGGTGGGCGTAAAAGTGGTTCGATCACTCCCATTTTAAGTACGTGATAATATTATGCCCAAAAGCAGTTCCCTAAAAAATTTTAACCAGATTGTTCAAGAATTCCTCATGTTTCTTGTGCTTTGATAATCAGGGTTATAAGGGAGGTGGGCGAAAAAATTATCGGACCACGCCCATTTTTCAAATATATATTTATTTCGGTACAAAAACCAACTGTGCAAAATTTCATTGAGATCGGACCACGTTTACTCTGTGCGTCCCGTCACCATCCATTATACCCAGAACCTTACCGTCTCCGTCCCTATTCCGTGCATTCCCATCTAGTTCCGTGTGTTTTAATTTTGACAGCGCATAGCCTTCAACCGCTTCAAAGCTCCCGATACACCAACGCGAAATTCCGCAGACGCCACGGAACTTGCTCAAAAATGTTTCTTGAAAATGCGATAGTCCGTTCTTGCTAACAAAATTTATAAATGCTACACATTTTTAATTTTTTTTATGACATTTTTCACTACAAATAAATATTTTTTATTAAAATATCGCCTTTTCAAGAAACATTTTTGAGCAAGTTTCGCGGCGGCTGCGGAATTTCGCTGTGGTTGGGGACTTCAATGCATAAGTTGCACAACAGAGAAGAGCGTCGGTGCACCGAAAACCAGTTTCAAGCTACTCGCCAAAACCCAAGTGCAACTCCCAACTCGAATCCGTGTCGACGGATGCCACAAGTGTTCGGTGCTTGTGGATCCGAGTTCGTACGAGTGCACACGAGAAAAAAATAAAATGCTTGTGCCATTCGGCAAAAACTCGAATGACCTGGATAGTCGGATTCACTTGGATAGCTTGCGCATTGAAGTTGCTTGTGTGCGCTTGTGGGTTATTAGAAGTACGGAAAATGTTCGTATTTTGTATGTAGCATTCAATTTGTCGTTGCTTGTGTGCGCTTGTGGGTTATTTGCACTACCGAAAATTTTCGTATTTTGTATGTAGCATTCAATTTGTCAATTATTTCGTGAGATATTATAGCTGATTGATTTTATTAAAATATAAACACTTTCATCACTTTTTAATAACAAAAAAGGAATAGTTTTATTGAAAAATCTGATCATTAAAAATTATGCACAGTCGTTTCTTTGTTAATACATTGCAACAGCAAACGCATTCTTCAACAAACAACAATGAGACAGCGACACCAAACCGCAACATAACAAAACAAATTCTTACGCAGCACGACACATTTGGCATTTGCCTATCGCCACAAGCAGCGCTGTGAATAGGACATCGCGAAAGGAGTTCGTCGCAACTCGACATTTCTCGCTCGTAACAGCGAAGAAAACAAAGCGTAAAAAAGTGTAGGCGCCAGCGGTCGGACAATTTTCTGATCACATTTTTTTGATGCGACTTGTCGCTTTCGTAAAGAGTGCAGTATTTTCATGTCCTGGAATTGGGGGAAAAAATGTAAAAGCAGCTAATTTAAAAATTGCAATTAGAACATCGATTATTTGCGCAGTGAATGAACCCCAAAATATTACGAGTACAATTTATAAAATACATAGATACATTCTACATTATAGTAGATAGCTATAGATATTGTTTCTTTACTGAATAGTCAAAGAATTTTCATACAAATAATAGTCTTAGAATATTTTTTTTCTTTATGGACAAATTTTCATGCGTACAAAAAAACTAAAATTTGGTGCACTGTCTAAAAGTAACTGCATTAATTTAACAAATTTTTTTCTCAGTGGAAAAATTATCATGTCCAATAAATCTAAAATTTGTTGCACTTTGTAATCCCAACAACATTATTAAAAACAATTTTTCTATGTGGAAAAATTGGATGTGTACAAAAAAATTAAAATTTTTGCACGGTGTAATAGAAAGTAAGTTTTTTAAAACAATTGTTTTTACCATTCCGTAATGAATTCAATATTCTAAAATGTTCCTACATGTCGCACGAAACTTAACAATACAAAATACGAACATTTTCCGTACTGCGCAGTGCGCACTGCTCATTCAACACAACTTGAGCACACAAGCTATCCAAGTGCTTCCGCCTATCCAGGTCATTCGAGTTTTTGACGGATGATGCAAGTGTTCGGGAGCGGCAAGTGGAAGTAGATTCGCAACTTGCTAAAACAGCGGTTAGCTTGCCGGTAGCTTGTGGGCTAAGCTACTCGGCGCTATTCTCTGTTGCACAACGTCGTCGTGTATGGGCCGGGCTCTTTTTAGAACAACAACAATACGCACGCCGAAATTTTCTTTTTGATATGACAAATTTGGTATCAAAGTGTAAATAAATAATATTTTTGAATTGACAAACCCTATATGAAAATGCCAATAAACAAAGCATAAAGTTGGCCAAGTTTGCTCGTTTTCACTACCGAGTTCTTATCTTTTTCTTAATCACACTTTCGCCATGATCTTGATAGCGCAAACTGGCACTTATTGTTACTCTATGATTTTTCTATAAAGGTGCACGAGCGAACCCAAATTTTGTTGCGAACTCCTATCGCATTTTGTTTGCGATTTCGTGTGGTCTAAGTGCACCTTAAATTAGGATCTCGCACAGTGCTGCCATATAAATACGGAAAAATCCAATTCATACGGAATTGTGAAATTTTCAGAAAAATACGAATTTTCATAAAATTTGTTTGAAAATACAGATTTTTGGAACTTTCGAATTTTATTCTCGTACACCCCCTGAAACCGCTTGTTAAACCCGCTAATCGTTGAGGGAAATTTTGTAAAACTACTGGTATCACTGATTGACCAAAGTGGGGCCGATTTTGTGTAATTAGTTCTAACTAGAGACCGACCGAAATTCGGTTTTTCGGCTTTTCGGCCAAAAAAAGCTGTTTCGGTCGTGTTTCGGATTCGGCCGAAAAATGAAATATCGTTTTCGGCCGAAACTTCGATATTTCCGCCGAAAATTTCGGTTTGATACGAAAAATGTAACAAATAAATAACAAAGATTACACTGATCGACAAAACTGAACATTTTGTGTGTTAAATATAAATATACTTGATAGAAAATTCTTATGCATTTTGGCGCGCTGAATACGAAAATAATAGTGAAATTTTTACAGTACCAAAAATAAAATTTTTGTGCAATTTTCATTATTATTTTTGGATTAGGCGTGGCAAAATACATAAGGAACAACCAAGTGGATAAAAGCGGTATGTAACACAAATTTAAGTATTGATCATAGTTTCGAAGAATCAGAAGCGACAAAGAAGACAAATCCCCAATTTGTATTGAAAACAGAAAAATAACAAACTTTGAAACTTATTTTCTTGAAAGAATTTGTATGATACATACAACCTTCATCAATTCACCGCTTCACAGCGTTTTCACTCTTCTCCTATCGGAGCAGATCTACTGCTCTCGCGATGATTTTTAAATTTCTACTCCTCTACTACTATTGTAAGAAATCTTCTCCTCAAAATATTATGTGAGTTTCACATAATCTACTACCATGACAGAAATTTTTACTACTATTGTAGAATCTCTACTACTATACGCAGAAACCCTAATCTACTCCCCTCTCTTGAAATCTACTGCCTAAAATCGAATATCTATAACTCTCACCGATTTTGATTTCCACGCATTTGATAGTTTGCTTCTAAACTCATCTAATTCATGATCTGAACTTAAAATGATTGATTTCAGCCTACAGATACGCTTTATTATGTACAACTTTATTACATTTAAATTCACAATTTTTTCTTTTATATTTTCGGTTTCGGCTTCGGTTTCGGCCGAAACTAAAAAAATAAAAATTCGGCCATTTCGGTTTCGGCCGAAAAAAAAAATAAAAAATTTCGGTTTCGGCCGAAATTAAATAAAGCGATTTCGGTCGGTCTCTAGTTCTAACGTTTAGTAAAAGCTGTCAAATAAGGGGAAAACTATCTACCTAGTAGTATCATAGTTGCCAGATAAATATCTCACAAAAAATCTCACACAAAATTTGAAAAAATCTCAAAAAACCTTACACGAATTGAAAATATTCACAAAAATCTCACATTAAACGTCCCCACTAGGGCTTGCAATTTTTGGAAGTTTTGGCAATTCCGGGATTTTGGTAAATTGCAATCCCGGGATTTGAAAAACTGAGAAAAATAACTTTTTTTTTGACAGAAAATTATGTAAAATCTATGGAAATCATATTTTTTAATAAAAACTTGTCCAAATGAATGAAAAAAAATGTTAAAAAACGCAATTCACTTAAATTTTTACAATAAAAAGTGTCATTAAAAATTAAAAAACAATCCAACCCGTAATCGCCAATTTATTGCATGTGGTACTTTTATCGAAAATCTATCATAAAACAATCACTTCCGCATACATAGAATATGCAAATTGTAAATGAAACAATTATAAAATTAGTTTCCAATTTTATCTTAACTCATTATTTTCATATAGAATTTATCAACAGCAAAAATCGTCAAATATCAAAAATCGCACATATTATAAATTTACGAGTTTAAGTTTCCTGTATATTTGGTCCCCTAACGAAATATACAGAAACTTAAACAAAAATAAAATAAAATCCATGTTTTTGTTCAAAATGTATGGAAAATTGAATGGAAAATTCGGAAAATTTAACCAAATTCTGTAATTTTTAGATTGCAACCTCTAGTCCCCACACACCAACGCGAAATTTCGCAGATGCCGCGAAACTGGCTCAAAAATTGTTCTTGAAAAGCCCGGTATGCAAATGCGCAAAAATTCCGTTTTGTAGAAATGATATATATTCTGTTTTGTGTAGAGCGAAATGTTTTTTGAAATTTCAATTTTTTAATTTTGTAAATAAAAGGTAATAAAAATATGAAAAAAAAAATTTTTTCACACTAAAAACTAGAAAATACTTATTTTCGGAAAAAAAAATCTGGCAGTACTGATCTTGCAAATTATTCTGAAACTGTTCTTTTCTAGTATTCAAAAATTACACATTATGAAATGTGGCATTCATATCGTCACAGTTGCCAGATTTGTGAGATTTATATCATTTCAGATTTTTGAACGCCTCGTAAAAACTGAGATTTTTTGAGATTTTTTAACAAATGAGAAATTTTTGTGAGAATTTTTAATTTGTTTGGGATTTTTGTGAGATATTTTAATTGCTGTAGGATTTTGAAATTTTTTTGAGAATTTTTAAATGATATAAAATGTTGTCTCATATGGGATTTTTTAAATTTTGTGTGAGATTGTGAGATTTTTAGTGACGCATTTATCTGGCAACTGTGCCAATGTGAATAAATTTACAAAAGCAAATACATACATATATTAAATAACGGTTTCATGCAATTTTAAGCATCGCGTTTTGAGTTTTTTTTTGTGAAGTTGTCATTAGAATTTAATTTTACAGCTTTACAAGCCGAGGAGAAAATTACGATTCTTCAAATACTTAAAATTATTAATTTGATTTATTGAAGTTTATTTTAATTAAAAATTTTTAACATTTAAAGTAACCCACGAGTTTTTTTCGTACAACTAGAAAAGTTTGTACATATATCTGGCGTCCATTTTGAAAAAGTTCCTCCATTTTTGAAGCATTATAAAATATCAACGACGATTTGCTATGTCTGGGAATCGCCTTGTTGAAAAATGTGAACCAGCCAAAAGCTGCATAGAGTTGTCGCAAATTGCAGCTAACCGTATAAGTCATATTGCCTTAGGCCCAGAATTTCTGAGTGAAGATCCCGAAACTATAACACCAGGGGATAAAGCAACCACATTGATGCCTTCTCCACCTCCCCCTCCGCCACCAACACCAGTTCAACGGAGTTCTTCGAAAAAAGTCGAGGCTATCGCCAATGAATTGTATGTGCCGCTAGATCCAGAAGATAAGTGGGAAGATCCATGTGCACCTCCACCTCCACCTCCGCTTCCGGAGCGACCACTCGTCTGCGGCAATAATAAATTGGCTGCCTTGGAATTGAAGGCTGCATTGGAAATGGCAAAATCTAAGATCCTTGCGGCAAAATGGCGTGAGGGGACAGATTTAACCTACAATAAGGTAATCTTTAATTTTTATACAAAGTTCAATCAAAATTGAATTTCTTAAAGTGAGGTCGCTCAACATAACCATACAAACTATAATATACATTTCTGATCAATACAAACTGTAATATACATTTCTGATCAAATGCAGCAAAAAAAATTTTTAATATTCGTATCTAAAAAAAACTTTAAAAACTTTCGCTTCGTTTTTGCCCGATTGGAGTGATTCTGACCCATTTCATTAACTCATTTGAGGTCGCATCAAGAGCTTGAACAGCAAGCCCGACCGATAAGCATTTTCAGGCCTTTTCGTGTATTTTCATTCAAATTCGAGTGTATACATTTAGTTTTTTAAGGAACTAAAATTTTATTTAAACAAATAATAAAAGTAACCAAAAGAATTCACAAACAAATTTGGGCCTCCTAGGTCAAAACTAACAGGAGCCTCGGATTTTCCCATATATCCCGTGTAGAAGAATTAGATTTTTTTAAAATCATTTTTAAAAATTTGGAGTGAAGCATAAAATAATGGGAATTTAGTAGAAATGGTAGAGAATTCTTCAAAGAATAAATCCATCTAAGTAGCTGTTTTTGAAGGACTCTCCAAATCCGTCAGGGGATGTGCAAAGGATGTTCTAGTTGATGGTAAATACCACCTGTGAAGCTTTGAACTTTAAATGTAAAATTTTACCAAAATCGGTCCCGGATTTGAGCACCAGAACTACTTTTCATATATGTTGGAGCAGCAATTTGGGCTACATTTGTAAAAGGTAGAATCCTTCCGTGAGCCTCCTACCCCAATATTTGAAATTTCATACAGTTTACCAGGACTCCTTTTAACATTGACATCAGGGCGAGTATTAAGCTTCCAAATCTATATTTAAAATTCAGTAATCCACCCAGAAAATGTCCAAGGATGCACTTTGTGGCAGCTGTAACCCCGTGCCACGCAATTTGAGGCGAGATTCACTCAATATTCGATGATTACTAAGTTAAATTTTAATAATATTTTTTGTTTTGTGGGCCTCTTTCTTATGTCCCATTCCATTAATTACACAATTTTTAGAAAATCGTATCGTTAAAAATTAGTTTTGGTTTTCGGTGTCGCAAAAAAAGGAAAAAAAAATTGAAAAGCTTCGGCCAAAACTTCGGCGAAGCCGAAGGCGGCCGATAACGGCGGAAGCCGATGCCGAAGCCGATTAATCGGTCGGGCTCTAGCAATAACCATATCCCAGCTACATTTAGAGTTGATATCGACTCGATATAAAAGAAGAACGTTTGAAACCGAGTCGATAACGACTCGGGAATCAAAGCTTTCTCAACAAAAAGGGGTTCTCGATTCAAGAAAATTGTTAGTTCTCGAGTCGATTTCAAACCTTTATTCTCAAATCGAATTCGGGTTCGTTACCAATGTACTTTGAAATTGTACCAAAAACTACAAGTGTACCAAAAAAATCATCCCGGTGCTAGACTACAAAGAATTCAGATACAGTCGAACTTCCCTATAATGAATTCGCACTTATATTTAAATCAGATCATAATAATATAAAATATTATAAATGTTGGCAAGCAAATTGTCCGGTTACCGTTGCTGTGGATTCAAACAACCAATAATACTGTCGAAAAAGATAAAAAAATTCCAAATCAAGAAAATGTAATCAATTAAATGGCATTAGTCAATTCCATAATAACCAAATGTGCAAATCGACTGGTTTCTGACTCAACCTCATAACCGGCTTCTGGTGCACGAATTCGACCATCCTCTTTTCAAAAATAGAAAAGAGGACAATTTTTAGTATATGTTATAGATTTCACGCCTTAAAAGCGCTGTAAGTAACTTACAAGGATGTGACTTTTATACAAATTTTAATTTAGAATTTGAAATTTGGATATACGACGTTGTGATATTTATTGAATACTAGCAAGGCCCGGTCCGCCTAGCTGGCCCTAAAAAAGTTCTTTTTGCTCATAATAAATTAATGAAAACATTTGTCACATATTTTTATTGGGAGCCCAAGTGTAGCATTTTGAAATATTGAATTGTATGAAAAGTGCCACACCCCGCTGTCCAATTCCAACCATATGTAACATTGAACTTAGAATTGAAAGCATAAAATCATTTCCCGTTGAAAAATGTTCATTAGGAGCCCAAGTGTAACATTTTTTAAAATATTGAATTGTATGGGAAGTGCCACGCCCCGCTGTCCAATTCCAATATGTTGCATTGAAGGCATATAACCATTTCCCGTTGAAGGATATTAAATGGGAGCCCAATAATGTCACTTTGAAGTATTGAATTGTATGGGCGGTGCCACGACCCTTTGTCCAATTACGCCGATAAGTTGTATTTAGCTTAGAGTTGAAACCATGAAGCCATCTGCCAAATTTCGTTGGAAAACATTGCGTGGGAGCGCTATTACAGCATTTTCAAATATTGACTTGTCTGGGCGGTGCCACGCCCCTTTGTCCAATTACGCCTATATATTGCATTTAGCTTAGAGTTGAAACCATGAAGCCTTTTACCAAATTTCGTTGGAAAACATTGTGTGGGAGCGCTATTACAGCATTTTCAGATATTGACTTGTATGGGCGGTGCCACGCCCCATTGTCTAATCCCGGCCATTTGTAGCCCATATTATGGCTGGGGTCTTATAGTATGTTCATGGCAAATTTCATTTTCTTGTGATCAAAAACGTCTGAGATATAGTAGTTTTTACTAACTTGTGGGCGGTAAAAGTGGGCGTGTCAAAACCTATCCTATGTCACGACTCACGACCCCTAGAACACATATATAAATTTTGGTGAGAATCGGTGCTGCAGTTTTCGCGTCTACTGGTGACAAACATACACGTCTCTTTTATATATATAGATTCTGTAGGCTGGGGCAAAAGAGTCCGTTCAAATCGTGGGTGGTCTCAAAAGTTTCGTGTTCTTTATAATAGCAAACGCTGTAAATTGCATTCCGATTGGACCTCTGCAACGTGGTTTATGTTTTGACCAAAAATTAGAACATTTAAATGGCGTTGTGGAGGCACCAGATATCATCCTATCAAAACGATATTTTAACCCTTTCTTAATGACGTCATTATGCTACTTTTGTGACCAACCACGATTTGATATGACGATTTAAAAAAATGTTTTTTCAAACCGCATTTGGTTGGATTTTTTCACTTGGTAATTTTTAAAAAAAATTTCTTAAGTTTATCCGACTACTTTGCAAAATGCACGCTACTTCCAAATAACATTTTCAGTAAGGATTATTTACTTTTTAGACTACAAATATATACTTTTTATAACCCTTATACTAACTTGCTTTGGGTGGACTATATATGCGGCGAGCTTTTTCATACACTTCCACATGAGCCAGAGAGCTGAAATTTGGAACACTGATAGAACTCCGGTGACAATGCATTCTATTAAATTTTGGGTTCCTTCAAGCTACAAATTTCGATTTAAAATTACGGGTTTTTGGCGACTTCAAAATCTGCAATGATATTCGGAGGAAAGTACCCAAAAACCCTTAATTTTAAATCGAAATTGCTGAAATTAATTTAAAGGAAATTTATTTTCTGCTTTTAAGTCGGTTAAAGGGTTATATTTTAAAAAACTGTTTTTTTACCCTTTTTTTATTTGTTCATTATTCAGCAAGAAATAAAATTCAAAATATAATGTAGCTTTTATCAAATTTCTATTTTAAGATACGAGGTTGTTGCAGAACCTTTTTTTTTCTTCAAATTTGACTTTTTTTTTTTTTTGCATATTCTCACTACAATTTTTGGCATCAAAAACGTAAATTGGTCCAAATCTGAGTTACGAGGTTGAGTCAGAAACCAGTCAAAATGTTTCATTAAAAAAAGACTTGTTTAAAGAAAAATGCAAATACGCATAGCTCATGCTGAACATGTAAGCTGGGGAAGGGCCGGTATATTCGACCAGCCAATTCATGACCGATTTTTATAATTCATTTTTTAAAATGTTAAAGATCCGAAATTTGTGATTTCGATCATTAATTGCTAAGATATTTAATAATGTCTGCATTCAAATTCCTTCTGCGTGGCCGGCCGTCGGCATGTGCTCAAGGATTGAAACCCTCAGTATGTCCAACGGCGGCTATGCTGTCAGCAGTACTTCTGCATTCAGGTCCTTTCTGTGCGAGATCACATTTACGGGGCCACATTTTTCAGAAAAGAATAAAAAGTAAATTTAAAAAAACGGCCATTTATTGTAGTTTGTTGCAGCTATGTTTATATGCATTCTCTTCATATTGAATCCTACTTTCAGAGAGATTTGGTTTCGTCGTGTTCTACGATGTTCTAACTAAATGCCAGACAAAAATCATAAAAAACTAGAGAGTGGACTATCTTCGGCTATACCGAAGTTGAAATACCCCCACACAGTAGGAAGAAGTACCTCGAACATATAAAATGTGGTCTCAAGACCCTATTTTGAGCCAATTATAGGTGGTTTTGGAGCCCGGACCATGTCCAAAATCCATTTCTAAAAATTTCCAATTAAATCCACAAAAAAAAAAATTGGTCTCAAGACCCCATTTAGACCCTTATATATGTGGCTTCGGAACCTCGGACCATGTCAAAAATACGTTTCTAAACATTTCCAATCGAATACAACAATAAAAAATTTTTACCTTTTTTTTCGGTGTATGGGAGCCACGCCCAGTTTTTGTCCGATTTGGCTGATTCTCGAACTTGACCTCAGTATTCACGAGAAAAACATGTACCCAAAGTTTCAAGTCGATATCTCCAAAACTGCGACCGCTATCGTGCGGACGGACAGACGGACAGACGGACAGACGGACAGACGGACAGACAGACGGACATCGCTAAATCGACTCAGGAGGTGATACTGATCAAGAATATATATACTTTTCCATACCGGACACGCCTCCTTATGGGCGTTACAAACGTTGTGACAAAGTGAGTATACCCTGCCACAGTGAGTGTGGGGGTATAAATATTGGGGAAATTTTAAACAATTTGCCGACAAATTGGACACAGAAATGAAAATGAATGCATTTCCGACTGCGGCGCACTATGGTAAAAATGTAAGAAAACACGCGCATTTGGGTAGGAAATATGGGTTGGAAAAAATAAATATTATTATACCCCCACACTCACTGTGGCAGGGTATACTAACTTTGTCACAACGTTTGTAACGCCCATAAGGAGGCGTGTCCGGTATGGAAAAGTATATATATTCTTGATCAGTATCACCTCCTGAGTCGATTTAGCGATGTCCGTCTGTCTGTCCGTCTGTCCGTCTGTCCGTCCGCACGATAGCGGTCGCAGTTTTGGAGATATCGACTTGAAACTTTTTTTACATGTTTTTCTCGTGAATACTGAGATCAAGTTCGAGAATCAGCCAAATCGGACAAAAACTGGGCGTGGCTTCCATACACCGAAAAAAAAGGTAAAAATTTTTTATTGTTGTATTCGATTGGAAATGTTTAGAAACGTATTTTTGACATGGTCCGAGGTTCCGAAGCCACATATATAAGGTCGAAATGGGGTCTTGAGACCAATTTTTTTTTTTGGTGGATTTAATTTTAAATTTTTAGAAATGGATTTTGGACATGGTCCGAGGTTCCGAAGCCACATATATAAGGGTCTAAATGGGGTCTTGAGACCAATTTTTTTTTTGTTGGATTTAATTGGAAATTTTTAGAAATGGATTTTATACATGGTCAGGGCTCCAAAACCACCTATAATTGGCTCAAAATAGGGTCTTGAGACCACATTTTTTTATGATCGAGGTACTTCTTCCTACTGTGTGGGGGTATTTCAACTTCGGTATAGCCGAAGATAGTCCACTCTCTAGTTTATTGTTGCATTCGATTGGAAAGGTTTAGAAACGTATTTTTGACATGGTCCGAGGTTCCGAAGCCACATATATAAGGGTCTAAATGGGGTCCTGAGACCAATTTTTTTTTTTTTTTCGTATTTGATTGGAAATTTTTAGAAATGGATTTTGGACATGGTCCGGGCTCCAAAACCACCTTCCAAATCTTTTAGGACTTAAGCAGTCTCTTGAAAGTTAGCCCCTTCGTTAAAGAATCTTGTTATGTGCTTCCTTAATATCAGTATAAAACCTGTTGTTGCGAGTAAATTCAGAGTAAGTGTTCCAGTGGAACACTGTTCCACATCTGATATGTTTTTAAAAAGAATTTTCAGGAATTCCTTCTTCAAAAATTGGCACTTCTTTTTATTCTGAATCTGAATTTTCCACTTCCAACCGAACTGTGGATGCCGAATTACTTGAAGGCCTTCACGAAGTTGGCGCTGTTGTCAGTAACAGTTGCGACTACCTTCTCTGAATTTAGTTCATATTTTTCATGGATTTACAGAATCATGTCATTGATTCGGTCAAATGTGTGTGGGCCAGATAACCGTTTGCATGACAGCGGTTTTCTTTAAAAACATTCATTTTAATAATGTAAAGTATATCCGAAAAAACTTCGATTTGATGTTGACCATACATCAGCTGTCGTACTTACATATTATTGGTTCGATACGATTGATTTTATATAAGTAGTAATTTCACTACCGATGGTCTACTCAATGGTTTGAAATTGGAGTTGAAAAAATGTATGAGGTTTCGGAATGAATTATCCTCTACAATGGAAATCGGGTGTATATTATTCTCGATTACACGTAAAATTAGTTTTCGGAAATTGTGTTGTACAGAATCCGGAGATTTTTGTGTTAAATCTTTCGTGTTTATATATTTTCATACTCTTATGGATGTTGTTTTCGCAGGTGTCTAATGCAACTTGAAGTTATTTGCAAAGACGACAGCATAGGGAAAAACAATTTTAGAAAGTGTCGCTCCACCCAAACTTACTTCAAAGCACTTGTGAAACCACTAAATAGTTGCCGACTCCAGACAAATATTTATTTGAAATTTCAATTGATATTTTACACTTAACATTTTATTTTAACTAAAGCTAGACCTTTTCTACGATTTTGAAAAATTCTCCAGAAAGTATAAGAGGAATGCACGAATCGGTGTACTGCTTGATTTTGGTTTGGTTTGATGAGGAATTAGTGGAAATCTTTCCATCATCATCAAGTTTCAGATAGTAATGACTGCTTTATTTGTTTAATTATTTAAAATAATTTTTCAGGCAAAGGGCAAAATTGACTTTAACAACTGAATCACATAGACCAAACGGAATAAATGACCAAAATAATTTACTTTTCTTAATTTGGCAAAACTTGTGAAATAAACAAATATACTGTTACAATTTATTGAATGTTATTAAAACAAACAAATTCTACATGCTTACTATTGAATTAGCCTTACGATCTTAAATAAACCATTTCAAGGTGATAATTAGCCGAATTGGGAAGACGTCAATCATGCTGTTTCTGTTTAATTGCGGTTTCTGTTTTTTTTTTTAACTTTATTTAATTTTTTGTTTTTTTTTAATTTTTTATACCCTGCACACTAGTGTCGAAGGGTATATTGTTTTTGTCACACCGTTTGTAACGCCCATAAGGAGGTGTGTCCGGTATGGAAAATATATATATTCTTGATCAGCATCACCTCCTGAGTCCATTATTCCATGTCCGTCTGTCTGTCATTTCGCACGATAACTGTAGTAGCTTTTGAGCTATCTACGCCAAATTTGGGATTCCTCTTATTTTGGCGAATGATTGGACGCTATTGAAAATGGGCAACATTGGATAAGAACCACGCCTACCTCCCATACAAACCCGACTATACACAATATTCCCGACTATACACAATATTCATTTACTTAGAGCTCGTTAAATATAAATCAGTTGCAAAGGATTTTATTTTCATTAATTATTTCAGAAATGTCAACTTCAAAGGTATGTTCTTTTAGAGATTTATCAACCAAAAAACAATTAGTATCATCATTTGACCTTATTAATTCTAACTTTTGATTAGAAATAGAAATACTAAAATGACCTCTTTTATTTAAAACAGTTGGTGTATTATTAGTGAGTGGTTTATTTAGCAATTGCCAACCTTTATTATTTAGAAATAAATCATTTGAAAATTATGACAATCCTTTCATACTAAGTTGTTGTAACTCCATGATTTTCTAATGAACCAATTTCAACTTAGTTGATATTTTACTAAACAAATACACTGCACGAAGTAATGATAAGACCAACATCAAAATGTTAAAAATCTTTTATTGTATTACTGATACAGGGCATATTTATTATATCTTTGGCCAGATGGCCAGTTGCACTTACGGGCAGACGAATGCCGGGCACAGGGGTTTCCGGAAGCATTTTCAATGCATTAAACGTGCCACACTTGTTGAAAATATTTAGGGAATTCACAAGGGTCTCGTATTGTCGTATCATCGTGTTTGAAAAAATACAATTGTTGTGAGCACACCCATTGCAGAAAAAAATCTAGTACTGTCATTTCAGAGAGGGAGAAAAAAAGAGAGCGAACAAATTATGTTGGAAATGTTCAACCTAACCTAAATTCGTTCGCCACTGGATGCGTGCCACCATTCGCGGAGGTGCTGATTCGACTCAAATCAAGGATCGGAAGAAATATTGGGGTTCACCTGTGCTTTGATTCAATTAGGGAATTCACAAGTATAAATATTGGGGAAATTTTAAACAATTTGCCGACAAATTGGACACAGAAATGAAAATGAATGCATTTCCGACTGCGGCGCACTATGGTAAAAATGTAAGAAAACACGCGCATTTGGGTAGGAAATATGGGTTGGAAAAAATAAATATTATTATACCCCCACACTCACTGTGGCAGGGTATACTAACTTTGTCACAACGTTTGTAACGCCCATAAGGAGGCGTGTCCGGTATGGAAAAGTATATATATTCTTGATCAGTATCACCTCCTGAGTGGATTTAGCGATGTCCGTCTGTCTGTCCGTCTGTCCGTCTGTCCGTCTGTCCGTCTGTCCGTCTGTCCGTCTGTCCGTCTGTCCGTCTGTCCGTCTGTCCGTCTGTCCGTCTGTCCGTCCGCACGATAGCGGTCGCAGTTTTGGAGATATCGACTTGAAACTTTTTTTACATGTTTTTCTCGTGAATACTGAGATCAAGTTCGAGAATCAGCCAAATCGGACAAAAACTGGGCGTGGCTTCCATACACCGAAAAAAAAGGTAAAAATTTTTTATTGTTGTATTCGATTGGAAATGTTTAGAAACGTATTTTTGACATGGTCCGAGGTTCCGAAGCCACATATATAAGGTCGAAATGGGGTCTTGAGACCAATTTTTTTTTTTGGTGGATTTAATTTTAAATTTTTAGAAATGGATTTTGGACATGGTCCGAGGTTCCGAAGCCACATATATAAGGGTCTAAATGGGGTCTTGAGACCAATTTTTTTTTTGTTGGATTTAATTGGAAATTTTTAGAAATGGATTTTATACATGGTCAGGGCTCCAAAACCACCTATAATTGGCTCAAAATAGGGTCTTGAGACCACATTTTTTTATGATCGAGGTACTTCTTCCTACTGTGTGGGGGTATTTCAACTTCGGTATAGCCGAAGATAGTCCACTCTCTAGTTTATTGTTGCATTCGATTGGAAAGGTTTAGAAACGTATTTTTGACATGGTCCGAGGTTCCGAAGCCACATATATAAGGGTCTAAATGGGGTCCTGAGACCAATTTTTTTTTTTTTTTCGTATTTGATTGGAAATTTTTAGAAATGGATTTTGGACATGGTCCGGGCTCCAAAACCACCTTCCAAATCTTTTAGGACTTAAGCAGTCTCTTGAAAGTTAGCCCCTTCGTTAAAGAATCTTGTTATGTGCTTCCTTAATATCCGTATAAAACCTGTTGTTGCGAGTAAATTCAGAGTAAGTGTTCCAGTGGAACACTGTTCCACATCTGATATGTTTTTAAAAAGAATTTTCAGGAATTCCTTCTTCAAAAATTGGCACTTCTTTTTATTCTGAATCTGAATTTTCCACTTCCAACCGAACTGTGGATGCCGAATTACTTGAAGGCCTTCACGAAGTTGGCGCTGTTGTCAGTAACAGTTGCGACTACCTTCTCTGAATTTAGTTCATATTTTTCATGGATTTACAGAATCATGTCATTGATTCGGTCAAATGTGTGTGGGCCAGATAACCGTTTGCATGACAGCGGTTTTCTTTAAAAACATTCATTTTAATAATGTAAAGTATATCCGAAAAAACTTCGATTTGATGTTGACCATACATCAGCTGTCGTACTTACATATTATTGGTTCGATACGATTGATTTTATATAAGTAGTAATTTCACTACCGATGGTCTACTCAATGGTTTGAAATTGGAGTTGAAAAAATGTATGAGGTTTCGGAATGAATTATCCTCTACAATGGAAATCGGGTGTATATTATTCTCGATTACACGTAAAATTAGTTTTCGGAAATTGTGTTGTACAGAATCCGGAGATTTTTGTGTTAAATCTTTCGTGTTTATATATTTTCATACTCTTATGGATGTTGTTTTCGCAGGTGTCTAATGCAACTTGAAGTTATTTGCAAAGACGACAGCATAGGGAAAAACAATTTTAGAAAGTGTCGCTCCACCCAAACTTACTTCAAAGCACTTGTGAAACCACTAAATAGTTGCCGACTCCAGACAAATATTTATTTGAAATTTCAATTGATATTTTACACTTAACATTTTATTTTAACTAAAGCTAGACCTTTTCTACGATTTTGAAAAATTCTCCAGAAAGTATAAGAGGAATGCACGAATCGGTGTACTGCTTGATTTTGGTTTGGTTTGATGAGGAATTAGTGGAAATCTTTCCATCATCATCAAGTTTCAGATAGTAATGACTGCTTTATTTGTTTAATTATTTAAAATAATTTTTCAGGCAAAGGGCAAAATTGACTTTAACAACTGAATCACATAGACCAAACGGAATAAATGACCAAAATAATTTACTTTTCTTAATTTGGCAAAACTTGTGAAATAAACAAATATACTGTTACAATTTATTGAATGTTATTAAAACAAACAAATTCTACATGCTTACTATTGAATTAGCCTTACGATCTTAAATAAACCATTTCAAGGTGATAATTAGCCGAATTGGGAAGACGTCAATCATGCTGTTTCTGTTTAATTGCGGTTTCTGTTTTTTTTTTTAACTTTATTTAATTTTTTGTTTTTTTTTAATTTTTTATACCCTGCACACTAGTGTCGAAGGGTATATTGTTTTTGTCACACCGTTTGTAACGCCCATAAGGAGGTGTGTCCGGTATGGAAAATATATATATTCTTGATCAGCATCACCTCCTGAGTCCATTATTCCATGTCCGTCTGTCTGTCATTTCGCACGATAACTGTAGTAGCTTTTGAGCTATCTACGCCAAATTTGGGATTCCTCTTATTTTGGCGAATGATTGGACGCTATTGAAAATGGGCAACATTGGATAAGAACCACGCCTACCTCCCATACAAACCCGACTATACACAATATTCCCGACTATACACAATATTCATTTACTTAGAGCTCGTTAAATATAAATCAGTTGCAAAGGATTTTATTTTCATTAATTATTTCAGAAATGTCAACTTCAAAGGTATGTTCTTTTAGAGATTTATCAACCAAAAAACAATTAGTATCATCATTTGACCTTATTAATTCTAACTTTTGATTAGAAATAGAAATACTAAAATGACCTCTTTTATTTAAAACAGTTGGTGTATTATTAGTGAGTGGTTTATTTAGCAATTGCCAACCTTTATTATTTAGAAATAAATCATTTGAAAATTATGACAATCCTTTCATACTAAGTTGTTGTAACTCCATGATTTTCTAATGAACCAATTTCAACTTAGTTGATATTTTACTAAACAAATACACTGCACGAAGTAATGATAAGACCAACATCAAAATGTTAAAAATCTTTTATTGTATTACTGATACAGGGCATATTTATTATATCTTTGGCCAGATGGCCAGTTGCACTTACGGGCAGACGAATGCCGGGCACAGGGGTTTCCGGAAGCATTTTCAATGCATTAAACGTGCCACACTTGTTGAAAATATTTAGGGAATTCACAAGGGTCTCGTATTGTCGTATCATCGTGTTTGAAAAAATACAATTGTTGTGAGCACACCCATTGCAGAAAAAAATCTAGTACTGTCATTTCAGAGAGGGAGAAAAAAAGAGAGCGAACAAATTATGTTGGAAATGTTCAACCTAACCTAAATTCGTTCGCCACTGGATGCGTGCCACCATTCGCGGAGGTGCTGATTCGACTCAAATCAAGGATCGGAAGAAATATTGGGGTTCACCTGTGCTTTGATTCAATTAGGGAATTCACAAGGGTCTCGTATATGTCGTATTGTTGTATTGTCGTGAAAAAATACGATATACGAGACAATTGTACGACAATACGACAATACGAGACCCTTGTGAATTCCCTAAATATTTATAATATTTCCGAAATTTTTATAGTTTGGTCTTATTATTTGTTCGTATGAAATGATTTTTATTAATTTATCAAAAATATTATTTAAATTTTATTTTTCTCTCATTTTTGCTATCTTTTTTTGTCTTTTGTTTGTGTTTCTGCAACATTAACCCATAAAATTGAAGATGATGAAGATGGGAAAAAGTGGTTAAGAGAAGGAAGAAGTAGAAGAAGACTTACAATAGCAAAGAAACCAAAAAGGTATTTATTCAAGATAGGCAAAATGGAAATTTGATTAGTTTTTGTTTTTCCTTTTTGTAAATAAATTATGTTTGTACAGAAAAAGGAATTTGCGATTTGAAAGCAAATTTATTGCTCCGCTCACATGTGTAGTGGCTTTAATAATTGTGCAGTTTGTTTCCTGCCCGAATGCCAATCGAAAGCCAGAAATGTTCATTAAAAATTCTGACATTTTCGGAATTGGTCTCAATTAAGAAATTAACTTTATGAGAGCGGTGTAATTATTTTGAAATTTAATTCAATTCAGGATGATTAAAATGTCAACTGCAACTTGTAATATTCAAGAGAATCACATTCAAGTTTGAAGAGAATTAAATCTAATTCTGCTACTCCTGCTGAATGTTGAGTACTAGCTATAAGATTCGCTAGTCTCTCTTGGTGCACTACCATTGATTGGTCTTAAATCCATTTTGAAATTCATAAGAATTATAAAATGATTCATTTAGCAATTAATGTACGTTCATCGGGTGTACAATGGCCCAGCCGTCACTTAGGTTTTGATGATCTTTTGCCATCTACCGGAAATAACCTAACCGAAAGGGAACATCTTAGGTATTTATCGATTATTCTATACATTTTTCAATACATTTTCCATTTCTACTAGACATAAATTCGATTGCTGAGATTATTTAAAGGTTTCTAAATTATAGCTACCGCTCCACATAATTAAACTTTTGACTGCAGTCAAGAAAGCATTAGCCATTTGCTGCAATGTGTTATGCATGGCGTATGAGTAATATTTAATACAAAAACAGTTTATTTAAAAAAATTGATCTTGAAAAACGATGAGACACGGGTATTTGTGTGGGTTTATTTTCGAAACATAAGAAGGTTTCCTTGATTGGAAACTTGTGTCGGTGTAATAGATCATATTGCAGACAGCAAACTAGTGCATATTACTTTAAATGGAAATTAATTTAATTAATTGTTAGTACAACTTAATATTTGGCAACAAATATGCCCTGTATCAGTAATACAATAAAAGATTTTTAACATTTTGATGTTGGTCTTATCATTACTTCGTGCAGCGTATAATAAACCATTGTTAACAAAATTTATTTTATCTGAATCAATGTTTTCTAATATTTTACCATCAGCACCTTTCACAATAATTTTTCCTCTAATTATTAAAAGACTTTTACGAGGGAAAGTTTTAATATCTTGATTATTAATGTCAATTACTATTAGTCTACCAGGAGTATTTAATTGAGATGAATTAGCTGGTAGCTGATCATAAAATTTATAACTTTTCAATACCTTTCTCTTCAGCTACTCTCATATACAACAAATTTTTAATAATGTTATTTTGTTTTTATACACTCAGAAAAAAAAAGTTGTAACGCCAACAATTTTATACTTAATCTCAAAAACTTCTGTTGGTCATTTAATGCCCAACAACGCAACATTGTTGTATCAAAAACATAAAAGTTGTTGTTTTTTCAAATAACCAGCTCTTGATTCAACAGTTTTTCTATTTGGCGCAAATTGTGAAAATGTTAATTTAATAATCAATAAAAAGCCAAAAAAAAAACAACTTTTTTTTGTTTGCTTTTTATATTTTATATTTTGTTTATTTTATTTTATTATTTTATATTTTATTTTATATATTTATATTTTCTGCAAACTCCAGAGGTTAAAAAAGACCTCTGGAGTTTGAAGTGCACTCTAAGCCCTTAGCAGTTTGAGCTAGCGCTAACATTATTGAACAAGCGTATAAATGTTGTATAATCTGTATAGTCTGTTAAATCTAAATTCTGTTAAATCAAAATAATAATTATTGTATCAAAATTGAAATTTCTCAGATAAAACTCTAACCCACAAGAAAAAACTACAGTTCCATCAATTTGATATATATTGTTAGTGGACATATCAAGGAGATATAAGGAATAATATTAACTTTTTTATAACCCTTATATTAACTTGCTTTGGGTGGACTATATATATATATATATATATATATATATATCAGGCCCATGCGCAGGAATTTCCCGTGGGGAGGGTTTATACAAAATTAATTTTTGATAGTTCAGCTAAATCGGACAAACATATGTATACAACAAAAAAGTGATGATTTTTCAAATTTTTATACCCCCACACTCACTGCGGCGGGGTATACTAACTTTGACACCACGTTTGTCCGGTATGGATCAGCATCACCGCCGGAGTCAATTAAGCCCGTCCGTCTGTCTGTCCGTCCGCACGATAGCGGTCGCAGTTTTGGAGATATCGACTTGAAACTTTGGGTACATGTTTTTCTCGGGAATACTGAGACCAAGTTCGAGAATCAGCCAAATCGGACAAAAACTGGGCGTGGCTGCCATACACCGAAAAAAAGGCCACCATTTTTCAAGTCTTTTTATTGCTGCATTCGATTGAAAATGTTTAGAAACGTATTTTTGACATGGTCCGAGGTTCCGAAGCCACATATATATGGGTCTAAATGGGGTCTTGAGACCAATTTTTTTTTTGGTGGATTTGATTGAAAATTTTTAGAAATGGATTTTGGACATGGTCCGGGCTCCAAAACCACCTATAATTGGATCAAAATAGGGTCTTGAGACCACATTTTATGTTAGAGGTACTTCTTCCTACTCTGAGTGGGGGTATTTCAGCTTCGGTGTAGCCGAAGATAGTCCACTCTCTAGTTTTGCTTAAACTTATTCTAGTTGTTGTTGTGTGTTCATAAAAGTTATTTAAATTATAATTCAATACATTTTCCATTTCTACTAGACATAAATTCGATTGCTGAGATTATTTAAAGGTTTCTAAATTATAGCTACCGCTCCACATAATTAAACTTTTGACTGCAGTCAAGAAAGCATTAGCCATTTGCTGCAATGTGTTATGCATGGCGTATGAGTAATATTTAATACAAAAACAGTTTATTTAAAAAAATTGATCTTGAAAAACGATGAGACACGGGTATTTGTGTGGGTTTATTTTCGAAACATAAGAAGGTTTCCTTGATTGGAAACTTGTGTCGGTGTAATAGATCATATTGCAGACAGCAAACTAGTGCATATTACTTTTAATGGAAATTAATTTAATTAATTGTTAGTACAACTTAATATTTGGCAACAAATATGCCCTGTATCAGTAATACAATAAAAGATTTTTAACATTTTGATGTTGGTCTTATCATTACTTCGTGCAGCGTATAATAAACCATTGTTAACAAAATTTATTTTATCTGAATCAATGTTTTCTAATATTTTACCATCAGTACCTTTCACAATAATTTTTCCTCTAATTATTAAAAGACTTTTACGAGGGAAAGTTTTAATATCTTGATTATTAATGTCAATTACTATTAGTCTACCAGGAGTATTTAATTGAGATGAATTAGCTGGTAGCTGATCATAAAATTTATAACTTTTCAATACCTTTCTCTTCAGCTACTCTCATATACAACAAATTTTTAATAATGTTATTTTGTTTTTATACACTCAGAAAAAAAAAGTTGTAACCACAACAATTTTATACTTAATCTCAACAACTTCTGTTGGTCATTTAATGCCCAACAACGCAACGATGTTGTATCAAAAACATAAAAGTTGTTGTTTTTTCAAATAACCAGCTCTTGATTCAACAGTTTTTCTATTTGGCGCAAATTGTGAAAATGTTAATTTAATAATCAATAAAAAGCCAAAAAAAAAACAACTTTTTTTTGTTTGCTTTTTATATTTTATATTTTGTTTATTTTATTTTATTATTTTATATTTTATTTTATATTTTATTTTATATATTTATATTTTCTGCAAACTCCAGAGGTTAAAAAAGACCTCTGGAGTTTGAAGTGCACTCTAAGCCCTTAGCAGTTTGAGCTAGCGCTAACATTATTGAACAAGCGTATAAATGTTGTATAATCTATATAGTCTGTTAAATCTAAATTCTGTTAAATCAAAATAATAATTATTGTATCAAAATTGAAATTTCTCAGATAAAACTCTAACCCACAAGAAAAAACTACAGTTCCATCAATTTTATATATATTGTTAGTGGACATATCAAGGAGATATAAGGAATAATATTAACTTTTTTATAACCCTTATATTAACTTGCTTTGGGTGGACTATATATATATATATATATATATATATATATATATCAGGCCCATGCACAGGAATTTCCCGTGGGGAGGGTTTATACAAAATTAATTTTTGATAGTTCAGCTAAATCGGACAAACATATGTATACAACAAAAAAGTGATGATTTTTCAAATTTTTATACCCCCACACTCACTGCGGCGGGTTATACTAACTTTGACACCACGTTTGTCCGGTATGGATCAGCATCACCGCCGGAGTCAATTAAGCCCGTCCGTCTGTCTGTCCGTCCGCACGATAGCGGTCGCAGTTTTGGAGATATCGACTTGAAACTTTGGGTACATGTTTTTCTCGGGAATACTGAGACCAAGTTCGAGAATCAGCCAAATCGGACAAAAACTGGGCGTGGCTGCCATACACCGAAAAAAAGGCCACCATTTTTCAAGTCTTTTTTATTGCTGCATTCGATTGAAAATGTTTAGAAACGTATTTTTGACATGGTCCGAGGTTCCGAAGCCACATATATATGGGTCTAAATGGGGTCTTGAGACCAATTTTTTTTGGTGGATTTGATTGAAAATTTTTAGAAATGGATTTTGGACATGGTCCGGGCTCCAAAACCACCTATAATTGGATCAAAATAGGGTCTTGAGACCACATTTTATGTTAGAGGTACTTCTTCCTACTCTGAGTGGGGGTATTTCAGCTTCGGTGTAGCCGAAGATAGTCCACTCTCTAGTTTTGCTTAAACTTATTCTAGTTGTTGTTGTGTGTTCATAAAAGTTATTTAAATTATAATTGGTGGTTTTTCACTCTGCCTTATTGCATCCAGCCAGTTATTATACTCAATGTAATGCTTAGCACTTAAAAGCATTCCAGTATGTCGAAAAGTCAAATTAAAACGGATTTTTATAATAGGCTTAACTTAATTAGCTCTTAATCAGCCCTATAATTGGTGGCAAGGTTGATTTTGGGAAATTTTCTGTTTTCAAACTGCAAAAAACCAAGGCTTTGCGACTAACAATTCAAACGTCTATTTCAGCGAAACCTTAGGCAGTATTTCAATGTGACAATATTAAAATGTTTTGAATTGATTTTACTCAAAAATTACATACTTTTTTTTTTTAAATTTAATTTTATTAACTGTGGCACGGGACCAGCCCTGGAGTAACGCTTAAGCAAATTGAGCACCAAGCAAGTGGCTAGTAGTTAATGTGGACTAATATTTTATCCAACATTGCAAATATTTGCAACTGTGTAATTTAGTAGGCGTTTATAAGGTGAACAATTTTGAAATATTTGTAAAAAAAAATCCAAAAACGAACACAAACGCCTTTAAATTTTAAAAAATTCAAATATAATAATCTTGAAAATCTTAAAGATTGCGCATTGGAACGATTACAGTTACGTATATGAATACCGTTAGATGCACCAAAAAATGTGTTTATGTGGAAATATTGACTGAGCCGAAGGATAGCGAACCGATCGTAAAAACTAACAGTGCGCTGCTATTTTCTCTGTCAAAATAATACAAAATTCAATGGTTGCTATTTCCAGGGTTTAAAATGCTGCAAGCAAAATAGCTTAAGCAAGAAAAATAACACTGTTTTGAGCTGAAACTACTTTTAAATTTTATGAATTTCATTTTACTGCGCAATGGCAATTCAAAAATTTTTCGGTAAAAGCTTATGCTTTGCTTCTACTACTTGAAAATGAATTAGCATAAGTAATAGAAATTTTAATATTTTAATATTGTCACATTGAAATACTGCCTAAGGTTTCGCTGAAATAGACGTTTGAATTGTTAGTCGCAAAGCCTTGGTTTTTTGCAGTTTTCTTGAAAACAAAAAATTTCCCAAAATCAACCCTGCCACCAATTATAGGGCTAATTAAGAGCTAATTAAGTTAAGCCTATTGTCAAAATAAAAATCCGTTTGAATTTGACTTTTCGACATACTGGAATGCTTTTAAGTGCTAAGCATTACATTGAGTATAATAACTGGCTGGATGCAATAAGGCAGAGTGAAAAACCACCAATTATAATTTAATTAACTTTTATGAACACACAACAACAACTAGAATAAGTTTAAGCAAAACTAGAGAGTGGACTATCTTCGGCTATACCGAAGTTGAAATACCCCCACACAGTAGGAAGAAGTACCTCGATCATAAAAAAATGTGGCCTCAAGACCCTGTTTTAGAGCCCGGACCATGTCCAAAATCCATTTCTAAAAATTTTCAATTAAATCCACCAAAAAAAAAAAATTTGTCTCAAGACCCCATTTAGACACTTATATATGTGGCTTCGGAACCTCGGACCATGTCCAAAATCCATTTCTAAAAATTTCCAATTAAATCCACCAAAAAAAAAAAATTGGTCTCAAGACCCAATTTAGACCTTATATATGTGGCTTCGGAACCTCGGACCATGTCAAAAATACGTTTCTAAACATTTCCAATCGAATACAACAATAAAAAAGACTTGAAAAATTTTTACCTTTTTTTTCGGTGTATGGGAGCCACGCCCAATTTTTGTCCGATTTGGCTGATTCTCGAACTTGATCTCAGTATTCACGAGAAAAACATGTACCCAAAGTTTCAAGTCGATATCTCCAAAACTGCGACCGCTATCGTGCAGACGGACAGACGGACAGACGGACATCGCTAAATCGACTCAGGAGGTGATACTGATCAAGAATATATATACTTTTCCATACCGGACACGCCTCCTTATGGGCGTTACAAACGTTGTGACAAAGTTAGTATACCCTGCCACAGTGAGTGTGGGGGTATAAATATTGGGGAAATTTTAAACAATTTGCCGACAAATTGGACACAGAAATGAAAATGAATGCATTTCCGACTGCGGCGCACTATGGTAAAAATGTAAGAAAACACGCGCATTTGGGTAGGAAATAAAAATGCGAAAACTGTATTGATATAAAGGTTTTTGAATAATACATAGATGTAAACAACGAAATCAATTCATATATTTTGAATATATCTCTCACCGTTATAATAATGGTTATCATAACGCAAAATTTACATTTAAAAAAAAAAGTCTAATATTTGACAGTTTTACTCAAACAGCTGCCAAATAGTTAATTTTCATAGCCAGTCTACAAATTTTGACCGTATTTATATACCTAACCTAACCTAACCTAGTAAAAATAATATTTTTTTATGATTTTTGTCTGGCATTTAGTTAGAACATCGTATTCAATACGAAGAGAATGCATATAAACATAGCTCCAACAAACTACAATAAATTGCCGTTTTTTAAAATTTACTTTTTAATCTTTTCTGAAAAATGTGGCCCCGTAAATGTGATCTCGCACAGAAAGGACCTGAATGCAGAAGTACTGCTGACAGCATAGCCGCCGTTGGACATACTGAGGGTTTCTATCCTTGAGCACAGGCCGAAGGCCGGCCACGCAGAAGGAATTTGAATGCAGACATTATTAATTATCTTATCAATTTTTGGGTTTTTCGGTACTTTCCTCCGAATATCATTGCAGATTTTGAAGTCGCCAAAACCCTTAATTTTAAATCGAAATTGCTGAAATTAATGTAAAGGAAATTTATTTTCTGCTTTTTAGTCGGTTAAAGGGTTATATTTTAAAAAACAGGGTTATATTTTTTATTTCTTCTGTTTTAAAAAAAAAAAAAAAAATTTGTCCCTTCTTTTTTTATAGGCAGTCTACAAATTTTGACCGTATTTATATACCTAACCTAACCTAACCTAGTAAAAATAATATTTTTTTATGATTTTTGTCTGGCATTTAGTTAGAACATCGTAGAACACGACGAAACCAAATCTCTCTGAAAGTAGGATTCAATACGAAGAGAATGCATATAAACATAGCTGCAACAAACTACAATAAATTGCCGTTTTTTTAAATTTACTTTTTAATCTTTTCTGAAAAATGTGGCCCCGTAAATGTGATCTCGCACAGAAAGGACCTGAATGCAGAAGTACTGAGCACAGGCCGAAGGCCGGCCACGCAGAAGGAATTTGAATGCAGACATTATTAAATATCTTAGCAATTAATGATCGAAATCACAAATTTCGGATCTTAATTGCTCAAGAATTGGCTGGTCGAATATACCGGCCCTTCCCCAGCTTACATGTTCAGCATGAGCTATGCGTATTAGCATTCCTCTTTAAACAAGTCTTTTTTTAATGAAACATTTCGACTGGTTTCTGAGTCAACCTCGTAACTCAGATTTGGGCCAATTTACGTTTTTGATGCCAAAAATTGTAGTGAGAATATGCAAAAAAAAATGTAGTCAAATTTGAAGCAATAAAAAGGGTCTTCAACAACCTCGTATCTTAAAATAGAAATTTGATAAAAGCTACATTATATTTTGAATTTTATTTCTTGCTGAATAATGAACAAATAAAAAAAGGGTAAAAAAACAGTTTTTTAAAATATAACCCTTTAACCGACTTAAAAGCAGAAAATAAATTTCCTTTAAATTAATTTCAGCAATTTCGATTTAAAATTAAGGGTTTTTGGGTACTTTCCTCCGAATATCATTGCAGATTTTGAAGTCGCCAAAAACCCGTAATTTTAAATCGAAATTTGTAGCTTGAAGGAACCCAAAATTTAATAGAATGCATTGTCACCGGAGTTCTATGAGTGTTCCAAATTTCAACTCTCTGGCTCATGTGGAAGTGTATGAAAAAGCTCGCCGCATATATAGTCCACCCAAAGCAAGTTAGTATAAGGGTTATAAAAAGTATATATTTGTAGTCTAAAAAGTAAATAATCCTTACTGAAAATGTTATTTGGAAGTCGCGTGCATTTTGCAAAGTAGTCGGATAAACTTAAGAAATTTTTTTTAAAAATTACCAAGTGAAAAAAAACAACCAAATGCGGTTTGAAAAAACATTTTTTTAAATCGTCATATCAAATCGTGGTTGGTCACAAAAGTAGCATAATGACGTCATTAAGAAAGGGTTAAAATATCGTTTTGATAGGATGATATCTGGTGCCTCCACAACGCCATTTAAATGTTCTAATTTTTGGTCAAAACATAAACCACGTTGCAGAGGTCCAATCGGAATGCAATTTACAGCGTTTGCTATTATAAAGAACACGAAACTTTTGAGACCACCCACGATTTGAACGGACTCTTTTGCCCCAGCCTACAGAATCTATATATATAAAAGAGACGTGTATGTTTGTCACCAGTAGACGCGAAAACTGCAGCACCGATTCTCACCAAAATTTATATATGTGTTCTAGGGGTCGTGAGTCGTGACATAGGATAGGTTTTGACACGCCCACTTTTACCGCCCACAAGTTAGTAAAAACTACTATATCTCAGACGTTTTTGATCACAAGAAAATGAAATTTGCCATGAACATACTATAAGACCCCAGCCATAATATGGGCTACAAATGGCCGGGATTAGACAATGGGGCGTGGCACCGCCCATACAAGTCAATATCTGAAAATGCTGTAATAGCGCTCCCACACAATGTTTTCCAACGAAATTTGGTAAAAGGCTTCATGGTTTCAACTCTAAGCTAAATGCAATATATAGGCGTAATTGGACAAAGGGGCGTGGCACCGCCCAGACAAGTCAATATTTGAAAATGCTGTAATAGCGCTCCCACGCAATGTTTTCCAACGAAATTTGGCAGATGGCTTCATGGTTTCAACTCTAAGCTAAATACAACTTATCGGCGTAATTGGACAAAGGGGCGTGGCACCGCCCATACAATTCAATACTTCAAAGTGCCATTATTGGGCTCCCATTTAATATCCTTCAACGGGAAATGGTTATATGCCTTCAATGCAACATATTGGAATTAGACAGCGGGGCGTGGCACTTCCCATACAATTCAATATTTTAAAAAATGTTACACTTGGGCTCCTAATGAACATTTTTCAACGGGAAATGATTTTATGCTTTCAATTCTAAGTTCAATGTTACATATGGTTGGAATTGGACAGCGGGGTGTGGCACTTTTCATACAATTCAATATTTCAAAATGCTACACTTGGGCTCCCAATAAAAATATGTGACAAATGTTTTCATTAATTTATTATGAGCAAAAAGAACTTTTTTAGGGCCAGCAAGGCGGACCGGGCCCTGCTAGTATTCAATAAATATTACAACGTCGTATATCCAAATTTCAAATTCTAAATTAAAATTTTTATAAAAGTCGCAACCTTGTAAGTTACTTACAGCGCTTTTAAAGCGTGAAATCTATAACATATACTAAAAATTGTCCTCTTTTCTATTTTTGAAAAGAGGATGGTCGAATTCGTGCACCAGAAGCTGGTTATGAGGTTGAGTCAGAAACCAGTCGATTTGCACATTAGGTTATTATGGAATTGACTAATGCCATTTAATTGATTACATTTTCTTGATTTGGAATTTTTTTTATCTTTTTCGACAGTATTATTGGTTGTTTGAATCCACAGCAACGGTAACCGGACAATTTGCTTGCCAACATTTATAATATTTTATATTATTATGATCTGATTTAAATATAAGTGCGAATTCATTATAGGGAAGTTCGACTGTATCTGAATTCTTTGTAGTCTAGCACCGGTATGATTTTTTTGGTACACTTGTAGTTTTTGGTACAATTTCAAAGTACATTGGTAACGAACCCGAATTCGATTTGAGAATAAAGGTTTGAAATCGACTCGAGAACTAACCATTTTCTCGAATCGAGAACCCCTTTTTGTTGAGAAAGCTTTGATTCCCGAGTCGGTTTCAAACGTTCTTCTTTTATATCGAGGCGATATCAACTCTAAATGTAGCTGGGATATGGTTATTGCTAGAGCCCGACCGATTAATCTGCTTCGGCATCGGCTTCCGCCGTTATCGGCCGCCTTCGGCTTCGCCGAAGTTTTGGCCGAAGCTTTTCAATTTTTTTTTCCTTTTTTTGCGACACCGAAAACCAAAACTAATTTTTTACGATACGATTTTCTAAAAATTGTGTAATTAATGGAATGGGACATAAGAAAGAGGCCCGGATAGTCTCAGTGCAATTACATCGCTACTAAATAAAAATAATCAATCGTACTTATACGCTCTTGAAGGCATTCAACTAAATTGTGACACCAAAATTGTATGGGTTCCAGGCC
Source organism: Heteromyza rotundicornis (assembly GCA_951394025.1). Taxonomy (NCBI): domain Eukaryota; kingdom Metazoa; phylum Arthropoda; class Insecta; order Diptera; family Heleomyzidae; genus Heteromyza; species Heteromyza rotundicornis. The sequence continues at coordinate 27,742,809 of OX596013.1, read as the reverse complement.
ATATCGGAATAACTGGAAACGAAATGGCAGATATCGCAGCTAAAAATGCACATTCTTTACCACTAATTTCATCGGTTCCTTGTTTGGAATCAATTTTAATTAACTTTAATAAAATGGTCCAACAGGATGCTGAAAAGGAGTGTTGGCGTAACTCTGGTACGTTTCTTCAAACTCACAATCCATCCATTATAAGGCCAACATACAACACCTATTTCACGCGTGATGATTGTATAAAAATTGCTCGCTTTAGAGTTGGCACGACGAAGTTCACCTCAAGTCATTACTACAACAGATCTTCCCCAAGGGAGTGCAGTTATTGTTCAACAATTCTATCTATTCAACATATGCTACTTGTCTGCCCTAGGTCCAGGACTCATATTCCACTGGAAGTAGCTCTTGACTGCAGTAATCCAGATACAATTAAGATGATAGATGAACGATTAGAAAAACACAGTTTAACATATGAAGTATAAAAAATAATTTAAAAATAAAAACTTGTATACTAGTCATTGGGGTGCAAAATGGCCAAGCTGCCCAGCGCCTCTCAGAAATATTTTGTAAATGAATTTATAAAATATTGTAAATAAATAAATAAATAAATAAATAAATCGAAATTTGTAGCTTGAAGGAATCGGGAGTTATGCCATGTCTAAAAAAAAGGGGGTTTGAGTCCCCCCACGGCCCCCTACGCCTCTGATGGACCCCATCAGATAGAATGCATTGTCCCATTTAATAGAATGCATTGTCACCGGAGTTCTATCAGCTCTCTAGCTCATGTGGAAGTGTATGAAAAAGCTCGCCGCAGATTTGAGGATATATATATATATATATATGTATATATATATATAGTCCACCCAAAGCAAGTTAATATAAGGGTTATAAAAAGTATATAAATGCGTTTAAATCGCATTTTTGGAGTTTTTATTTTTATAACCCTTACATTAACTATATATATATATATATACATATATATATATATATATATATATATGTATATCCTCAAATGCGGCGAGCTTTTTCATACACTTCCACATGAGCTAGAGAGCTGAAATGCATTCTATTAAATGTTGGGGTCCATTAGAGGCGTGGGGGGACTCAAACCCCTTTTTTTAAACATGGCATAACTTCAGATTCCTTCAAGCTACAATGATGAAATTTGGTATGTGGGTTCTTATTGACAAAATGATTTTGTATACCCTTTGGGGGGTGTGGGGGCAAAGGGGAGCGGCACGGAGCCAATTTAAAGTTCTAACTTTCGTATTTTGTAAGCTACAAGGCTGAAATTTTTTACTTAGGTTCGCATTCGGGAAAAAGAGTAAAAAAGGGGAAAAAAAAGCGTAAAAAGAGGGGAGAAAAAATTTAAAAAAAAAAAAAGGAAAATAAAATAAAAAAAGAGTAAAAAAACAGTTTTTTAAAATATAACCCTTTAACTGACAAAAAAAGCAGTACCCAGTACCCAAAAACCCTTAATTTTAAATCGAAATTGCTGAAATTAATTTAAAGGAAATTTATTTTCTGCTTTTTAGTCGGTTAAAGGGTTACATTTTAAAAAACTATTTTTTTACTCTTTTTTTAAAAAAAAATTTGCAAAATTCAGGAAACATTTGTAAAATTTCTTTTGCAAAGTAGTGTGCTTTTAATGGAAGAAACTTTTTGCATCCAAAAAAAAATTGTATACCCGCAGGAAAAAAATCGACTTGTAGTTTGATACAAAAATTAATTTTTTAGATTTGAGAATACTTTTTATAATTTTTGGATCAAAAGACTAATAAAGGCCTATACTAAATTTTTGTTTTAATCGTAGTATATAAGGATTTTCGCAATTTTTGAATGCAACATGGTGAAAAATATATGAAACTCATCATCATTGGACATGCTCAGAGGAAAAGAGCTATGAAATGTACTAACGTTCCATACATTTCATCGCTTTTTTATTCAGAGCGTGTAATTTGACTATTTTAAAATTTTGCGAATTTTTTTACTTGTTTTTGTTTTATCAATATAATAGCTTATACCCACAGCTTCGCTCGCAATAATTTTGTAATTTCATGTAAACGTAGAAATGTTATATGTATTATTTAAGCAACTAAAATTAAAATAGATTTTGCAAGTCATCCCTCTGCCCATTCACCTCCCAGCACCAAATCCAAAATTTCATCGAAATCCCTTGAATAGGACCCGAGTTACAGAGCTTTAACAATTTTAGTGCGTGGCAGTGGGCGGAACTTAAATTGCAATAGTCAACCCTCTGCCCATCCATCTCCCAGCACCAAATCCAAAACTTCACCGAAATCCCTTGAATTGGACCCGAGTTACAGAACATTTTTAAAAATTTTAGGGCGTGGCAGTGGGCGGATCTTAAATGCCTATAGTCAACCATCACCCCATTCACCACCCAGCTCCAAATCCAAAATTTCAGCGAAATCCCTTGAATAGGACCCGAGTCACAGAGCTTTGAAAATTTAAGGGCGTGGCAGTGGGCGGACTGCAAATTTTCAGAATCAACATGTTACCCATTCATTACCCAAAACCACATAAAAAATTTCAACAAAATCGGTTAAACACTGCATTTTAAAATAATATTTGCCACGCCCATTAGCCTATTATTATTATTATTATTATTGAACGGGATATGCACTGCGTCAAATAGTGAACTCTTGTGGCCTGTCAAGGACTTATAGCAACTCTATAAGTCCTATCCCATTGAGAAATTGTAGTATCGGGCCTACTTCTAGGGATTTCAATATGTGTTCTGGTATTTGGTGGTCCCCCAGATATCTTTTCCGTTTTTGCATGAGTGCGGGGCACTCTCCTAAGATATGTTTTGAAGTTTCAGTGTCCTCCGTGCAAAACCTGCATTTGTCGTCCGATACTATTCTCAGTTTTGATAGGTGGTAGTTTAACCTACAATGTCCTGTCAAGATCCCTGTTATTATTCTTATACTCTTTTTTGTTAAGTTCATACATTCTTTATGTCGCTTTAGGTAGTAAGCCCCTAGTAGTGTTTTTGATTGTTTCAGGCCTGGTAGATTGTCCCAGTATGATTTCCTTAGTTTATCTTCATCTTCTTTTAATATAATAGAGATGGTCCCTTTTCCCATTCCACAGAATGGTTCTGGCATAGGAGAAACTCTATGCCTTTCTGAAGTAGTCCTGGAAAAATGTTGTCTGCACCAGAAGATTTCAATGGTTTGAAGGTGCCCACCGCCCTTGCGTGCTTCTGTACATATTCCGTTCAAATTCTCTTTCTTCGATCTACCTATGTATTCTATATGGTGTACAGTTGTTGTCCCTGAGGACCCTGGGAAGTGAGTGTCTAGAAGTAGTTGGGCCTTATCTTCCTCATTTTCCGTGAATCTTCCATCGTCCTTTTTAAGACTAACCGAAGATACGCTTTTATTCTTGGCCACCGCTTTATAGAGTCTTGACGCCTCAGTGGTATGCTCAATGTTTTCACAGAAACTTCTTAAACTCGAACGCTTTGCTCTTCTGATTTCGTTACTATAGTTTGTAAGAGTATTCCTATAGTTCGACCAATCTCCTGTTCTTTTTGCCCGATTGAACAACCTGCGAACCTTGGTTCTCAGTTTAGATAAATCTTTGTTCCACCATGGTACGTCTTTTGATGAGTATATTTTGCTGATTGGACAGTTTGCCTCATATGCATCATTAATAACTTTATTAAAGTTGTCTACCGCTGTTTCTAATTCTAGCTCATTCTTGATATTGTTGCCAGCTCCCATGTGGACTGTGTTATTGCTCAGATGATCTAGATATATATCCCAATTTGTTTTCTTGGGATTTCTTATACGTTTATTGATTGATGGAGAGCCATCTATGTCAAATCTTAGCATCCTATGATCAGACATCGATGGCTCTTCAGAAACCCTCCAATTGTGAACCAGTCCCCTCATTAGAGTATTTCCTATAGTTATGTCTAGGACCTCTTCTCGTGTACTGGTTACAAAAGTTGGTGTATTTCCAACATTACAAATTTCCAATTCATTACTAAGAATAAATTCAAGAAGGTACTCACCCCTTTGGTTGTTGTCTGTGCTGCCCCACGCCTCGTTAGGCGTGTTGGCGTCACACCCGAGTGTAAGTGGTAACTTCTCGTTACAGTAGCTCACCAGTTTAGTGACAGTGCTCACCAGTTTAGACTAAGTCCGGTGGTGCATGGACGTCGTCTCCTGGGAAATATTCTGTCGCTACCACAACGTCACGTATAGAGCCCGACCGATAAGCATTTTCAGCCCGAAGCCGATGCCGAAGGTCAATTGGCAGCCTATTACTTCGGCCGACGCCGAAGGCCTATACCGAAGCCGAAGCCGATACTTTAATAAAAACCCTTTAAAAACTTGTTTTTTCGTGTATTTTCATTCAAATTCGAGTGTATAAATACACATTTAGTTTTTTAAGGAACTAAAATTTTATTTAAACAAATAATAAAAGTAACCAAAAGAATTCACAAACAAATTTGGGCCTCCTAGGTCAAAACTAACAGGAGCCTCGGATTATCCCATATATCCCGTGTAAAAAAAATAAGATTTTTTTAAAATCATTTTTAAAAATTTGGAGTAAAGCATAAAATAATGGAAATTTAGTAGAAATGGTAGAGAATTCTTCAAAGAAGAAATCCATCTAAGTAGCTGTTTTTTAAGAACTCTCTAAATCCGTCAGGTGATTGGCAAAGGATGTTCTAGTTGATGGTAAATACCACCTGTGAAGCTTTGAACTTTAAATGTAAAATTTTACCAAAATCGGTCCCGGATTTGAGCACCAGAACTACTTTTCATATATGTTGGAGCAGCAATTTGGGCTACATTTGTAAAAGGTAGAATCCTTCCGTGAGCCTCCTACCCCTATATTTGAAATTTCATACAGTTTACCAGGACTCCTTTTAATATTGACATCAGGGCGAGTATTAAGCTTCCAAATCTATATTTAAAATTCAGTAATCCACCCAGAAAATGTCCAAGGATGCACTTTGTGGCAGCTGTAACCCCGTGCCACGCAATTTGAGGCGAGATTCACTCAATATTCGATGATTACTAAGTTAAATTTTAATCATATTTTTTGTTATGTGAGCCTCTTATGTCCCATTGGAAATTCCATCAATTACACAATTTTTAGAAAATCGTATCGTAAAAAATTAATTTTGGTTTTCAGTGTCGCAAAAACAAGAAAAAAAATTGAAAAGCTTCGGCTAAAACTTCGGCCATTTTTTGTAAAAACCGAAGCCGAATGTGCATTTTTGGCCGATAACGGCCGAAGCCGATTAATCGGTCGGGCTCTAGTCGCGTATGATCCTTTTGATGTTGATTAGGATTTGTACCGCTACCAGGTCTCCCGAAAGAAATTCTGAAAGACAAATATATATTTCAAATCGTTAGTTAGTAACACACAGGCCCTTGGTTTTTCGCATCGTATGTCCCAAATTACCTACGTGTCTTTACATGACAGACCTCTTATCTGCCCCCTGAAGACCCAGGGTTCCTGAACCAGCACTATTCCAATATTGCCTATGATGAGGTCAATAAAATTACCTACATTTTGATATGTGTTTCATTAAAATCGGTCAAGTATTTCTTGAGTTATAAGAGAACAAACATAAATACATACAAACCTACAAACAAAGAATTTTATATAAGTAAGAGATTTTTACCAATCAGAATAAAAAACATTTATCTTTGGTAATGCGAAATCATTTCGGGGGGGTTCAAACTCCTATCCCCCCCCCCCAAATAATTAATCGTTGTATATAACATTGTGCAAACTATATTTTTTAAACTAATTTGGGGTCGCTGAACCCGAAAATCACAACTATTTTTTTTTCCAGGGGCCTTTCGCGAAATATTGCCAATTTTCGAAATTTGGGGTTGTGGCTCTACTTACTTTAGAATATTTCAAAGAAAATAAAAATACGCATCCAACGAATATAACGTGATAAAGATCAGATTAAAATTGACTGCAGGAAGTTGGATTTTATTACCATTTTTGACCATTTTTCAGATCGAAGTCAAAAAAATTATTTTTTGCGGACAGAAGAAATTGCAAAAAAAAATAATTTTTTTTTTATTCAATAAAACATTTCATTGTGAAACTTCTACCCCCAATTTGGGCGCTGTCGGTAGGGGTGCCAGACGTACTGTTTTAAACAGTACATGTACTGTTTTAGTCAAAACACTCAAAACAGTACGCAAAAGTACTGTTTTTTTTTTCAAAAATGTACTGTTTTTCTTTTCTTTGAATATATTTTATGTTTTTTTTGTATAGACAAAATAATTTTTTGCTTGAGCCATTCTGAAAACAACTAGCTAAAATATTAATGAAAATAGTGATATGGATTTACTTTTTGATGCGTCTGTTTCGGTAAAACCTTTTTCTGAAATCGTACAAAAAGAAAAACCAGTTGAAGAGAAAGTATGAAACTTCATTTTTCCATAGTACATTCAAATGCCGCCACTGAATAATTATTAAGTCGCATATTTTCATTTAAAAAAATGATAAAAATCTTTGCAAAAGAATGTTAAGCGATCAAAATTTTCTCCGTATTTTAAGAATTTTTTCAAAATTTAAATATCGGCCAAAAATGACAAAATTACAAAAAATTTGTTAATTTTCATACAAATTTACCAAAAACACACGGCATTTTCTCGGTAATGTAATCGGGCACTAAATGAGTATCTTTTTTTTTATCTGATTTTTTAAATTTTATTGATTAGTACTAAACTACATGAAAAAAAGTGTACTGATTTTTTTCGAATTGTACTGTTTTTTTACTCAATGTACTGTTTTTCCTTATTCAAAATCTGGCAACCCTAACTGTCGGATAAATTTGGACAAAGTTATTAAGGATTTGGTGAAAAAGGATATTTTAATTTTTCCTGACTTTTTTAACATCAATCGATAGGGAATGATGAACGACCAGAACTTTGTCGTTTTTTCTGGGCTGAATTTTCTCTGTAAAGGAACCAGCAGTAGTCTCCCATCATACTTTCATCCCAAAAGCCTTGATATCGTCTTTCAATGTCACACATTTCCTGATGAAAATATTTAAAAAAATCAGGAATGATAAATTTAAGAATAATTTTATAAAAAACAAGTGAGTAACTTTCAGTCGGGCAAGCCGACTTATATATACCCTACACCTACTGGGACATATTGTATCCGCCATCTTGAATTTTGAAAATGCGACATCAAATCCAAAATCAGCGACCCCAAAAACCCCCCTATACAAAATTTCATACTGTTTTGATGAAATCTTAAAATTTCGGACGCCATATTAGTTCCGCCATCTTGAATTTTTAAATTCCGACATCAAATTCAAAATCAGCGACCCCGAAAACCCCACTATACAAAATTTCATTCTCGATTTTCACTTATATGGGAGGTAGGCGTGGCAGTCAACCGATTCCGCCCATTTTTAATACCAACTCCTTCTAGGGCCTAAAAAGGATAAATACAAAATTTGGGATCCCTAGCTTTTTTGTAGCTCCTGCAATCGTGTTTACAAGAAAAGAGGACGGACAGACAGGGAGGTAGGCGTGGCAATCGACCGATTCCGCCCATTTTCAATACCAACTCCTTCTAGGGGCTAAGAAGGATAAATACAAAATTTGGGATCCCTAGCTTTCTTCTAGCTCCTGCAATCGTGTTTACAAGAAAAGAGGACGGACAGACGGATAGGGCTAAATCAACTCAGGAGGTGACGCTGATCAAGAAATATATATTCTTTTCCATACCGGACACTTCTCCTTCTTGGTGTTACAAACATCAGACCAAAGTGAATATACCCATACCTCATGAGGTGTAGGGTATAACTAGAGAGTGGACTATGTTGTTGTTGTAGCAGCTGAATTGTACAGCTTGGTCCTTGCATGGAGTTTGTATTTTTTTTGTGATATTAAGTCCCAGAAATTGAGCTGCCTCTGTGGGGCGTCTCCAGAACGCATCTGCTTGAAGTGTTGTTGGTTTTGCCACGCAGCCAAACAGGTGGTTGGTGTCGTGAGGGCTTATGTTACAGTCCGGGCAATTGCCGGTTATGGTCGGATCGATGCGGGTCATGTAACAATTTAGCAATCTGCATCTCCCTGATCGTAGTTGAGCAAGGGTGGCTCTCGTGTGGCGGGGCAGTCTGCGTTCCTCGTCGGAAATCTTCGGTGGTAGCCTGCGCAAGACGATATTAGGTATTCCTTGTTGTTCAGCTCGTGCGTGGTATATGTGCTGATATCATTTTCAAAAATGCGTACGTTTTTGCGGATGCAGCGTGTTGGGTGATCCGATTTGATTAATATGTTGTTTGGGTGGTTGGGGTTGTGGCATGCCAGGAGGATTTGTTTTGATAGCAGATGATTGTGCTCCTCGATCGGCGGCATACCTGTTTCGTTATGTCCTCACTGGCCATCAAAGGGCAGCCTGTGGCGATTCGCAGTGCGGAGTTCTGTGATGTTTGGAGACTTTTCCAGTTCGTGTCGCTCAGTTGAGGACTCCAGACTGGGGCAGCATAATTTGCCACTGACCGTCCAATGGCTTTGTAGGTTGTCAACATCGTCTCCTTGTCCATACCCCATGAACTGCCTGCGAGCGATTTCAGCACTTTGTTGCGCGTTCTCATTTTCGACCTGGTGATGTTGGCATGTGTACCGAAGTTGAAAAGTGGGTCGAAAGTGACATCGAGGAGTTTCGGGTTTTGGACGGTTGAGATGCGCGTGCCTGCGATTTTGATGTCGAGGACTTGGCCGGTTTCCTTGGTCGAGGTCGTGAAAGTAGTAGCAGACGACTTGTCCGCGGAGAGTCGGAGGCCTCTTTCATTAAGGAAGCCGTCGATGACGTCAAGATATCCGATGATGGACGTGCATAGGCTCGTGACATTAGGACCTGTTGCCAAGATCGTGCAGTCGTCTGCGTATGTGACCAGGTTGACACCATCGGGGGGGCCGGTAACTGGGCGAGGTACAGGTTGAAGAGAGTGGGGGAAAGAACCCCTCTTGTGCGTGTTGCAAAGCGAACATTCGAGGATGTCTTCTAGTAGTGTGGTGTGGTTGACGGTATCGAAAGCCTTCGACAAATCCAGTTCGACGACTACAGTACGATGGCATGGCTTCCGTTTGTTTAACCCATTGCTGATTTGCGAGGGGATGGTGTTCAACGCAGTAGTGGTGCTGTGTAGTTTCCGAAAACCGTGCTGGTGTTTCGCAAGCGGAACATGTTTGGATAGCTCGGGTAGGAGGAGCGTTTCCAATGTTTTCGCCACCGGTGAGAGTAGCGATATCGGGCGGTGGGAGGCACCTTGGTCGGCGGGTTTACCTGGTTTGAGCAGGGGTACAACCCTTCCGGTTTTCCAATTGCCTGGAATGGTGAGCGTGCGGAGCGACAGGTTCAGTATCGTGGACATGAAGCTTAGGCCTGGGACTCCTAGGTGTTTTAGCATGATGCTAGAGATCCCGTCTGGGCCACGGGCCTTGGATGATTTGAGGCTCTTTACTGCTATGGCCACCTCGCTGGCGTCGAACTCGGGCGGCTCTTCATCTCGGGACAATTGGTGAAATTTACGCAGTACAAGTCTTTTGGACGAATGGGCCTTGCCCGGGTGTTCATTGAAGAGCCGATTGAAGGTTTTGGCGCACTTCTTCGGGTCTTCTTCCTGTTTGCCATCGAACCATATCGCCGTTTGGTCATTTCGCTTGGTTGGGTTTGATAGGTCTCTGATGGTCGACCATAGATATTTAGCGCCCAATCCGAGGTTGCATCTGTCTAGATGTTCCGATGAGGGTATCGATGATTGGGTCGGTTGGATCTGATATCCTAGCATTGCCGCGTCTGTCTGCTAGTTTTGCCGCTGCGGTCGGGAAATGTGGCCGGATGTGCTTGATTCTACCCGATGGAATGTATCGGGCAGAGGCGGAGTTTACGACTTTTCGAAACAGTCGCTCACCTACATAAACACAGGTCGGCTGTGGGAGCTTTATGAATTCGTTGTTGGTGTAGTGCAGAAAGCCAACCCAGTCGGCCTTGTTGTAGTTTATATAGGTTCGCTTTTCGGAGAGCAAAAGGTCAGTGGCCCGTTCGATAGATATGGTGATGGGCAGATGGTCTGAGCTAAGGGAGACCTCAGTGCTCCACGATGCTTTTGTGAGCAGATTGGCGCTCGCAATGCTGATATCCGGCGAGCTCCTGGTACCACCACAGATTCTGGTTGGGGTGTTCTCGTTAAGAACGCCGAAGTTGGATCTGTCAACTTGGTCTGCTATGGCTGCGCCGCGCTGATCGCTATCCACGGCTGAGTGCCAAGTTGCGTGGTGAGCGTTGAAATCACCCAACACAAGTCGTTCATTTCCATCCAGAATAGACTGAATAGAGGCCTGGAATCTTGATGAACAACTGCTGGCCGGTGGAATATAAACATTTATTATGTCGATGTAGGTTGTGCCTGACTCGATGGCAATGCCCTGCAGCTCCGTGAAAGAGTCATTGGGTAGATTCGGTATCGTCAAAGGTTTATATTTGACTGCCCCATTGATGATAAAAGCCAGGCCTCCTCCTCCACTTCTGGTCCTGTCCTGTCTGTGTACAGTATAGTTGCCAGTGTTTCGGATTTTCGAGGTGGATGTTAATTTTGTTTCTTGCAACGCCGCTATGAGGATGTTGTGACGGGTGATGTAGTCAATTACCTCTGTGATTTTTCCGGCGAGACCATTACAATTCAGCTGGAGGATTTTGAGCGCAGTGCGTGGTGTCTGGTGCTGTTGGCCTGGTGGTTGTTTCGTTCGGTGTTTTCTTTTATGTCGGTGAGGTGGTTGTTGATGATGTTGTTGTTGTTGTGATAGCCATGCCTGTAAGAAACATTAGTATGTTCAGGGGGATAGTAGGAGGGAGAAAATGAAAACATTGATTAAGACAATACAATATAGTACAAACAAACAATATATTTAGAAGAGAGAAAGAGAGAGAAAAGGGGGGGGTGATCATTGAGCCTACTCCGTCAGGTCCAAATCAAGGAACCTGGCTGCCTCCACCGGGTTCGTCCAAAGGGACTCCGGGGTGAGGGACGTTGGTCGCAGAGGGCACTCAAAGAGGTGTCTGGTGGTATGGGGGGAGGAGCTACATAACATGCACGTGTCTGCGATATTCGGGTTAACCCTGGCCAGGTAACTGTTTAGATATTTGGAGTAACCTGACCTGAGCTGAGCCAACGTGACTCTTGTCGGGCGCGGGAGAGTTTTTTCCGCCTCCGAAATTTTCGGGGGGCGTCCGCCAAGAACCACGTTGGATCCCCTGTCGTGTAAGGATCCGGATATCGCTTGGGTGATTAATTGCCGCCGCTTCGGTCCGATAATCACGCCTAATCTGCCTTGCCCAGTCCGTATTTACCGGTCCTATGCTACCATGGTTTGGATGGCTGGAATCCTCACACTTGATCAAATGTTGGCGGGTGAGCAAAGAGCAGTGCGTCCTCACAGGCAGAACCAACGTCTCATCATGCAGGTGATCTTCAGGGGTCATTGAATGACATCCTGTGATCACCCTCAGAGCCGAGTTCTGAACTGTTTGGAGCTTTTTCCACTGGGTATCTCTCAAGCTTGGTGCCCATACTGGTGAGGCGTAATCAATAAGGGGACGACCTATGGCTTTATAAGAGTCTAGTATCGTCTCCTTATCTTTACCCCAAGTACTGCCCGTTATTGCTTTGAGGATCCTAGTTCGGCCCTTTACTCTAGCAACCACTCCTTCCACGTGTTTGGAGAAGGTATGCATGGTATCAAAAGTAAGCCCAAGGATCTTGGGGCTACCATGCGTGGGGACTCTGTTGTTGGCATCAATGTATACCTCCAGAGTCCTCCTTACCTCCTTGGTCCAGTTGGTGAAAAGCGTGGCTGTCGATTTTTGTGCGGAAAGTTTGAGGTTCCGTTCTGCCAAGAAATTACAGAGCATTGGCAGATAAGCATTTAACCTCCCTTCCAGTTCTTCGATTTTCTCACCCGATGTTAGCACAGTGCAATCATCGGCGTAAGAAATTAGTTTCAGATCTGGTGGGGGGACCGGGACGGAGGAGAGATAAGTGTTGAACAGCAGGGGGGATAATACTCCTCCCTGCGGTACCCCTTGCTTATTTCTCCTCAGCCCCGATTTGGAACCCCTAAACTCCAGCCATGTAAACTGCCAACATTTACATGGCTGGACATGGTAGACGTTTGGAAGAGAAGAGACGTTTGGAAGAGAAGAGTCATACACATCTTGCAATAACTTGGTGTGACAGACTGTATCAAATGCCTTCGCCAGGTCCAAGGCAACCACCACTGTCCTATGGTGAGGCTTCTTCTTGTTGATACCATCGGTGATGGCAGAAGTAACCTGACACAGGGCAGTGGCAGTGCTGTGGCCCGAGCGGAAGCCGTGTTGATGATCTGCCACTGGGAGGCACTCCCTAAGAGTAGGGAGTAGCAGAGATTCCAGCACCTTCACGACTGGTGAGAGCAGTGTGATGGGCCTGTAGGAGCTGCCCTTGACTAGCGGCTTCCCAGGTTTGGGAAGGGGAATAATCTTCCCCAGCTTCCACTTTTGTGGTATCTCCAGGGAGTTAACACATCGGTTGAAGACCTTTGTTAAATAGTTAACTCCCTGCTCCCCCAAGTGCTTAAGCATGTTTATTGCAAGACCATCGGGACCCAACGCCGTCGAGTTTTTTGCAGATTTGATGGCTATGGAGACATCATCCGAGGAGAACGTGACCTCCTCATCTTTGGGGATGTGGAGGGCACGAATTCTTCTTTTGATGCCCCTTCGGTTTTTATCGGGTTTAAGAGGGTGTTCCACAAACTGCTTGTTCAAAGCAGCGCAACACCTGACGGGGTCACGTTGCGTATACCCATCCTCAAAAGAGAGTATGGGTTTTCCACTTCTACGGGTGTCGTCCACAGATCTTTGGAACCTCTCTCCGACTCCTTCAGGTGATTACGCCATTTCTCCCGACAATGATCACTGACAAGTTTACCAATCTCAGTGGTCATTTCCTTCAGGCGGGGATCCGCCGCATTCTGTCTCCTGAGTGCATCTCCAGAACGATTGGGACATGGTCGGAACTCAGGGCGATATGCGTCCTCTACGAGGTATGGGCAATTAAGTCAGCACTGACTATGGATACTCAGGGCGATATGCGTCCTCCACGAGGTATGGGCAATTAAGTCAGCACTGACTATGGATACATCGGGAGAGCTTTGACAGTCTGCTGTGATACGGGTCTGGTACTGTTCGTTGGCGATACAAAATGCTGTCCCATCGATTTGATCAACCAACGAATTTCCCCTTCGATCACATCCTAAATACGAATACCAGCCATCATGATGGGCGTTTAGGTCCCCCAGTATAACTCTACTCTGGCCCTCCAATAGAAATTCCATTGAAGAACTGTACCCAGAACGGCAGGCTGCCACAGGAGGGATGTATAGATTAAAAATCCCAATCTCAACCTCGCCCGATCGAACGGCAATCCCCTGTATTTCCAGGTGATCGTCGCTAGATGGGATGTTTAGCAGGCGAAAGGCGACCGAGTCATGGATAAGAAAGGCAATGCCTCCTCCTTTGTTTTTCTCGCGGTCTCACGACACTATAACTAGACGAGCAAGAAAGGGGATTCCTGCTCGTCAGTTTGGTCTCTTGGAGTGCCGCAATGAGGATGCCATGCCTACCCATGAAATCGGTCACCTCAGTTGCTTTCCTGCTGAGTCCGTTACAGTTCCATTGCAAGATCTTGAAACCACTTTCAGCGTTATCTTGCAAGGAACCCCCGGGCTCATCTACTGTGATTGGGTTAATGGCGTCACCGGCTGGTGTCGGCACAGTCGGGTTACGGGCGCTGCGGTCGGTCGGCTGAGACTGCCGGGCACGGTTGGGTGATACTGGGCGTCAAGTCACCATCCTGCGGCAGCATGGGCCCACGTAGCTAGGGCCATATTGGCCCTTGTTACGTAGTCCCGAGCACCTCAGGTGGTAGGTGTATCCACACTCTTTACACACAACCGGCCAAGCAGTCCCCGTCAAGACCTTCCGACAGCACCTGCACGTCGACTGGGCTGGGCCAGCAAGAGACACGCATAAGGGTCCGGATGTCCGAACGTCCGTGTCTGGTCTTACGTCCGGATCTGTCCGGGGCGTTATGTCCGTATGGGCGGCGTATCGAATGTGTCGTGTCTTGTCACTGTCTGGTCAGTAAGTGTCATCGAGCAAGGTGGACACCTGAAATTGCTGTGATGAAGTTTAGCACTCCGGAGACCGGAGCATTTCAGGTGGAGCCACTCATGACACCCATAGCATAAAACAGACACCCCTCTATTTGTGATTGCTCTGCGACAAACAGGGCACACGTATACCTCGGGGCCTGGATTAGACTCAATGTCTCCGGCAACAAGGAGTAGAAAATAGAGACAATGAAGACAAGCTGGCTTTGCCTTCATCGTCAGTGAAAAAATAAATTAAAGAATGGGAAAGGTAGGATAGAACCTGAACATACCTGTTCTGTTGGTTTGGTGGGTGGACAGGTCTTGACCAGGGAACCTGGGTCAGCCCCGGTGCGAAGAACCGCCTGTCCGAGGGGCTGTATCGTTGTCGTTGTTGTTGTTGTTGTTGCTGTTGCTGTTGTTGTTGTTGAAGTTGCTGGTGTTGTTGTCGCCGTTGTTGTTGGTGTAGTTGTTGTTGTGGTAGCAACTGTAAAGAGAGTCGTTACAAGAGGACATCACACATATACCTATCTGATTCCCTAACAATTTTACATGTCTTCGTCGTCCGTCGTGTCTGTCATTTTGAGGTTGAGGAGCATCGCCACGTCACCAGGCGCGGTCCATAGCTCAAGCACAGTTAAGTCCGTGGGATGGGACGGGCATCTGAATAGGTGCTCAACAATGTGAGGCGAATGTCCACAATCGGGACATGTGTTCGCTATGTCCGGGGTTAGCCGGGACATATAGCTGTTCAGATACCTGCTCCATCCGGACCTCAACTGTGCAAGAGTGCACCTGGTCTCGCGGGGTAGCACCCTTTCCCCATCTGCAATGGGCGGTGGTCTTCCATTTAGGACAACATTTGGCTGGTAGCTAGCCAATGCTGCCTCCACCGCCTCTACGTGCAGCGCTTTGAGCCCCGATGTGCAAGCAGCCCTGTCGAAGGGGGTGCAATTCGTAAACCGGCTGATTTCCTCGCGGTAATCAGCCAGTCCTCCCCTTATATTACGGGACGTTGCAGGGGCACCAAGTAATGCGTTATTCGGGTGGTGTTCCTGGTGGCAAGCCAGGAGGAACTGTTTTGACAACATGACGTTGTGTTCCCTCACCTTCATCACCTTCGTCTCCTCGTGCCGGTGGTACTCATCCGACATGAGATGACAACCTGTCGAGGTACGAAGAGCAGCATTCTGGCACTCCTGCAGACGCCACCACTGGGTGTCGCTGACAATCGGGGTCCAAATCGGCGCAGCGTAGCTCAAAACCGATCTCCCTATGACCTTATACGTGGTTAGCAGAGTCTCTTTGTCCTTACCCCATGTGCTACCAGCGCTTTCAACACATTGTTCCTCCTGCGCAGGTTGTTGCGCAGGTTGGAACA
This sequence comes from Heteromyza rotundicornis, assembly GCA_951394025.1. Taxonomy (NCBI): domain Eukaryota; kingdom Metazoa; phylum Arthropoda; class Insecta; order Diptera; family Heleomyzidae; genus Heteromyza; species Heteromyza rotundicornis. The sequence goes on along the minus strand of OX596013.1, from coordinate 27,727,212 downwards.
ATGTGTCGAGAAAGTGAAGAGGTTGTCGAAAGTGACCCCCAGGATCTTAGGATTTTTCACAGTGGGGATAACTCGACCGTCGACAACCACTTCGAACGCGTGGTTCACCTCTTTCGTCCATGGGATAAAGAGAGTGGCCGTTGATTTCTCCGCCGATAGCTGGAGGTTTCTACCCCCGAAAAATCGCGAGACTTCCACCAGGTAATCGTTGACCTTACTCGTAAGCGAGGCCAAATTTTTCCCCGTAACCAGGACCGTGCAGTCGTCTGCATAGGTTACGAGGGTAATATCACCTGGTGGCAACGGCATCTGCGCCACGTAATAGTTAAACAGTAATGGTGACAGGACACCCCCCTGCGGAACACCCTGTTTGACTCGCCTGTGTTTCGACTTCGCATTGCGGAATTCCACAAATGCTTGTCTGCCGCACATGTAGCAAGCCAACCAGCGTTTCACGGAGTTCGGAAGCGTGGACCCATACAAGTCCTTCAGGAGTGTACCATGACACACCGTATCGAAGGCCTTGGATAGGTCCAGAGCAACCATTATTGTCCTGTCACACGGTTTGCATTGGTTCATCCCATTGCCTATTTGGGTTTGCACATTGAGCAGAGCGGTGGTCGTGCTGCGGTCCTTACGGAACCCGTGCTGATGCTCAGCCAGCACCAGATGCTCACTGAGCACCGGCAGCAAAAGCGCTTCAAGCGTCTTCGCTACCGGGGACAACAGTGAGATCGGCCGGTATGATTGGTCTGAGCATTTACCCGGCTTAAGCAATGGGATGACCCTACCAACTTTCCAGACATCGGGTACGATGGATGAAGAAATGGACGCGTTGAACAGTGCAGCCAGGTAGTTGAGACCCGGCTCGTCCAAGTGTTTTAGCATTACCATCGATATACCATCCGGACCTAAGGATTTAGAGGCTTTGGCGTTTTTGATGGCTATTGCCACGGTCAGCCCCGTGAAAGCAGGTCTGTTGCTTTCATCTTCTATCCTTAGGCCGTGTACTTTTCGAATGGTCGCTCGCTTGGACTTGTCTTGGCTTTCCGGGTGTACAACAAACTGTCTGCAGAACATACGCGCGCATTTCCTCGCATCGTCGTAAGGGATCGAGTCGAAATTTATGGCTGTGAGGTCTTTGCGTCTTGTTGGGTTCGACAAAGACTTTTTTGTCGACCACAACCTCGCTGACCCATTGGCACAGCCATCCAGATGCTCGGTCCACTTAGTCCTCCGATGCTCATTTACCAGGCGTCTGATTTCACCTGCCGGGATCGACCGTGAGGCGGCATTTACGATGATGTTTCGCATAAGCCGCTCGCCCTCGTATACGCTTCTCCCTTGCTGGAGACCATCAAACGCGTTCGTGAGTTCCTTGAAGCCTTATCACGCTAGTTTTTAACTAAACTTTAAAAAAACTAATATCCAAAAATCCCCACGCGATAATTAAATTCCCTATTTGCCCGAATAGCACAGTCGCGAAGCGTGGGATTTAAGCCGACCCTCGCGGAATGGTATCCCCGACCGAACGAAACACACGAATACGCGAAAACCCGATAACTAAACTTTTCAAATCCCTCTCTGAAATACACGTATATGGAAACCGCAAATAACCGAACGTGAAATGGAAACGAAAACCCACTTACACACAAAACGGAAATCTGTCAAACGAGAGTATTTAAAAAAAAAATACTAATGACAAAAATCAAGTTCTTATGTGCACCTGGTTCACGGTACCACTCACTGACACACAACACGGAAATTTGTCAAACGAGAGCATTTTAGAAAAAAAAACACTAATGACAAAAATTATGTTTTTATGTGCACTTGATTTACGGGACCAGACCGACCTGCCTGAAATCCCTCGCACGATTCATTAAAGAATCAACTCACCAGCTGGACTTCGAAAAAAATCAATGTCCAGCAACAACTTGGCTCAGGTGCGGGACGCCACAACAAAAATTGGAAGGGAAAGGGGAAACCAGGACCACAAAACCGACGGAGACCAACTCCACTATAAAATCTCGAAACACCAGTGGCCGACTTGCCACAACCGACTTGCCACAACTTGACAAACTCTATTTACATTACTTTTTTTTCTTTATATCTTTCGAATAAACCAAATGGCCGACCGCCACAGATAAAAAAAACCAAATACACAATTGCCACCCGCTGGTGGAAATAACACCAGCGCGGAAAAATACTCCCTTCGAAAATATCTCCTGCCTCAGCTCCACGATCCAACGAAGGTCCACAGCAACCAAAAAAAACACAATTTAAGAATCAAAATCAAAAATTAAAAACCACAAGAATCAAAATTAAATCCACAATTAAAACCGCACTACTCGAAAATTTAAATTTTGAAATCAAAAAAAGAAAACGCCAGTCCACTAATTCTGTTCGCACTCTTTTCCCTGCCTAAAAAGAACTAAAAGAATCTTGTCTATATAAACGCATATATGGCGCTCACTTTACATTTCTCTAACATCTTCCCCCCCCCACACATGAGCGCGACCTACGCAGAAGCCAGTATTCGCAGTCGGGGCTTTGCCCACACCTATATGTGAAAGATCTTCTCAGATTTTTCTAGAGTGTGTTTAGCAAATTTACATATACACCCCCGCACCCACCAAAATGAAAATACTCAAATTGGCGGCACTCATGTATGTATAGGCGAAAGCATAAATGTCGACAGATTCCCCTCCCAAAACAGGTTTAGAGTACAAAAAGCTTTAGTCTAGTTTTTTTTTCATATTATGTCTTCGTCCCGTAAGTATAGTTTCGCGCAATGCCTTCCCCAACATCGGATCGTAAAAGCTCATCAACAAACTTCTAAAACGAAGTCGTAACAAAGGGAATAAGAGATCTTGACAGCAATTGTCAATTCTCCGCCCGGCTGCATTCCACCCGCGAGTGTCAAACTTGGTTCAATTAAACCAAAATAATATTAATAAAAAAGAACAATATAATAAAAAAAGAACAATGCAATAAAAAGTGTCAGCGCGCGTTTTCGGTCTGTGTTTTTCCCTTCGGTTTTGTTCACCCGTCGCCCCGAACAAAGGGAAAACACAAAACAATAACAAACAAACAACAATAACAACAAACAAAATTCTGTCGCTAATTTATGCCGCGACAGCCTTCCCAATTAGCTTTCGCATAATTGAGGAACGTTCTTTTCTCTGCTTCAATGAAATCATTTGGCATGCCAACTGTTATGGTAATAGGGAGATGGTCAGAACTAAGCCGGATGCCTGTGGTCCACGTTGTGCACATCAAGAGTGACGCCCCCACGATGCTAATATCGGGGGAGCTGGAGCAGCCTCCTGTCACCCTTGTGTGTGCGTCGGTATTGATCGCAGTGAACGTGGAGGCATCCAGCTGCTCAGCCAGATATGCCCCGCGCCTGTCTACGCCAAGGCTCGAGAACCATGTATCATGGTGGGCATTGAAATTTCCATAAATAACCCTGGAGTTGCCCACTAACAGGTGCTCGATCGATGGCAAATAGCCAGCCACGCAGGCAGTATTGGGTGGAATATAAACGTTCACTATTTCCACCTCGTCTACCCCGGATCTGACAGCGATACCTTGCTGCTCGATAAAGCTGTCATTTGGGGATACGGGGAGTTAGAGTTGGCGATAGCGAACGCTGTTGTGCAGTGTAAATGCTACTCCACCCCCCCTGTTACGTGCCCTATCCTGCCGGACGATGTTGTAATCGCCCATGGCGTTCAGTTGTGACACCTGGGAGAGCTTTGTTTCCTGGATTGCTGCAAACATTATCGCGTTGTCACGCATGAAAGCAACAATCTCAGGAAACTTGCCCCAGATGCCATTACAGTTGAACTGCAGGATGTTGATGTTCGAGGGCACTGCAACAGGGCTGACTGAGGTCGCATGAGGAGGGTGCTGCCGTGGCACAGTGTTCGACTGCGGTGGCTGCTGCTGACGACGCGACCGTGGAGGCCGAACCTGCACCGGCACCGGCATCTGCGTTATTGGCGCTTGATGCTGTTGCTGAGGGCAACAGGGTGCGGTATAGTCCGGCGTCCATTGCCGCGTCGACATCAGCCCCGAGCACACCCGCTGATACCGGCGCATTGGAGAAGAGTTTGGAGCAGGCCGGCCGGTGTTGGCTGCTCCTCTGGGTAAAAAACGTGATCCATGCAAGGGGAATTTGTACAATAAACGGATGTGACAGTCTTTGGTCGGGCAGAGTAATGTCTGCTCGAGTCGATCTGGTGAGTAGAACCAACTGTCATGAGATCGCCTCCTTATGACACGCCTCCTTATGGGCGTTACAAACGTTGTGTCAAAGTGAGTATACCCTACCACAGTGAGTGTGGGGGTATAAAAACACTTTACCATTATCTTTTGAAAAAAACTAAAATATCCTTTTTCACTAAATTGTTAATAACTTTGTCCAATTTTATTCGACAGTACCCAAATTGGTAGTAGAAGTTGCACAATGAAAAGTCCTATTGAATGAAAAAAAAACGTTTTTTTTTGCAATTACTTTTGTCCGCAAAATATTTTTTTTTTGACTTCGATCTGAAAAATGGTCAAAAATGGTAATAAAATCCAACTTCCTGCACCGATAACACAGTCAATTTTAATCCGATCTTTATCACCTTATATTCGTTGGATGCGTATTTTTATTATCTTTGCAATGGTATTAAGCTAAGTCACGCTAATCCCTATTGATCAACAATACACTTGGTTGCCACCAGAGCTGTGAAAGACTGCAATCTTTTTGGAATCTAAGTCCTTGGAATGGCATTGAAAAGATTTTAAGTCTTAAGTCTTTTGGGATTGAAGACTTAAAAATTTTAAGTCCCCATTCTTAGTGCAGTTCCAAAGACTGAACTCATTTTTTTTTTAAGTTTTGGATTGCAGTCATGACTGCAATCTTTGCAGATTGTTTTGCTTTTTCTCAAGTCTTTTGCAATTCCTTTGCATTCCCTTGAAGTCTTTCAATTCCTTCCAAATCTTTTAGGACTTAAGCAGTCTCTTGAAAGTTAGCCCCTTCGTTAAAGAATCTTGTTATGTGCTTCCTTAATATCCGTATGAAACCTGTTGTTGCGAGTAAATTCAGAGTAAGTGTTCCAGTGGAACACTGTTCCACATCTGATATGTTTTTAAAAAGAATTTTCAGGAATTCCTTCTTCAAAAATTGGCACTTCCATGTATTCTGAATCAGAATTTTCCACTTCCAACCGAACTGTGAATGCCGAATTACTTGAAGGCCTTCACGAAGTTGGCGCTGTTGTCAGTAACAGTTGCGACTACCTTCTCTGAATTTAGTTCATATTTTTCATGGATTTACAGAATCATGTCATTGATTCGGTCAAATGTGTGTGGGCCAGATAACCGTTTGCATGACAGCAGTTTTCTTTAAAAACATTCATTTTAATAATGTAAAGTATATCCGAAAAAACTTCGATTTGATGTTGACCATACATCAGCTGTCGTACATACATATTATTGGTTCGATACGATTGATTTTATATAAGTAGTAATTTCACTACCGATGGTCTACTCAATGGTTTGAAATTGGAGTTGAAAAAATGTATGAGGTTTCGGAATGAATTATCCTCTACAATGGAAATCGGGTGTATATTATTCTCGATTACACGTAAAATTAGTTTTCGGAAATTGTGTTGTACAGAATCCGGAGATTTTTGTGTTAAATCTTTCGTGTTTATATATTTTCATACTCTTATGGATGTTGTTTTCGCAGGTGTCTAATGCAACTTGAAGTTATTTGCAAAGACGACAGCATAGGGAAAAACAATTTTAGAAAGTGTCGCTCCACCCAAACTTACTTCATAGCACTTGTGAAACCACTAAATAGTTGCCGACTCCAGACAAATATTTATTTGAAATTTCAATTGATATTTTACACTTAACATTTTATTTTAACTAAAGCTAGACCTTTTCTACGATTTTGAAAAATTCTCCAGAAAGTATAAGAGGAATGCACGAATCGGTGTACTGCTTGATTTTGGTTTGGTTTGATGAGGAATTAGTGGAAATCTTTCCATCATCATCAAGTTTCAGATAGTAATGACTGCTTTATTTGTTTAATTATTTAAAATAATTTTTCAGGCAAAGGGCAAAATTGACTTTAACAACTGAATCACATAGACCAAACGGAATAAATGACCAAAATAATTTACTTTTCTTAATTTGGCAAAACTTGTGAAATAAACAAATATACTGTTACAATTTATTGAATGTTATTAAAACAAACAAATTCTACATGCTTACTATTGAATTAGCCCTACGATCTTAAATAAACCATTTCAAGGTGATAATTAGCCGAATTGGGAAGACGTCAATCATGCTGTTTCTGTTTAATTGCGGTTTCTGTTTTTTTTTTTAACTTTATTTAATTTTTTGTTTTTTTTAAATTTTTTATACCCTGCACACTAGTGTCGAAGGGTATATTGTTTTTGTCACACCGTTTGTAACGCCCATAAGGAGGTGTGTCCGGTATGGAAAATATATATATTCTTGATCAGCATCACCTCCTGAGTCCATTATTCCATGTCCGTCTGTCTGTCATTTCGCACGATAACTGTAGTAGCTTTTGAGCTATCTACGCCAAATTTGGCTATTGAAAATGGGCAACATTGGATAAGAACCACGCCTACCTCCCATACAAACCCGACTATACACAATATTCCCGACTATACACAATATTCATTTACTTAGAGCTCGTTAAATATAAATCAGTTGCAAAGGATTTTATTTTCATTAATTATTTCAGAAATGTCAACTTCAAAGGTATGTTCTTTTAGAGATTTATCAACCAAAAAACAATTAGTATCATCATTTGACCTTATTAATTCTAACTTTTGATTAGAAATAGAAATACTAAAATGACCTCTTTTATTTAAAACAGTTGGTGTATTATTAGTGAGTGGTTTATTTAGCAATTGCCAACCTTTATTATTTAGAAATAAATCATTTGAAAATTATGACAATCCTTTCATACTTAGTTGTTGTAACTCCATGATTTTCTAATGAACCAATTTCAACTTAGTTGATATTTTACTAAACAAATACACTGCACGAAGTAATGATAAGACCAACATCAAAATGTTAAAAATCTTTTATTGTATTACTGATACAGGGCATATTTATTACCAAAAATTAAGTTGTACTAACAATTAATTAAATTAACTTAAAGAAGACTAAATTCTTGCACTCAAATATTTTTGATAAATAAATAAAAATCATTTCATACGAACAAATGATATGAACATGTGGGCAATATTATCCAATTGGATTTTCAAGAATGGGAGACAATTTGACAATGTAAAATGCCTTAAAAGTGCCATTACTGCTGAATGGAACAAAATTGAACAAAATTGTATTAAGTCTTTAATTAACTCAATGCCACGGCGTTTTCAACATGCTATAATTAAAAAGGGTTCATATACTAACTACTAACAATAAAAAAAAAAAAATAAGGGAATTCACAAGGGTCTCGTATCGGTCGTATTGTTGTATTGTCGTAAAAAAATACGATAGTTGTGAAAATGTTGTTGCTGTTTTCCATACAAAAAAAAAACGATAATACTACCTTGCAACCTGTGTTTCTATGACTCTCGTATTGATTCTTCTTCTTATTTGAAAAGTAATTGGATGGAATTGTTAAAATTTATTTTAGGGACTGTTTTTAATGCATAAAACGTGCACGACTTGCCGAAAATATTGCAGCAAAGAACGTGGATACCTCCAAAACTCTTGCGACCATCAACTTTGGCCAGATGGCCAGTTGCACTTACGGGCAGACGAATGCCGGGCACAGGGGTTTCCGGAAGCATTTTCAATGCATTAAACGTGCCACACTTGTTGAAAATATTTAGGGAATTCACAAGGGTCTCGTATTGTCGTATCATCGTGTTTGAAAAAATACAATTGTTGTGAGCACACCCATTGCAGAAAAAAATCTAGTACTGTCATTTCAGAGAGGGAGAAAAAAAGAGAGCGAACAAATTATGTTGGAAATGTTCAACCTAACCTAAATTCGTTCGCCACTGGATGCGTGCCACCATTCGCGGAGGTGCTGATTCGACTCAAATCAAGGATCGGAAGAAATATTGGGGTTCACCTGTGCTTTGATTCAATTAGGGAATTCACAAGGGTCTCGTATATGTCGTATTGTTGTATTGTCGTGAAAAAATACGATATACGAGACAATTGTACGACAATACGACAATACGAGACCCTTGTGAATTCCCTAAATATTTATAATATTTCCGAAATTTTTATAGTTTGGTCTTATTATTTGTTCGTATGAAATGATTTTTATTAATTTATCAAAAATATTATTTAAATTTTATTTTTCTCTCATTTTTGCTATCTTTTTTTGTCTTTTGTTTGTGTTTCTGCAACATTAACCCATAAAATTGAAGATGATGAAGATGGGAAAAAGTGGTTAAGAGAAGGAAGAAGTAGAAGAAGACTTACAATAGCAAAGAAACCAAAAAGGTATTTATTCAAGATAGGCAAAATGGAAATTTGATTAGTTTTTGTTTTTCCTTTTTGTAAATAAATTATGTTTGTACAGAAAAAGGAATTTGCGATTTGAAAGCAAATTTATTGCTCCGCTCACATGTGTAGTGGCTTTAATAATTGTGCAGTTTGTTTCCTGCCCGAATGCCAATCGAAAGCCAGAAATGTTCATTAAAAATTCTGACATTTTCGGAATTGGTCTCAATTAAGAAATTAACTTTATGAGAGCGGTGTAATTATTTTGAAATTTAATTCAATTCAGGATGATTAAAATGTCAACTGCAACTTGTAATATTCAAGAGAATCACATTCTAGTTTGAAGAGAATTAAATCTAATTCTGCTACTCCTGCTGAATGTTGAGTACTAGCTATAAGATTCGCTAGTCTCTCTTGGTGCACTACCATTGATTGGTCTTAAATCCATTTTGAAATTCATAAGAATTATAAAATGATTCATTTAGCAATTAATGTACGTTCATCGGGTGTACAATGGCCCAGCCGTCACTTAGGTTTTGATGATCTTTTGCCATCTACCGGAAATAACCTAACCGAAAGGGAACATCTTAGGTATTTATCGATTATTCTATACATTTTTCAATACATTTTCCATTTCTACTAGACATAAATTCGATTGCTGAGATTATTTAAAGGTTTCTAAATTATAGCTACCGCTCCACATAATTAAACTTTTGACTGCAGTCAAGAAAGCATTAGCCATTTGCTGCAATGTGTTATGCATGGCGTATGAGTAATATTTAATACAAAAACAGTTTATTTAAAAAAATTGATCTTGAAAAACGATGAGACACGGGTATTTGTGTGGGTTTATTTTCGAAACATAAGAAGGTTTCCTTGATTGGAAACTTGTGTCGGTGTAATAGATCATATTGCAGACAGCAAACTAGTGCATATTACTTTTAATGGAAATTAATTTAATTAATTGTTAGTACAACTTAATATTTGGCAACAAATATGCCCTGTATCAGTAATACAATAAAAGATTTTTAACATTTTGATGTTGGTCTTATCATTACTTTGTGCAGCGTATAATAAACCATTGTTAACAAAATTTATTTTATCTGAATCAATGTTTTCTAATATTTTACCATCAGTACCTTTCACAATAATTTTTCCTCTAATTATTAAAAGACTTTTACGAGGGAAAGTTTTAATATCTTGATTATTAATGTCAATTACTATTAGTCTACCAGGAGTATTTAATTGAGATGAATTAGCTGGTAGCTGATCATAAAATTTATAACTTTTCAATACCTTTCTCTTCAGCTACTCTCATATACAACAAATTTTTAATAATGTTATTTTGTTTTTATACACTCAGAAAAAAAAAGTTGTAACGCCAACAATTTTATACTTAATCTCAACAACTTCTGTTGGTCATTTAATGCCCAACAACGCAACATTGTTGTATCAAAAACATAAAAGTTGTTGTTTTTTCAAATAACCAGCTCTTGATTCAACAGTTTTTCTATTTGGCGCAAATTGTGAAAATGTTAATTTAATAATCAATAAAAAGCCAAAAAAAAACAACTTTTTTTTGTTTGCTTTTTATATTTTATATTTTGTTTATTTTATTTTATTATTTTATATTTTATTTTATATTTTATTTTATATATTTATATTTTCTGCAAACTCCAGAGGTTAAAAAAGACCTCTGGAGTTTGAAGTGCACTCTAAGCCCTTAGCAGTTTGAGCTAGCGCTAACATTATTGAACAAGCGTATAAATGTTGTATAATCTGTATAGTCTGTTAAATCTAAATTCTGTTAAATCAAAATAATAATTATTGTATCAAAATTGAAATTTCTCAGATAAAACTCTAACCCACAAGAAAAAACTACAGTTCCATCAATTTGATATATATTGTTAGTGGACATATCAAGGAGATATAAGGAATAATATTAACTTTTTTATAACCCTTATATTAACTTGCTTTGGGTGGACTATATATATATATATATATATATATATATATATCAGGCCCATGCGCAGGAATTTCCCGTGGGGAGGGTTTATACAAAATTAATTTTTGATAGTTCAGCTAAATCGGACAAACATATGTATACAACAAAAAAGTGATGATTTTTCAAATTTTTATACCCCCACACTCACTGCGGCGGGGTATACTAACTTTGACACCACGTTTGTCCGGTATGGATCAGCATCACCGCCGGAGTCAATTAAGCCCGTCCGTCTGTCTGTCCGTCCGCACGATAGCGGTCGCAGTTTTGGAGATATCGACTTGAAACTTTGGGTACATGTTTTTCTCGGGAATACTGAGACCAAGTTCGAGAATCAGCCAAATCGGACAAAAACTGGGCGTGGCTGCCATACACCGAAAAAAAGGCCACCATTTTTCAAGTCTTTTTTATTGCTGCATTCGATTGAAAATGTTTAGAAACGTATTTTTGACATGGTCCGAGGTTCCGAAGCCACATATATATGGGTCTAAATGGGGTCTTGAGACCAATTTTTTTTTTGGTGGATTTGATTGAAAATTTTTAGAAATGGATTTTGGACATGGTCCGGGTTCCAAAACCACCTATAATTGGATCAAAATAGGGTCTTGAGACCACATTTTATGTTAGAGGTACTTCTTCCTACTCTGAGAGGGGGTATTTCAGCTTGAGTGTAGCCGAATATAGTCCACTCTCTAGTTTTGCTTAAACTTATTTTAGTTGTTGTTGTGTGTTCATAAAGTTATTATACTCAATGTAATGCTTAGCACTTAAAAGCATTCCAGTATATATATATACATATATATATATATATACATATATATATATATATATATATATATATATATATATATATATATATACATATATGTATATCCTCAAATGCGGCGAGCTTTTTCATACACTTCCACATGAGCTAGAGAGCTGAAATGCATTCTATTAAATGTTGGGGTCCATTAGAGGCGTGGGGGGACTCAAACCCCTTTTTTTTAAACATGTCATAACTTCCGATTCCTTCAAGCTACAATGATGAAATTTGGTATGTGGGTTCTTATTGACAAAATGATTTTGTATACCCTTTGGGGGGTGTGGGGGCAAAGGGGAGCGGCACGGAGCCAATTTAAAGTTCTAACTTTCGTATTTTGTAAGCTACAAGGCTGAAATTTTTTACTTAGGTTCGCATTCGGGGAAAAAGAGTAAAAAAAGGGAAAAAAAGGCGTAAAAAGAGGGGAGAAAAACTTTAAAAAAAAAAAAAAGGAAAATAAAATAAAAAAAGAGTAAAAAAACAGTTTTTTAAAATATAACCCTTTAACTGACAAAAAAAAGCAGTACCCAGTACCAAAAAACCCTTAATTTTAAATCGAAATTGCTGAAATTAATTTAAAGGAAATTTATTTTCTGCTTTTTAGTCGGTTAAAGGGTTACATTTTAAAAAACTATTTTTTTACTCTTTTTTTAAAAAAAAATTTCCAAAATTCAGGAAACATTTGCAAAATTTCTTTTGCAAAGTAGTGTGCTTTTAATGGAAGAAACTTTTTGCATCCAAAAAAAAATTGTATACCCGCAGGAAAAAAATCGACTTGTAGTTTGATACAAAAATTAATTTTTTAGATTTGAGAATACTTTTTATAATTTTTGGATCAAAAGACTAATAAAGGCCTATACTAAATTTTTGTTTTAATCGTAGTATATAAGGATTTTCGCAATTTTTGAATGCAACATGGTGAAAAATATATGAAACTCATCATCATTGGACATGCTCAGAGGAAAAGAGCGATGAAATGTACTAACGTTCCATACATTTCATCGCTTTTTTATTCAGAGCGTGTAATTTGACTATTTTAAAATTTTGCGAATTTTTTTACTTGTTTTTGTTTTATCAATATAATAGCTTATACCCACAGCTTCGCTCGCAATAATTTTGTAATTTCATGTAAACGTAGAAATGTTATATGTATTATTTAAGCAACTAAAATTAAAATAGATTTTGCAAGTCATCCCTCTGCCCATTCACCTCCCAGCACCAAATCCAAAATTTCATCGAAATCCCTTGAATAGGACCCGAGTTACAGAGCTTTAACAATTTTAGTGCGTGGCAGTGGGCGGAACTTAAATTGCAATAGTCAACCCTCTGCCCATCCATCTCCCAGCACCAAATCCAAAACTTCACCGAAATCCCTTGAATTGGACCCGAGTTACAGAACATTTTTAAAAATTTTAGGGCGTGGCAGTGGGCGGATCTTAAATGCCCATAGTCAACCATCAGTCCATTCACCACCCAGCTCCAAATCCAAAATTTCAGCGAAATCCCTTGAATAGGACCCGAGTCACAGAGCTTTGAAAATTTAAGGGCGTGGCAGTGGGCGGACTGCAAATTTTCAGAATCAACATGTTACCCATTCATTACCCAAAACCACATAAAAAGTTTCAACAAAATCGGTTAAACACTGCATTTTAAAATAATATTTGCCACGCCCATTAGCCTATTATTATTATTATTATTATTGAACGGGATATGCACTGCGTCAAATAGTGAACTCTTGTGGCCTGTCAAGGACTTATAGCAACTCTATAAGTCCTATCCCATTGAGAAATTGTAGTATCGGGCCTACTTCTAGGGATTTCAATATGTGTTCTGGTATTTGGTGGTCCCCCAGATATCTTTTCCGTTTTTGCATGAGTGCGGGGCACTCTCCTAAGATATGTTTTGAAGTTTCAGTGTCCTCCGTGCAAAACCTGCATTTGTCGTCCGATACTATTCTCAGTTTTGATAGGTGGTAGTTTAACCTACAATGTCCTGTCAAGATCCCTGTTATTATTCTTATACTCTTTTTTGTTAAGTTCATACATTCTTTATGTCGCTTTAGGTAGTAAGCCCCTAGTAGTGTTTTTGATTGTTTCAGGCCTGGTAGATTGTCCCAGTATGATTTCCTTAGTTTATCTTCATCTTCTTTTAATATAATAGAGATGGTCCCTTTTCCCATTCCACAGAATGGTTCTGGCATAGGAGAAACTCTATGCCTTTCTGAAGTAGTCCTGGAAAAATGTTGTCTGCACCAGAAGATTTCAATGGTTTGAAGGTGCCCACCGCCCATGCGTGCTTCTGTACATATTCCGTTCAAATTCTCTTTCTTCGATCTACCTATGTATTCTATATGGTGTACAGTTGTTGTCCCTGAGGACCCTGGGAAGTGAGTGTCTAGAAGTAGTTGGGCCTTATCTTCCTCATTTTCCGTGAATCTTCCATCGTCCTTTTTAAGACTAACCGAAGATATGCTTTTATTCTTGGCCACCGCTTTATAGAGTCTTGACGCCTCAGTGGTATGCTCAATGTTTTCACAGAAACTTCTTAAACTCGAAAGCTTTGCTCTTCTGATTTCGTTACTATAGTTTGTAAGAGTATTCCTATAGTTCGACCAATCTCCTGTTCTTTTTGCCCGATTGAACAACCTGCGAACCTTGGTTCTCAGTTTAGATAAATCTTTGTTCCACCATGGTACGTCTTTTGATGAGTATATTTTGCTGATTGGACAGTTTGCCTCGTATGCATCATTAATAACTTTATTAAAGTTGTCTACCGCTGTTTCTAATTCTAGCTCATTCTTGATATTGTTGCCAGCTCCCATGTGGACTGAAAAGGCGAAAAGTAATTCGATAATGATATTCGATGATGTTGCATGCGAAAAACAAAATATACGATCTTATTTTTGTATGGGTCGACATAACAATATTGATAGTTTCTATTTATGTCAAACGTATACACGAATACACAAATATTTGATACGAGACAATGCAAATATGATTATAATGTTTAAAAATTATGAAATAAATATTAAACAGACAGACAGACAGACAGACAGACAGGCAAGCAGGCAGGCAGGCAGACAGGCAGACAGGCAGACAGTCAGACAGGCAGACAGGCAGGCAGGCAGACAGGCAGACAGGCAGAATAATCCTAATGAACTAGTAGATCGTTTGCGACTATTAATTTCATCACAGTCAGCCGGTCACAACAATCACAATAACGAAATTGTTTCAATCATTGAAGAATTGAGAGAGGGTAATATAATAGTATAAGAATAGAGCCATGAGTGTTGATAAATTTGGTCGCTATTCCCACAATGCGAAACGAACCTTACAGCAATGTTAAAAAAATCTATAATAAAGGATATTGGTTTTACATTTGATCATGATCGAAATATTAATATGAATTCTAAACGAGCACCCATTGCTTCTAATGATGCAACAACGAAAGATTTCGTACATAAACTCATGAGAGAACAATACGACCGTATCGAAACATATTCAGAACACTTCGAAATAAATATAGATCAAATAAAGTTGGAAATTGAAAATATGATAGATAAGCTCATTAGAGAACAATGCGACCGTGTCGAAACATATTCAGAACGCTTCAATAAAAATATAGAGCAAATAAAGACGCAAATTGAAATTATGAACAAAAATATTGAAGAAATTAGGAGGGAAATACCAGCGACTGCAAAAGAGGATAATAGTAATTTAGATTACGATTTTAAGAAATTAGGTCCACGCGACCTTTTTGAACCTTAAATATTGTATTATTCTATCATCGTCATCAACAACCACATAAAAAAAAAATTAAAAATTAAAAAAATGAGTAAAAGAAACCTAGTTGCAGAGCTACATACACAATCTCTACGAAATTTCCCACGTCGAAAGATGATAATGAAGGGTATTGATGATCTTTGGCAGGCTGATCTTGTAGAAATGGGTACATACTCCACATATAATAAAGGTTATCGCTTCTTGCTCACAGTTAAAGACACATTTTCAAAATTTGCATGGGGAGTAGCGCTGAAAACAAAAAAAGCTGATGATGTTACAAAAGCCATGAAAAGTATACTCATACAAGGACGCATACCACGTAACTTTCAAACTGATGACGGAAAAGAGTTTTCCAAAAAGGTTTTTCACAACTTGATGCAACAACACAAAATTAATCATTACTCAACGTATAGTGTATTGAAAGCATCTATTGCCGAACGCTTTAACAGAACGCTAAAGGAAATAATGTGGAAAGAGTTTAGTTATCAGGGAACATACAAGTGGATTGAAAAGTATTAAAATTTAATTAATGATTACAATAATAGAATTCATAGAACTTTTAGGTAGCTCCATGCAATGTCAACTCATCTAATGAAAAGGATATATTAGATACTGCATATAACATCTTGAAAATTTTCCGCAAACCTAGGTTCAATATCAATGACAGTGTGTAGTAAATATAAACATATTTTTGAAAAGGTTTATACACCAAACTGGACAACTTTAACATTTAAAATTCATCATATACAAAACACAAACCCAACTACCTATATATTAAAATATTATGTGATTAAGGGTGGATTTTGTGAACAGGAATTATTAAAAAGTAATTTTCCCGATACATATTGTATTGAAAGCAGGCGAAGAGTATATTTAATAACAATTCAAAATCAAGATCTTTATATTCTTCCCTGTGAAAGACTACTGTATATTGAGGGTAATGTATCCTTAAAGGATAATAAAATCTCTGGAAACATTCGTTTGAAAAATAGTTGTATGAGTTATTTATTTGATGAAATTCGATATGAACTAAATGGTAAATTGATCGTACTCGACATTTGTGTGCGACAACAACAACAAATTTTGTTTCGTTAATGCTAATGAAAGTTCTATGCTTAGAAATGCTGGATGGACGCCGATTGATGAGTTACACCGTAAAAAAGTATGTTTTGATTTTTGTGTTCCACTCAAAATGTTGTTGGGCTTCACCGAAGATTATAATAAAGTGTTATTGAACGCGAAACATGAATTGATATTATTGCGCTCCAAATCAGATGCAAGAGCTGTATACTCGACTTAATAATTAATTATATATATAATAACCCACGTTTCTTGGAAGGTACCTCATATCCAATTGAATGATTCATCAAAACTAAAAATTTTTAAAGTAATTCAAAGTCGACAGTCAATTTCGAAGTTGGGATTGTTATTTTATTCCGTTTGTTGCTCACGCTCAAAATCATTTATGGAATGTTAAATTAGCGCCACAAAACGAAAGACCTCGTATGTATTGTTATTGCTCAGATGATCTAGATATATATCCCAATTTGTTTTCTTGGGATTTCTTATACGTTTATTGATTGATGGAGAGCCATCTATGTCAAATCTTAGCATCCTATGATCAGACATCGATGGCTCTTCAGAAACCCTCCAATTGTGAACCAGTCCCCTCATTAGAGTATTTCCTATAGTTATGTCTAGGACCTCTTCTCGTGTACTGGTTACAAAAGTTGGTGTATTTCCAACATTACAAATTTCCAATTCATTACTAAGAATAAATTCAAGAAGGTACTCACCCCTTTGGTTGTTGTCTGTGCTGCCCCACGCCTCGTTAGGCGTGTTGGCGTCACACCCGAGTGTATGTGGTAACTTCTCGTTACAGTAGCTCACCAGTTTAGTGACAGTAGCTCACCAGTTTAGACTAAGTCCGGTGGTGCATGGACGTCGTCTCCTGGGAAATATTCTGTCGCTACCACAACGTCACGTATAGAGCCCGACCGATAAGCATTTTCAGCCCGAAGCCGATGCCGAAGGTCAATTGGCAGCCTATTACTTCGGCCGACGCCGAAGGCCTATACCGAAGCCGAAGCCGATACTTTAATAAAAACCCTTTAAAAACTTGTTTTTTCGTGTATTTTCATTCAAATTCGAGTGTATAAATACACATTTAGTTTTTTAAGGAACTAAAATTTTATTTAAACAAATAATAAAAGTAACCAAAAGAATTCACAAACAAATTTGGGCCTCCTAGGTCAAAACTAACAGGAGCCTCGGATTATCCCATATATCCCGTGTAAAAAAAATAAGATTTTTTTAAAATCATTTTTAAAAATTTGGAGTAAAGCATAAAATAATGGAAATTTAGTAGAAATGGTAGAGAATTCTTCAAAGAAGAAATCCATCTAAGTAGCTGTTTTTTAAGAACTCTCCAAATCCGTCAGGTGATTGGCAAAGGATGTTCTAGTTGATGGTAAATACCACCTGTGAAGCTTTGAACTTTAAATGTAAAATTTTACCAAAATCGGTCCCGGATTTGAGCACCAGAACTACTTTTCATATATGTTGGAGCAGCAATTTGGGCTACATTTGTAAAAGGTAGAATCCTTCCGTGAGCCTCCTACCCCTATATTTGAAATTTCATACAGTTTACCAGGACTCCTTTTAATATTGACATCAGGGCGAGTATTAAGCTTCCAAATCTATATTTAAAATTCAGTAATCCACCCAGAAAATGTCCAAGGATGCACTTTGTGGCAGCTGTAACCCCGTGCCACGCAATTTGAGGCGAGATTCACTCAATATTCGATGATTACTAAGTTAAATTTTAATCATATTTTTTGTTATGTGAGCCTCTTATGTCCCATTGGAAATTCCATCAATTACACAATTTTTAGAAAATCGTATCGTAAAAAATTAATTTTGGTTTTCAGTGTCGCAAAAACAAGAAAAAAAATTGAAAAGCTTCGGCTAAAACTTCGGCCATTTTTTGTAAAAACCGAAGCCGAATGTGCATTTTTGGCCGATAACGGCCGAAGCCGATTAATCGGTCGGGCTCTAGTCGCGTATGATCCTTTTGATGTTGATTAGGATTTGTACCGCTACCAGGTCTCCCGAAAGAAATTCTGAAAGACAAATATATATTTCAAATCGTTAGTTAGTAACACACAGGCCCTTGGTTTTTCTCATCGTATGTCCCAAATTACATACGTGTCTTTACATGACAGACCTCTTATCTGCCCCCTGAAGACCCAGGGTTCCTGAACCAGCACTATTCCAATATTGCCTATGATGAGGTCAATAAAATTACCTACATTTTGATATGTGTTTCATTAAAATCGGTCAAGTATTTCTTGAGTTATAAGAGAACAAACATACATACATACAAACCTACAAACAAAGAATTTTATATAAGTAAGAGATTTTTACCAATCAGAATAAAAAACATTTATCTTTGGTAATGCGAAATCAACTCGGGGGGGTTCAAACTCCTATCCCCCCCCCCTCCCTTGGGTGCGCCTCTGGTCATCGCTAGACTGACAATGTTTCAATTAAGTTGCAAAATCAATTAAACGAACGAAATCAGGTACAAAATACGGAGTAATGATTTTATCACAACAAACTGAATATCAATTGTTTTAATTTATTCATTTGCGTAGCTATCATTTTGGTCGATTTTGGTCCACTTAAGACAGTTTCCCATAATCGGATCAAGCGGAAAATTTATTGAATGATTACACTAGGTTACAAATAATTAATCGTTGTATATAACATTGTGCAAACTATATTTTTTAAACTAATTTGGGGTCGCTGAACCCGAAAATCACAACTATTTTTTTTCCAGGGGCCTTTCGCGAAATATTGCCAATTTTCGAAATTTGGGGTTGTGGCTCTACTTACTTTAGAATATTTCAAAGAAAATAAAAATACGCATCCAACGAATATAACGTGATAAAGATCAGATTAAAATTGACTGCAGGAAGTTGGATTTTATTACCATTTTTGACCATTTTTCAGATCGAAGTCAAAAAATTATTTTTTGCGGACAGAAGAAATTGCAAAAAAAAATAATTTTTTTTTATTCAATAAAACATTTTATTGTGAAACTTCTACCCCCAATTTGGGCGCTGTCGGTAGGGGTGCCAGACGTACTGTTTTAAACAGTACATGTACTGTTTTAGTCAAAACACTCAAAACAGTACGCAAAAGTACTGTTTTTTTTCAAAAATGTACTGTTTTTCTTTTCTTTGAATATATTTTATGTTTTTTTTGTATAGACAAAATAATTTTTTGCTTGAGCCATTCTGAAAACAACTAGCTAAAATATTATTAAAAATAGTGATATGGATTTACTTTTTGATGCGTCTGTTTCTTTTTGGCTCTTCATTAGCCCACATAACTTAAATACCAGCTAATTAAGCAACTAATGGATATATTTTAGACAAATTTGGAATGGAGTTGTACTGCTATGTGTCGAATGTGGGAATAATTGGACAAGAGGCGTGGCACCACCCATACAATTTTCTACCCCATATCACTTTATTGATTGCATTGAAATTTTTAGGTAAAATTGTGTAAATAATGGAATTTGCAATAGGACATAAAATGTTGGATTTGGACAACGGGGAGTGGCACCTCCCAGCAAAAATTATAATTAAAATGTAACTTAGTAACCATCGAATATTGAGTGGTTCATGCCACCAACTGCGTCCTTGCACATATTTTGGGTGAATCATGCCAGGTTGGATTACAGCTGCCATCAAGTGCGTCCTTGGACATTTTTTGGGTGAATCATGCCGGGTGGGATTACAGCTGCCATCCAGTGCGTCCTTGGACACTTTTTGGGTGAATCATGCCGGGTGGGGTTAGAGCTGCCACCAAGTGCGTCTTCGGACATTTTTTGGGTGAATCATACCGGGTGAGATTACAGCTGCCACCAAGTGCGTCCTGGGACTTTTTTTGGTTGAATCATAAAAGGTGGGACTACAGCTGCCACCAAGTGCGTCCTGGGATTTTTTTTTGGTTGAATCATACAAGGTAAAATTGTGTAAATAATGGAATTTGCAATAGGACATAAAATGTTGGATTTGGACAACGGGGAGTGGCACCTCCCAGCAAAAAATATAATTAAAATGTAACTTAGTAACCATCGAATATTATACAGCTGCCACCAAGTGCGTCCTGGGACTTTTTTTGGTTGAATCATACAGGGTGGGATAACAGCTGCAATCCAGTGCGTCCTTGGATATTTTTTGGGTGAATCATGCTGAGTGGTATTACAGCTGCCATCCAGTGCGTCCTTGGACATAATTTGAGTCACGGGGGGAATTGACCATCAACTGTGTCCATTAAAGTTGTCGCAAATTACTACATATATTTATTTTTATACCCCCACACTCACTGTGGCAGGGTATACTAACTTTGTCACAACGTTTGTAACGCCCATAAGGAGGCGTGTCCGGTATGGAAAAGTATATATATTCTTGATCAGCATCACCTCCTGAGTTGATTTAGCGATGACCGTCTGTCTGTCCGTCCGTCTGTCCGTCTGCACGATAGCGGTCGCAGTTTTGGAGATATCGACTTGAAACTTTGGGTACATGTTTTTCTCGTGAATACTGAGATCAAGTTCGAGAATCAGCCAAATCGGATAAAAACTGGGCGTGGCTCCCATACACCGAAAAAAAAGGTAAACATTTTTCAAGTCTTTTTTATTGTTGTATTCGATTGGAAATGTTTAGAAACGTATTTTTGACATGGTCCGCGGTTCCGAAGCCACATATATATAGGTCTAAATGGGGTCTTGAGAGCAATTTTTTTTTTTTGGTGGATTTGATTGGAAATTTTTAGAAATGGATTTTGGACATGGTTTGGGCTTCAAAACCACCTATAATTGACTCAAAATACGGTCTTGAGATCACATTTTTTTATGTTTGAGGTACTTCTTCCTACTGTGTGGGGTATTTCAGCTTCGGTATAGCCGAAGATAGTCCACTCTCTAGTTTTATTTTTATCCAACCCGTGCAACGCCGGGTATGTAGGTTAGGTTAGGTTAAGGTGGCTGCCGGAACACCGACACACTTAGACCAAATAAGGTCCATTGTGATACCACCACCTACCAGCAAGTATATGATAATTGCAGGGATCTACAGTTTAATGCCGAATCCAAACGGCGGATGGAAAATTGAAGCATTCCTTGGCAAGTTATACTCTCGTAAGCTTTGCCAATGTTTACGAAGGTGGCGGACTTTACAGAAAAACATGTCACACAAATTAATTCTGTATATTGCCCCGGGTAGGGATCATCCCCTCCGGTGACGGTCTTTCCAGAAAAACATGTCACACACACTTTTCCTTGACTTGCCCCGGGTAGGGATTGAACCTCATCCCTTCCGATCGTGACACAGCAGAACCCTTAACCAAGTGCACCACGGCCGCCACCGCCGGGTATGTAACAGCTAGTTATTCTATATTTTTCAATCTTCAAGCATGAAAAAAGTAATTTTCAAGCAAAAAAAACATCAAAACGCGTTATTTTTAAACAAAAAACGCGAAAACGTCATTTGGGTCGAAAAACGTCAAAATGACGTCAAAGACGTCAACCTGGTATCACTCGGTGTGTGGTCAGACTAGAGTTCGTTTAAGGGTCTTGATTACTGCAAAATCAATAACATCTGGAATTTTGCGTCTGTCTGATGGCCAGTATGTGGGCGTGCCTGACGAAACCACATCAAGGCCGAGTCTGCTGGTAGTATTCCATAGTAATCTTCCTTTGGGCGAAATCAGGCGAGAGCCCCAATAAGTGTGTTTGACATTAAAATCTCCAGCTACGAGAAATTTTTGTCCAGGGTCGAAAAAAATGTTTGAAACTGCTGTTCAGTATGGAAAAGTATATATATTCGTGATAAGCATCACCTCCTGAGTCGATTTAGCCATGTCCGTTCGTCCGTGCGATTGCGGTCGCAGTTTTAGAGATATCGACTTGAAACTTTGGGAACATGTTTTTCACTTCAAAAGTAAGAGCGAATCCGAGAATCGTCCAAATCGGACAAATACAAGGGTTCTACAAAAATTAAAATTTTCCAAAAATTATTTTTTTAATTGAACAAATTTGTTCAAACCCATATTATTTTTTGGGCTTTGAACGACTGAAACGTGCTCGCTGGTTCTTACTTTTTTGATACAGTTAATCAAAAAAATAGTTCTTGGTTTGATAAAAGTATGGTTGAACTGAAATTTACTATTTTTTTTATCCTTTAGATAAATTCTTCATATGAATCCAAAAATCCTGAAACTCCAGTGGAAGTGATTGAAATTGGATCATCAATTGCATCCAACAGAGCCAATGAGATGCCTCCACCTCTTCTACCGGGAACAATTGTTTCAAAAATTATTTTGCTACCTGGACCTGAGGAACCTCCGAAAAAGGATACACGTTTTTTGCCAATGCGAAAGTTAATAGAAGGTGAACAATTTAATGGTATTAGTGCAGAAGCCATTCCATTACCAGCAAATGAAACCAAAGCAAAGGTTTTCAGCAGTGACGGCGATGACACCTTGGAGATTGATATGACCTCTTCGCATAAGAATAAAAAGTGTACAACGTCACCGATTACAGTGTGTGTTTCTGCACAGCACATTAATGAAGAGGATGTGCTTTCACTACAGGTACTCTCCGCGCGTTCATCAACACCGTATACACAGCCTATGTCCTGTGATTTAGATCATGTATCTGAGCATGTCAGTCCAGTAAAAGACGATGATAAGAACTACGAAATTGAACTCCTTCGGGTATCCACAAACTCTCAGCAAAATAAGAGTATGCTACCAATGTCAAAGTCTGTACCCACTGGGAAACAACTTTCAAAGTCAAATTCTTCCGACTTGTCAGGATATGATATTCTTCACTATACGCGTTCCAATTTGTTGTTGATGCGAAACGATATTCCAAACATTTTGCATGCGAGGGATCAACAGTATAATATCGTTAATTGTGATGTGATCGAGTTGGAAGCGCGGCTCCGTCGACTGAATATTTGGAAATTGTTTGATCGGGAGTCATCATCTGGAATTTATTCCAACAACTCTAAAACACGGGGCAATGATATGATGCCTGCTTTTTATAAGCGCAAAACTGCCGTTGTGACAGATGATTGCATCATTAAGAGTCATCCACCTCAACCCGAATTTAAGGTAAATGATGACCTAGCTAATAGGACTCTTGTTATTCGAACAATCGATTACCCGAATAAACCGGATACCTAACTATTCGACTATTACTATTCGATTAGAAGTATTCGACTAGTCGATCGCATTCGACTATTCGATTAACCGGTCATTGTCGACTAGTCGGTTAACCGTTGATTTACGGTTAGTCGAATATTATGAATTTAAAATCGAAATCTTCAATGACACGCGCAAAAGAGAAATTATATGCAATGTGCGACGCTTAGCAAATTTAATTTCGTTTGTAATTTTTGTTTTGTCAGTTGAAACTTTTACTTTTGATTTCGATTTGAACTCTTATTCGGTTAACCGAATATGACCGGTTAACCGACTAGTCGACAGTGAACGGTTAATCGAAGCTGAGCGACTAATCGAATATCATTAACCGAATAGTATTCGTACAAACGGCTACTAATCGGACGTTCGGTTAACCGGTTTTTTTATTCGAATAATTTCAAGAGCCCTGCTAGCTAAACTTCAAGATTAATATTTAAAAAATGGGGGTTACATTTGTGGGGTGATTTCGACAGTGGAAGATTTGTGTGGATGTCTGGGTTGTCTGGATGTCTTGGATGTCTGGGTTTGACCGAGCCATATAACGGTCCAGCGCACATTGGGGCGCAGCTGTCAAAAAATACCTTTTTCGACTTTGTTTCTTATAACCCTTATATTGCTTTGGGTATATATATATATATATATACCCATATATATATATATATATATATATACCCATATATATATATATATATATATACCCATATATATATATATATATATATATATACCCATATATATATATATATATATATATATACCCATATATATATATATATATATATACCCATATATATATATATATATATATATATACCCATATATATATATATATATATATATATATACCCATATATATATATATGTATATATATATACCCATATATATATATATGTATATATGATATATATATATCCTCAAATCTGCGGCGAGCTTTTTCATACACTATATATATATATATATATATATATATATATATATATATATATACATGTGGAAGTGTATGAAAAAGCTCGCCGCAGATTTGAGGATATATATATATCATAAATATATGAAGTGTATGAAAAAGCTCGCCGCAGATTTGAGGATATATATATATCATATATATATATATATATAAAAGCTCGCCGCAGATTTGAGGATATATATATATCATATATATCATATATATCAGCTTTTTCATACACTTCCACATGAGCTAGAGAGCTGAAATTTGAACCACTGATAGAACACCGGTGACAATGCATTCTATTAAATTTTGGGGTCCATCTGAGGCGTAGGGGGCCGTGGCGGGACTCAAACCCCTTTCTTTTAAACATGGCATAACTTCCGATTCCTTTAAGCTACAATGATGAAATTTTGTGGTTTTTGGCGACTTTAAAATTCGGAGGAAAGTACCCAAAAACCCTTAATTTTAAATCGAAATTGCTGAAATTAATTTAAAGAAAATTTATTTTCTGCTTTTTAGTCGGTTAAAGGGTTATATTTTAAAAAACTTGTTTTTTTACTCTTTTTTTCGAAAATGTAAAAATGCAGTTCTATAGCCTAATATCCAAATAGTAATGTCTTAAAAAGATTTTGTTCAAATATTGCGTGTACTCGCTGCAGCAATAACTTTTAGCCAACTGTTTTAAATTTTACGATTTTATGCTGCAAAAAGTGGACGTAATAAAATTTTTTTAAAAAGACCTTTCTAAGTTTTCAAATCTTTAGGTTCGGATATTTAGTAAGTATGGTTCTTTGCTAAATTTTCAAATTTGCTTGAAAGTTTCTAAAAGAATTTTACAAAATTACATAATGGCATTTATTTAGGTGATTGCCATTTATTTCACCTTAATCTTTGATATCAAATCAAAGGTGAACATGTCCACTTTAAGTTTATTCAAAATCTAGGTGCCCGTAGGTGCTCCCCACTTTTTAATTCATAATTATGTCTCACCTTCTTCGAAAAATAATCTCAAATTGGTTGTTATTTCAAAAAATGTTTGAGACACAAAATAGTTTAATATGCAAAGTTTTGCACCATCTCAAAATTTGTGCTGCCAAAAAGTACACTTCATAGTTTTATTATTAATACTGAAAACTTTTACATAATTTACGTTTAAAAAATTGAAAAAAATGTTCGCTCTCATCTTAAAACATTCATCTCGACATATATGACGCAGACCTGTTCAACGCATATTATATCAAAATTTTGGCAATATAACATTTCAAATACCATTTTTGCAGTTGATTTGTATTATCAGCTGGGCGAAAAAAGCAACCCACCACGCCCTCTTTTGATAATTCAGCTTGTCATATTTGCTAGTATACGCGACTAAAATTTTAAGTTCATTTGTTATTTGGAACACATTTTATGGTGATGTGAATTTTTTTTTGTAGGCGTTAGAATTGACCGACCACGCTTTTTTTTTGTGTTTTTTCTTGATTTGCACACAATAATTAGACTTGCAAAAAATGTAAGTTCTACGACAACTCCTTCTATTTTTTAACATCAAACTTATGGAACGTTCCCAGTGTGCAGCGTCCTGCTCCATCCCGATCGCAGTTGTGACATAATTGATCTTTGTTTGCGATTTGGAGCGCAGGACCACACAGTCCCGGGTTATATTGGGAATCCATTATGGTCCGCTCAACCGTGTCCTTGTAAAGGTCGATGTCAGGTAGCGCTGTATCGAATCCCCGTACACCCGAAGATTCCTCCTGATATTGCGCTGCGGTGAATTGGCCAATAACTGCGTTCTGTTGGGGAGTCCAGGAACGTGACTGGCGACCAGATATTGTTTCCACGAGTGGTTGGGTCTACGCCCCGGAACCACAAGCAGCTATCAACAGATACCTGCGTCCAAGGACCATTCAAACTTACAAGAATCACCTAATTCATTAAACAAAGCAGGAGTGACCGGTTCTATATTTTTGATTAGTGGGACCAGTAAAGAAAATAGTTAAACCCGTCTCGAAACAAGGTTTAATTTTCAAATTACCCTAAACTGAACTTTTTATTTTACTTCAAATCAAAAATATTTTTTTGAGGAAAATTCGAGAGTTTTATTAATTTTGATACTTTTTTTCGGTAAATTATCGAATATACGAAAACACTCAAGGAATTTTCGATTTTTTGATTTTTATTCGGATACATTTTGTTCTATACAGTCGAACTTCCCTATAATGAATTCGCACGGCACCAGAAAATCACTTCGTTATGTAGATACTTTATTATACAGAAGTTCACTTCCCTATAATGAATTCGCACGGGGACAGAAAATCACTTCATTGTATAAAGACTTTAGTATATAGAAGTTCGCTATAGAGAAGTTCACTCTAGAGAAGTTCGACTGCTTTAGCATTGCCAAAGTTAAAATAAAACAAGTGAGTAAGTTTCAGTCGGTCAAGCCGACTTATATATACCCTACACTTACTGGGCCATATTGGATCCGCCATCTTGAATTTTTAAATTCCGACATCAAATTCGAAATCATCGACCCCGAAAACCCCACTATACAAAATTTAATACTGTTTTGATGAAATCTTAAAATTACGGCAAAAACAAGATTTTCACTTATATGGGAGGAAGGCGTGGCAGTCGACCGATTCCGCCCATTTGCAATAAATCCAAAATTTGGGATCCCTAGCTTTCTTCTAGCTCCTGAAATCGTGTTTACAAGAAAAGAGGACGGACAGACGGACAGACATGGAGGTAGGCGTGGCAGTCGACCTATTCCGCCCATTTTCAATACCAACTCCTTCTAGGGCCTAAAAAGGATAAATCCAAAATTTGGGATCCTGGCTTTCTTCTAGCTCCTGAAATCGTGTTTACAAGAAAAGAGGACGGACAGACAGGGAGGTAGGCGTGGCAGTCGACCGATTCCGCCCATTTTCAATACCAACTCCTTCTAGGGCCTAAAAAGGATAAATCCAAAATTTGGGATCCCCCTAGAAAAGAGGACGGATAGGGCTAAACCAACTCAGGAGGTGACGTGTTCCATACCGGACCGTCTCCTTCTTGGTGTTACAAACAACATTGCTGAATTTGCTGATATTGTTGTATTTGCTGCGGTTGTTGTTGGTGTAATGGCATTTGTTGATATAATTGCTCTTGTTGCTGCTGTTGCACATATTTTTGTTGTGATAGCTGTTGTTATAGCAATTGTTGTTGTTTGTAACTGTGCTTGTTCTTGTAATTGTTGTTGTAGCTGATTCTGCATATTGGAATCGTTTATAACTACGTTGGAAAAACTGTCATCAAGAGTAGGTGAGTGATTCACCACCATGGCTTTGGCTCACTGGGTTGCGATCGAACTTGGTTTGTGACTTTGGTAGCCAGCGCCGCAGCTTGTGACCGCAAGAGGGCGCTGGTGTCCATCGGATAACGCGGATGTTGTGTCTACGATACTATAATTTCGAGTGAATACCTTTTTGGGATTTTTTTGAATATTTTTATTTTTAGAGGGAAATATAAACCATAAACGTTACTTTCGTTTTATTTTTGTTTGGAGTCTCAATTCACGTAAACAATAGGTAATTCAAAATACTGGCACTACACTGCACTTCGTGCTCTTGCGAATCAGGGAAAATGAACTTTTTAAGCACACATATTGTTTTCCGTATCGCACTTTAGATTTTTGTGTTTTTTTTTATAAGAACCGAGAGTATTTAAAATATTGAACTTCACTTCGCTAGAGTTGCTAACTCATGAATACATAAAAGGACGAACAATATCTGCAATTTACTGTCCACCCAGCTCCAAAATAACTGAACAGCAGTTTCAGAAATTTTTTGCAACCCTTGGCGCAGAATTTCTCGTAGCTGGAGATTTTAATGCCAAACACACTAACTGGGCTGATTTCGCAGAAGGAAAACACGATTTTCACTTATATGGGAGGTAGGCGTGGCAGTCGACCGAAAATCGGGGGACGGACAGACGGAAAGGGTTAAATCAACTCAGGAAGTGACGCTGATCAAGAATATATATAGTTTTCTATACCGGACACGTCTCCTTCTTGGTTTTACAAACATCAGACCAAAGTGAATATACCCATACCTCATGAGGTGTAGGGTATAAAAAGCTCCAGGTCATGACTTAAGAACGGCTAAAATGGTGAAAGAGCTACCATAAATTGCTGTTACTCACTTACTTACTGCACATATACAATGCTATATTAAGAATATGTCACTACCCAACTGACTGGAAGCTGTCGTAGATCACGATGATTCCAAAACCGGAAAAAGACCCTACACACGTGAGTTCATATAGCCCTATATAATACTCTCTACCCTATCAAAACTTTTTGAGAAAATTCTGGTAAAAATGATGTTACCCACAATACTCGCTAAAGGTGAAATACCTAATCACAAATTCGGGTTTAGAGAAAAGCACGGCACAATTAAACAGGTTCATCGCATTGTTGAATTGAACATTCGAGAAAAAGCAATACTTCTCGAAAAGCAGAATTCCTCGACATCACCCAAGCCTTTGATAAGGTATGGCATATAGGGGTGATATCCAAACTACAGAAACTATTACCCGCAAGTATGCACATTTTGCTTGACAACTACTTTACCCACAGAAAATTTGTAGTTAAACATAAAAGTTACGTTTTTCATAGATTTGATATTCTTGCCGGTGTAGTCCAAGGCAACGTCCTCGGACCCCTACTGTATATACTCTATACAGCTAGGGGTGCCAGAAGTACTGTTTTTAACAGTACAGGTACTGTTTTTTTTATAAAAAGTACTGTTTTATTCAAAACACTCAACAGTACGAGAAAGTATGGTTTTTTCAAAAATGTACTGTTTTTTATAACCCTTATATTGACTTGCTTTGAGCAAGTCCGTGGCACCGCCCACACAACACATAACTTAAATACCAGCTAATTAAGCAACTATTGGATATATTTTAGTGAAATTTGGAATGGAGTTGTACTGCTATGTGTCGTAAATGGGAATAATTGGACAAGGGGCGTGGCACCGCCCACACAACACGTAACTTAAATAACAGCTAACTAAGCAACGATTGAATATATTCTAATGACATTTTGCATGGAGTTGTACAGTATGCTTTCCCA
Organism: Heteromyza rotundicornis; assembly: GCA_951394025.1. Classification (NCBI taxonomy): domain Eukaryota; kingdom Metazoa; phylum Arthropoda; class Insecta; order Diptera; family Heleomyzidae; genus Heteromyza; species Heteromyza rotundicornis. The sequence goes on along the minus strand of OX596013.1, from coordinate 27,697,778 downwards.
GCTATGTGTCGAATATGGGAATAATTGGACAAAGGGGCGTGGCACCTCCCACACAACACATAACTTAAATACCAGCTAATTAAGCAAATAATGGATATATTTTAGTGAAGTTTGGAATGGAGTTGTACTGCTATGTGACGAATATGGGAATAATTGGACAAGGGGCGTGGCACCGCCCATACAATTTTCTACCCCATATCACGGCTTTACTGATTTCATTGAAATTTTAAGGTAAAATTGTGTTAGTAATGGAATTTGCAATAGGACATAAGAGGTTGGATTTGGACAACGGGGCGTGGCACCTCCCATACAACAAAAAATATTATTAAAAAGTAACTTAGTAGCTATCGAATATTAAGTGGTCCATGCCACCAACTGCGCCCTTGCACATTTTTTGGGTGGCTCATGCCGGGTGGGATTACAACTTCCACCCTTGGACATTTTTTGGGTGGATCATACCGGGTGGGATTACAACTGGAACCAAATGCTTCCTTGGACATTTTTTGGGTGAATCATGCCGGGTGGGATTACAGCTGCCACCAAGTGTGTTCTTGGACTCTTTTTTTGTGAATCATACCGGGCGGGATAACAACTGCGACCAATTGCGTCCTTGGACATTTTTTGGGTGGATCATGCCGGGTTGGATTACAACTGACACCAAGTGCGTCCTTGGACTTTTTTTGGCTGAATCATACCGGGTGGGATTACAGCTGCCACCAAGTGCGTCCTTGGACTTTTTTTGGGTGATTCCTACCTATTTATTTGAAAATTTTATACAACCCGTGCAACGCCGGGTATGTAACAGCTAGTATATATATATATATATATATATATATATATATCCTCAAATCTGCGGCGAGCTTTTTCATACACTTCCACATGAGCTAGAGAGCACAAATTTGGAACACTGATAGAACTCCGGTGACAATGCATTCTATTAAATTTTGGGGTCCATCAGAGGCGTAGGGGGGGACTCAAACCTTTTGTTTTTAAACATGGCATAACTTCCAATTCCTTCAAGCTACATTGTATAATTTGGTAGGTGGGTTCTTATTAGAGACCGACCGAAATTGCTTTTTTTAATTTCGGCCAAAACCGAAATGGCCGAAATTTTTTATTTTTCTTTTCGGCCGAAACCGAAATGGCAGAATATTAATTTTTTTAATTTTGGCCGAAACCGAAAAAATAAAAGAAACAATTGTGAGTTTTTATGTAATAAAATGGTACATAATTAAGCTTATCAGTAGGCGCATATTCATAGCCAAATTTAGAACCAGCTTAGTAGCTGCCAGTTCAGTGTATTATCTGTCAACTTAGTAGATTACTAAAGTTAAGTTGGAGCTTAATTTGGCTATGAATATGGGCCGCTCATTTTAAGTTCAGATCATGAATTAGATGAATTTAGAAGCAAACTATCAAATGCGTGGAAATCAAGAGTAGTAGAAATTACTGTCAGGGTAGTAGATTTCAAGAGAGGGGAGTTGATATGGGTTTATGCGTAGAGTACTAGAAATTCTACGAGAGTAGTAGAAATTTCTGTCGGGGAAGCAGATTTTTAGAAAAAATAGTACTTTTGCATTGTATGAAACTCACATAATATTTTGAGGAGTAGATTTCTTACCATAGTAGTAGAAAATATCTTGAGGGAAGTAGAAAAATCTGCTACCGTAGTAGAGGAGTAGAAATTTATAAATCATTGCGAGAGTATTAGATCTTTGTCGCTTCTGATTCTTCGAAACTATGATCAATGCTTTAATTTGTGTTACATGCCGCTTTTATCCACTTGGTTGTTCCTTATGTATTTTGATACGCTAAATCCGAAAATAATAATTAAATTTTTCCAGCACGCACCATTTTTCTGCAAACGCCACAAAAATTGCATTTTTGGTGCTGTAACAATTTCATTATTATTATTTTCGTATCCAGCGTGGCAAAATACATAAGAATTTGTCTATATTTGTATATTTAACACACAAAAAGTTCAGTTTTGTCGATCAGTGCAATCTTTGTTACATTTTTCTATCAAACCGAAATTTTCGGCGGAAATATAGAAATTTCGGCCGAAAACGAAATTTGGCCGGAAGCGATATTTTATTTTTCGGCCGAATCCGAAACAGCTTTTTTTGGCCGAAAAACCGAAACCGAATTTCGGTCGGTCTCTAGTTCTTATTGACAAAATGAAATTTTGTACCTTTGGAAAGGGGGATGTGGGGGCAAAGGGGAGCGGGATGGAGCCAATTTAAAGTTCTAACTCTCTTATTTTGTAAGCTACAAGCTTGAAATTTTTTGCTTAGGTTCGCATTTGGGAAAAAGAGTAAAAAAGGGGGAAAAAAGGGCAAAAGGGGGGTAGAAAAAAATTTTTTTTTAAAAGAAAAAGAGGAAAATAAAAAAGAGTAAAAAACAAGTTTTTTAAAATATAACCCTTTAAGCGACTAAAAAGCAAAAAATAAATTCCCTTTAAATTAATTTCCGCAATTTCGATTTAAAATTAAGGGTTTTTGGCTGGTTTGTTCCTAATGTTGGAAAGACAGCGATTTGTTTTTTTTCGACCAAAATGGACAGCCCTATGTATATAGAGCTACTTGATGAAGTTCTTTTGAGTTTGGGTGACGAAACGACTGCAGACGAGTGGAGATAATGCTGCAATTCATTCATCCAAGGCAACAAAACGGTTCTTGAGTACGCGGAACATACCTGTTTTGGGCTGGTCCGCTTGCAGCCCCTGTCTAAACCCCATTGGGAACTTGTGGGCAATATTATCCAAGTGGATTTTCAAGAATGGGAGACAATTTGACAATGTAAAATGCCTTAAAAGTGCCATTACGGCTGATTGGAATAAAATTGAAGAAAATTGTATTAAGTCTTTAATTAACTCAATGCCACGGCGTCTTCAACATGCTAAATTAAAGGGGGTTCATATACTAATTTAAAAGGGTTCATATACTAACTACTAAAAATTAAACAAAAATAATATTTATAATATTTCCGAAATTTTTATAGTTTGGTCTTATCATTTGTTCGTTTGAAATAATTTGTATTTATTTATCAAAAATATTTGAGTGCATGAATTTAGTCTTCTTTAAGTTAATTTAATTAATTGTTAGTACAACTAAATATTTGGCTATAAATATGCCCTGTATAAGTAATACAATAAAAGATTGGTATGCAAAATATGATGCAAGAAATGATTAAAAATCAAAGTCACTTACTACAACATCTCCTGTCTAAACCATGAATGGTTTAAAAATATCATTCTGGAATGCAAACGGCCTGTGTCTTCACAAACTAGAACTTCTCGAGTTCTTGAAAGAGTCCAGCATAGACGTTATGCTAATTTCGGAAACTCACTTCACTGAAAAACACTTTTTCAATCTACCAGGATATAGACTCTATGACACAAAGCATCCAAACGGAAACGCCAGAGGTGGTTCCGCTATTCTCATAAAAAGCAGGATAAAACATTATGCTCTACAGAATTATTGCACAGAATATATTCAAGCGACAAGTATTTTTCTTAATGAATACTTACCATAAAAGGCCTAACATTAACAGCTATATACTGCCCCCCAGACACAAAACAACTGAGCAACAATTCCAGACTTTTTTCCATTCTCTTTGACCAAAGTTGCTCGTTGCCGGCGATTTCAACGCCAAACATACACACTGAGGCTCTCTCCACCCTCAACTCTCACCGTGAATGGTCATCAAATTTTATCGCCCCATGCTGCAATTTACCCTCGCACTCTATGAGCCCCTCCCTTCAACAGGCTCCCTCACGGGTCTCATCTGGAACATGCAGTCGCGCCTCATCTCACCGCACTCAAAGCTCTACGTACCTGAACGGAAATTCCAGCCTCGCATCAGTGTCTCAACATGAAATTTCGCCAAACCAACGCTTAAGCCAACGACTTTCTACGCACCTTCTACGTCGGCGTACGAAATCACCGCACAATTCAGACACCTTCGCTAAAAATTTTGCAGCTGAACTGTAATGGCTTGATGAATAAGCTACAAGAGATTCTCAGTTTCATGAATCAGCATAGCATTTTCATCGCGGCATTGCAGGAGACTAAGCTCAGCGAAAATTCCACCATTTCTAACACCGGGGATTTCCACATCATCAGGAAAGACAGAAACAGAAATCACGGAGGAGGATTGGCCGTCATTCTTCACAGGTCGAATTCCCTGGCCTCACTACCCAATCCAATCAGAGCAGATCAGTTCCTTGAACAACAAAGCATCACTATCATAGTAGAGAGCATCGAATTGCATCTCGTGAACCTTTATATCCCACCTAATGATTCATGCCCTTCAGGTTATCACCCTTCACTTGAGCATCTGCTCTCGGGTGACAATAAAATCCTGCTTGGCGACATGAATGCTCATCACTCTTCCTGGTACTCTGGCCACTCATCAGATCTCCGTGGTACTCAACTCGCTGACCAAATTGAGGACTCAGATTTGAGAATAATAAATGAAGATGCCCCCACAAGGGTGTTTGGCATTCATTCAACAGCACCTGCTCCTCGTTTCTTTCCTCCATCACCTGGTCAACACTAGTCACTTTTGGGTCAGATCACCTTCCCATCATAGTCTCGATGGAAGGCACAGACACTATCGCACTGCTGACAGAAAGACCTACCTTAATCACAGCAAAGCGAACTGGCCAGGTCTCGAAACCTTCTGCCACCATGAATTCGGCATCTTATCTCCACCTATAGACCCAGTCGCAGGCGAAAAAATTTTTCGAAAGATAGTGGCTAAAGCCGCTGCTCGCTTCATTCCTGCAGGCAACTATGCGACTCTTCGCCCGAGTTTCCCAGCAGAAGCTGCAAGACTCGCAATCGAACGTGACAATGCTCGTCGTGCAGATCCAAACGACGGTAGTGTTCAATTATTCAAACAGTGCCAAGAGAAAATTCGTTCTTTATCAATCGCACATTTGGTGCATGTTATTTTATGATTTATGTCGGTCGTTCCTTTTTCGAACTGATTAGAATTCCGCTTGGCCACTGATAGTTGTAAGATGATACGACGGTCGTTCCTTCTATGAAGAGATTAGAATTACCGCTCGGCCACTGATAGTGCCAGTTTTTTGGACGGTCCTTCTTTCTATGAAGTAATTACCGTATTTTATTGATGGCATGCAGATGGTGTGAAATTCCGTTGCATGCTATCTTTACATAGATAATAATGTATACACAAGTTGTGTACTTCGTTGTAATGATTTTCATATTTTAAAGATTTTCTGCAATGTTGCACGAAACATAGCAATATAAAATACTGACATTTTCCGTAGTGCGCAATGCGCATACAAAACGACTTAAGCGTACAAGCCATCCAAGTACATCCGACTATCCAGGTCATTCCAGTTTTTGACGGATGATGTAAGTTTGCGAGAGCGACAAGTGGAAGCGGATATGCTATTTGCTAAAACAGCGGTTAGCTTGCTGGTAGCTTGTGGGCTAAGCTACACTCTTAGAAATATTTGTGTAATTTTGCACTCATTAAACTGGGCAACTAATAACCTAGTTTAATGAGTGTAATTTTACACACATTTTAATTGTACACATCATATGTGTATTCGTTATGTGTAAACTTCCACACCAAATGCTTAAATAGTCGAAACGTTATGTGTGTGAAGCTAAGAACCAAATGTTTAAATTTACCTTGAGAAGTACTCTTTGGATGTGTAATTTTAAATCCAACCCTAGTTAAATTACTTGGACTTTGTCTTTATTTGTTTTTCCAATTTATACATTTTGTAACTTACATAATCTTATATATAGATACGTAAACATTTAAAAATATATAATGAAGAAAAAAAATCAAACAACCAATTTTTGGTACATTTTCCGATTGGAAAATGCATGCCGAGCACTCGTACTCGTACAAACACTTAAAATCTACATTTTTTTTTTGTTTTTATGCATGTTGTATAAATGCTTCTAATACAATTTTAATTCTTTTATTTCGCATTTATGCATTGCGCTTAAACACTATTAGTTATAATAACTTATTACTTGCACTAGAATAATTAACTGCTGACGAGGATCCTCCGGATTATATGAAATGTATTAAATTGTTTAATTAATGCCGAATGAAGAATTTATGCGACTGCTGCAATTTTTCACGATTTCACGGGTAGCGTCTTTTCAAGTTTTTACATGTTGTTGTTTGCGAAGCTACATACTCTGATAGTAAATTTCAAAGAAACTTACGCGATGTATGTTTGATTTTACTTTTTTGGGTTAAATTAACACTAAATGTATTTAAAAACGACCAAAGTTTGAAATTTTATCAAAAAATTCTGCAATGTTAAACTCCTAATGTTCAAAGTCCAATTTCAAACATTTTTTGCACATATTTACACACTTTTCTGTTGAAAAATAAACACTGTAGTATAGCATTTTTACATGCACTTTTTAGAGTGTACTCCATTACCCGAAAAAAACTTATCAGCCGTCCAGAAAATACTAGAAAAAGTGTATGAAACCCCAGAGCCCGAGCGATTAATCGGCTTCAGCCGTTATTGACCGAAAATACACATTCGGCTTCGGTTTGTCAAATATGGCCGAAATTTTTATTTTGTTCAAAGTGTGGAATATTGGAATAATTAGCACCGCATATCCAATGCTTTACTAAGAATTTTAAAACATGATTTTTAAAAATCCAATTTTTCTTATACACTTTATATTGCAAAATCCGAGGCTCAAGGAGCTGACAGAAAAACGTCAATTTGGCTTGAAAAATGGGCTTTTGGGTGTAAAAAACGTCAAAATGGTTACATGCTAGATTTGTGAAGAACAAACGGTAATGGTACCATAGAAAGAACAAAATTTGTATTACTTGTTAAATCGAATGTATTTTAATAGAGTAATAAGTATTTTGTGTGGTTTTATACTCATTTTATGAGTTTAATACCATATTTTACTAATATAAAAACAATTAATAACAAAACAAAAAAATATAGTACTTATTCTTTAAAGTTTCACATTGCGTTCATATATATGTATTTAAATCTATATATATAAAAGAGACGTGTATGTTTGTCTCGAGTAGACGCGAAAACTACAGCACCGATTCTCACCAAAATTTATATATGTGTTCTAGGGGTCGTGAGTCGTGACATAGGATTGGTTTTGACACGCCCACTTTTACCGCCCACAAGTTAGAAAATACGTATTTCTCTCACATTTGTGAATCTTTTAAAGCAAATACCATATGATCAACAGTCAACTTGGTTGCCACCCAGGACTTAATTTTTCCCCACCCAAGCAGTGTTACCATATCTGCGGTGTTTTTTACCTTTCGGTTTCTTTCAAAGTATGAAATCGATTTGCTAAAGTATTTCACGTCGATGTACCGATCACAAATTTCAACAACTTCGTGTATTTTCAACATTAATTGCAGCAGGGAGTAATAATTAAGGTTATTTCCATTTGATTGCATGTAACTTTTCAACAATGGAAAAAACCTAAGGCAATGCCAAAATAACACGGCTTCTCCTTGAGTATTACATATTCGCAATTCCATAATTTGCCCCAATCTCCCAGTGCACATTTTACGCCCACTTTCACAGTACTTCATTTCCACTTAAATGCATTTGCCATTTACATTCCAAATAACTACGGAAAAATGTCTATTGTGAATGGAAATTAAATTATACCCATCTTAATGCTCCTACACACTGCCGCGAAATTTCCCCAAAAATTGCTCAAAAATTGCAAGGCGATATTCGGCTCGGACAAATTTTTTCGTGCTGAAAAACAAATGCATATCATTCGAGAGCGCACTATCGTTTTTTCAAAAAAGTACCACGACACCAACGAAAATTTGCATTCATGTGTGGCGACCTTAAATGCTCACGGCGAAAGTCGCCCACTTTCACAGTAATCCTACACACAGTACTTCATTACAACTTAAAATACCCAAAATTCCGCCGCCGCGGTACTTTCTCGAAAATTCTTCCAGCAAAGATATTGGAATAAAAAAATTTGTTTGCGGTGAAAAATTTCAAAGCTACAACTAAAAATGTGTATCATTTATAAATTTTCTTTAAAAAAACGCAGTATCGCATATTCAAGCAACATTTTTGTTCAAGTTCCGTACCGGTTGTGGAATTTCGCGTTGGCTTATGGGGACCTTAATGCGGCCAAACCGCCATTAATATTACGAGAAGACGTCCATTGCGAATGAAAATTAAATTAAACTTGACTTAAATGTACACACTGCAATTGGCCTTTTCGGCAAATAAGCACTGCAAAATTGTCCCAACAAGTTATAGAAATCACTTTCTTCCCCCAAGAAAAATTTACAAAAACACAACAGAACGTCTCTCAATGTGGCAACACTCCTCACAGACGGGGCGCTCAACCAGTGCAGCCAACTTAAGGCAAATTTCCCTTCCTAAGGGAATTTTTGGTTTAAGTGTTTACACTGCCGGGCCATTTTGTGCGAGCATTCGGCTACGTACCAAAGCTCAAAGATCGTAATCCAGTCGTTTGCACCGGCCCAGCGAAGCGGACCGGGCCCAGCTAGTAGAAAATAAAACGTAGGAAAAACACTAAAACTCAAAGAATTAATATGCTTGTAGAACGTTTGCTTCAAATATACTACTTTTGAATACAAACTTAAACAAAAAACAAACAAAAAACATTTGCTCCAAATTAAGTCGTTTTACCGCAAATAACAATTAAATTTGCAACAATTTGAAAAAGTTTCCAATAAAAGTATTGCATTTTACTTTTATTGGAAACGTTTTTAAATTGTGCAAATGTAAAACTAATTATACCCCCACACTCACTGTGGCAGGGTATACTAACTTTGTCACAACGTTTGTAACGCCCATAAGGAGGCGTGTCCGGTATGGAAAAGTATATATATTCTTGATCAGTATCACCTCCTGAGTCGATTTAGCGATGTCCGTCTGTCTGTCCGTCCGTCTGTCCGTCCGTCTGTCCGTCCGTCTGTCCGTCTGTCTGTCCGTCTGTCCGTCCGCACGATAGCGGTCGCAGTTTTGGAGATATCGACTTGAAACTTTTTTTACATGTTTTTCTCGTGAATACTGAGATCAAGTTCGAGAATCAGCCAAATCGGACAAAAACTGGGCGTGGCTCCCATACACCGAAAAAAAAGGTAAACATTTTTCAAGTCTTTTTTATTGTTGTATTCCATTGGAAATGTTTAGAAACTTATTTTTGACATGGTCCGAGGTTCCGAAGCCACATATATAAGGGTCTAAATGGGGTCGTGAGACCAATTTTTTTTTTTTCGGATTTGATTGGAAATTTTTAGAAATGGATTTTGGACATGGTTTGGGCTCCAAAACCACCTATAATTGGCTCAAAATAGGGTCTTGAGACCACATTTTATGTTCGAGGTACTTCTTTCTACTGTGTGGGGGTATTTCAACTTCGGTATAGCCGAAGATAGTCCACTCTCTAGTTTTTAATAAACGTTTACATTGCTAACATCGAATTCGATATAAGCATTGTTTTTATCGACCAGAACGGAAGTAGCTCAGTGGCACATCGTGAATGTGCGGAACTTATAACCTTACGTTCAAATCCTGGCTGAGCTGAAATTGTTATTTTTTTTCGTTGTTTTGTTGTTAGTTAGTATATGAACTCTTTTTAATTATACCATGTTGAAGACGCCGTGCCATTGAGTTAATTAAAGACTTAATACAATTTTGGGGTTTATACCGGGGCTGCAAGCGGGCCAGCCCAAAACAGGTATGCTACGCGTACTCAAGAACCGTTTTGTTGCCTTGGATAAATGAATTGCAGCGTTATCTCGGGGTGTCCTTGGAAAGACCCCGAGTGGTTTTTTTTCGACCAAAATGGACAGACATAGAGCTACTTGATGAAGAAACGGCTGAAGACGAGTGGAAATAATGCTGCAATTCATTCATCCAATATGCTGCAATTCATTCATCCAATATGCTGCAATTCATTCATCAACATGCTATAATTAAAAAGGGTTCATATACTAACTACTAACAATTAAACAAAAATAATATTTATAATATTTCAGAAATTTTTATAGTTTGGCCTTATCATTTGTTCGTATGAAATAAATTTTATTTATTTATCAAAAATATTTGAGTGCATGAATTTAGTCATCTCTAAGTTAATTTAATTAATTGTTAGTACAACTTAATATTTGGCAATAAATATGCCCTGTATCAGTAATGCAATAAAAGATTTTTATCATTTTGATCTTGGTCTTATCATTACTTCGTGCAGTGTATAGTCAAGCCAAAGCAAGTTAATGTAAGGGTTATAAAAACAGTACTTTCGCGTACTGTTGAGTACAGTACATGTAATGTTAAAAACAGTTACGTCTGGCACCCCTAGCTGTATAGAGTATATACAGTAGGGGTCCGAAGACGTTGCCTTGGGGTACACCGGCAAGAATATCTATGAAAAACGAAACAAAATTTTTTCCATACAAAAGTGGGCGATTTTGCACATGACAAATCGCCCACCTTTTTGGGCAATTTTACTTTTGCCGATTTTTCATAAAGCATTTAAAAAAAACCGACCGACAAAAAATCATCCAACAAAAAGTTTCATAAAAATAATAAACTGTTTACGCATCCTTCTGAATTGGAAAAATTATACAAACAGCCTAATTAGTCCGGAAATAGTCAAAAAAGATTGAAAAACAGCTAAAAATTTTAATTTAGGACGGACAATAAAAACCTAGACGCGTTGGTCATATGTCCGAAACTTTTTTAACAACAAAATTGTCGTTAAAAATACTATATAATTAAAAAAAATCTTTAAAAAATATACATTTTTAGCCATTTTATTGAACTTAAAAGTTGTATATTTAAAAAAAAAACACCCTCTCTACATATAGTCATGTTGGGGTAGTGAGGTTTACAACAATTGAATATTTTCAATTAATTGATTTTTTTTATTTATTGAATATTTTTAATTAATTGAATATGTTCAATTAATAGACATTGAATATTTCAATGCCAATTAAATATTTTTTAATTGGCATTGAATATTTAAATGCCAATTAATAATTTTTTAATTAGAATTGAATATTTCAATGCCAATCAAAATATTTTTAATTATAATTGAAAATTTAAATGGGCATCTGATATGCCCATTTATGATCAGACCCTCATCTCAACATTTGCCGAAGACACCGCAATATTGTGCTCACACTCAGACCCCAAAATGGGATCACAACACGTGCAACAGCATTTAAACATATTGCAAAATTGGTTATCACCAAAGCTGGGCATAGTTAATCGAGAATTTAACTTCGTTAATTCAGTAATAGTTAATCAAAAATTTAACTTCGTTAAATTAAAAAGTTAATTTCGTTGAAAAGTTAACTTCGTTAAAAGTTAAATTAAATAGTTAAATTTTCTATAGAAAACAAAACAAAAATTTTTTTTTTTGACAAAAAACATAAACAAAACATTTTAACTACATTCAATTGAATGCCAGCACTCACAGACCCTTTTTTCGATCGGTTTCAGCCTTCTATATGCCAATTTTCTTTAAAAAAATGATAAAAATTTTTATCAAAAGCGAAATTTCGTGTATGAAACAATTTACTTATATACAAATTTTATTAGAATATTAAATAATAATAATGAAACGAGTGAAGTTTGGTTAAGAACAAATATCACAGGCCACAATGGCGTTCTCAGTTTTTCGCCATTTTGAGAAATGGAAAATACGATGTAAACATCCCGACGATATAAACCTCACGTGATGGCTGAGAACGCCATTGTGTTTAGAATGGTCCATTCATACATAAAAATAGAATATAAAATACTTCGAAATATATCGGCAAGTGTATTTAATTGTTTTGTGAACAAATTTTTAAATTAAATGTATCAGTTCAAACATAGTATGAATTCCTAAATTTTACTTTTTTTTTTTTTATTTTTTTACATATAATCAAAGTTAACTAAATGAAAAAGTTAATGGTTTTCGAAATTAACTGAAACGTTAAAAGTTAACCAAAAATTTAACTTATTTAATTAACTATTAACTAATGAACTAGTTAATGCCCAGCTTTGGTTATCAGAATTAAAGTCAATGAGTCTAATAGCGCACATATAACCTTCACCCCCAGGAAAGACACATGCCCCACGCTTAAAACAAATGATAGTGTTATACCACAATGTACCGAAACTAAATATCTTGGTATGCATCTCGATCGCAGGCTTACCTGGAAAAAGCACATCGAGACTAAAATTACACAAATCAAACTTAAAAAACTCGAACTCAATTGGCTACTATCGAAGCAATCTAGGCTCAACAACGCATATAAAATCCTTTTGTACAAAAGTGTAATTACACCCATATGGGCATATGGGATTGAACTCTGGGGAACAGCATCTCCGTCAAATATGGAGAAACTGCAACGGACGCAGTCGAAAATTCTGCGACAAAACTGGGAGCACGTATGGTACATAAAAAATGCACTCACAAACAGAGATTTGCAAATACCGACAATGTCCGAAAAAATCCCTTAACGTATGCAGATAAGCTTAAATTGCATCCAAATAATCTAGCTGGAAATTTGGTTAGACCCACCCGACCCCTACGTCTAAAGCGTAACTATTCTATTGCATTTGAATATATAGCCCCGGAACCCTCGTCGTTTCCGACTTCCCGATTATACCTGCAGCCCAGCCAGTCGATGCCAACATCGTACGATGTCAACATCACCTTGATGCCGCCATAACCATCGATTATTGCATAACGTTATCCAAATCGTTGAATTAGGGCAACAAGCATTTGTATACATTGTTAAATGTTAATTAAATTGTTAAATTCTATCGTTCAAAATTATTGTTAGTTCTAAGTATTTAGTAAGATCCAATTAAACAAAATATGAAATTCACAAAAAATTCGTTGCTTTTTTGTTTGATTTGAATTTCAAAATCCAGTCGAACTTAAAGAAAAACTTGATCGATGTTCGACTGGAAGTTTCTCAAAAAATCTGGCTTAAAATTCCAACCACAATTGAACAGAAATTCTCTACAATTTACATTCTCTGGTTTGTGCTTGCAAAACATTATTGTATGTTGCTTTCCACTCTCTTCTGCGTATAGATCGCTGAGAGGGCAGAATTCGAAGTTTTTTATATGGAGTTTTTCTCTCTCTCTCTTTATTCACAATGATCAGGGAATGATTGCAAGTACGATTACAAGTAATGGTAATCAAAATTTTTTGAGTACCATTACCCATTACTTGTAATCGTACTCAAAAAGTAATTGTAATCTTACACGCACAGCTCTGGGTAAATGCTAGTTTAAAAAAAAATCTCAAAACATATTTTTATACCCCCACACTCACTGTGGCAGGGTATACTAACTTTGTCACAACGTTTGTAACGCCCATAAGGAGGCGTTTCCGGTATGGAAAAGTATATATATTCTTAATCAGCATCACCGCCGGAGTCAATTTAGCGATGTCCGCACGTTAGCGGTCGCAGTTTTGGAGATATCGAATTGAAATTTTGGGTACATGTTTTTCTCGTGAATACTGAGATCAAGTTCAAGAATCCGGCCAAATCGGATAAAAACTGGGCGTGGCTCCCATACACCGAAAAAATAGGTAAACATTTTTCAAGTCTTTTTATGGTTGTATTCGATTGGAAATGTTTAGAAACGTATTTTTGACATGGTCCGAGGTTCCGAAGCCACTTTGGTGGATTTGATTGGAAATTTTTAGAAATGGATTTTGGACATGGTCCGGGCTCCAAAACCACCTATAATTGGCTCAAAATAGGGTCTTGAGACCTATTTTATATTCGAGGTACTTCTTCCTACTGTGTGGGGGTATTTCAGCTTCGGTATAGCCGAAGATAGTCCACTCTCTAGTTTTTTGTTGAAATTTATTCGGTATTTCATATATCAATCAATTTTATTTATATTAAATTTTCAATACTTTAAAAATGCGATATTTCGCACATCGATACAAAATTAAACTATGTTTCGATGTATCAATATCGACATTTTTGGAAGTATCGCCCATCCTTAAAATTCAGTGAATAATCACACAACTGATGTCTCCGCTAAATGCGCCCATTTTCAATTTTCAAAATTTCGTTTTCTAATATCGAATTTTTTGTGTTAATTAACAAAATATTTTCTATTATTAATAAATCTTTAAGTGTCATATTATAACAAACCATGGCATCAAAATCACGGAAATTTAACAAGCAATAACTCTATTTGAAAATAAACTAATGTTAATAGGGTAATATAAGGAGAAAAAAAATTATTGAAGTATAAAATAGAAAATTCATTTGGAAACACAATAGTGCGTTATAAAAAACAAATGTAAATTAGAGCTATACACTGTTATAAGGGAAATTACCTTTCCAATGAGATCAAAAGTGCATTTCTATCTTATATGGATAAGAAGTTATTTACAAAAACCTGAAAACAAAAATGTTTATCATTAAAAAAGTTGCCTGATTTTTAAAATGAAGTGGGTGGCTAATTTCCCCAGAGGAAATTCCTGCGCACTGGCCTGGTGCACATAAAATTCAATGCATTATTTTTCTATCTGCTTTTTATTAATATAATTCGCCGAACTCATTCATGATATAGATCTTTTTTTAAAGGATGGATCCTCAATAACTAGCCCTCGTCGTATTGGTAGTGGTCGCTTGCAGCAAAATAAATGGACGTCCCTTTCACAACATGGAAACCAAACGAAATCAGAAAAGACCAATTCGTCACCCAAGCAATTGTGCGAAAACAACTTTTCCGAAAAAATTAAGTTTTTGCAATTTTTGGGCAATGGTCATAGCAATGATATGCAACCGCCTCCAACATTAGCATCCATTAATGTGAACCAATCCAAAGAGAAGCCGCATGCAATGGCTGCCAATTCCAATTACGTTAAGCGCGTTATGTCTGGATTTCTTGTGGTGTCAAATTTGAAAGATCGGAATTCGGACGAAAAAGGTCACCGTCGTTATAAAAATCAGAGTGAAGAACCAGAATGGTTTAGTTGTGGTCCAACTTCCCGATTAGACACAATTGAACTATGTGGTTTTGACGAGAATGAAGAACTTCTGCTGCCCGAAAAAAGCGTCGATGAGGAACTAGAAATGAGCGGGGATGTCACCAAAGAAAACCGCAATGAAAATTCCAATAAGGTATGTATAAACTAAGGTAATTCATATAAATAAATGAATATGTGGCACTATGGCCTTCCATTGATCTTGGCCGAACTTCTAGATGCAACTTCTTGACTTCGTTTTTGTAATTCTGTGTGTTGCAGAAGCGATACAGTTTAGTCCCGGTTCCCGGTAATAGTGCGGAAAACTTGGGGTACGCTAATACAAGATTAATGAAAATTTTTTAAATCAGCCCACGTTTGACTCTTGCACAAAGAGGTCAAAGCTCGATTTAATTCAATAAAAACACAAATATAAAAAGTTTGAAAAAAAAAGATTTAAAATATGCATTGTAACGAGAAAAAAAAAAAACAAAATTAGAATAATCCCCTTTTTACAAAGTATTTTTTTCTCTTCTAAAAATTATGAATTGTTTGTATGAAGTTCTGCACTATTACATTTCGATTAGCGAAAATTTTGGTTTTTCGGTCCACCCTAATGCACTTGGAAATCACAACTAGTCCAACGCATTCTTTAACTCTCCCGTAGCCAAATTGATCTGCGTTTTCGTTCCTTTATTGTGCCTATGAGCCAATACCCAAAACCACTTAAAAAATCATCGCAAAGAATGAATTTCTTAGACCGCAAAACGCACACGCAAATTCCCACGCACAAAAGGGTTGAAATAACAGAAGCATGCTGACCAGTGTTACCATATTTACAGATTTATCTTTTTTTTTTTTTACAGATTTTTTGAGCTCTGTCAGATTTTAAGATTTTCTCCCAAAAAAAAACCACAGATTTGTTGTAAACGTAACAGATTTTACAGATTTTTACAAAATAAATTAAAATATACTCTGATTTTTCTTATCTCGATAAAAAATGTATTTTGGAGTAAATGAAGATCATGTAACACATAACAACAAGAAATCTCAATTTCGTTTTACCACTGTAGATTTAATAAGAAAAAGGTAATGAACAAGAAAACTAAAAAAATCGGTTTTATCTTATTGTTGCATCTCCAATTATTATGCGGCAAGTGCGCTAGCTTTTTAATTCTAAAAATGTATTTACTTTTGCAAAGTGGTTTGTTATTGAATAGCACAAATTTTGGCATCAAAAATGGTTTTACTCCAGGAAAAAGGTCGAAAGTAAGTCAATTTTTAAATATGATTTTCTCGCTTAAAGTGCCATGGTACTCATTCGAACGGTGTTTTCAGTAGTACCCAAGTTTAAATTCTTAAAATTTCGGAAGGCAATATAAATTTTTAAAATAGGCTGTACCTAATTAACTGGCAGTAACTATATGTCATACATTTTTTTTTTGGAAAAAAGATTTTTTTCTTGGAAATTAAAAATTTTTGTGAAAAAATATGGTAACACTGATGCTGACATACAATTTTCCATTGTTCTTGCGCCGAGATCAGTGAAAAAGACCTGTTTATGACTATCTGCTCAATATGTATGTGGTTGCTATCGACACCACCTAAATTGCATTTAAATATTTTTATTCACACCGTCTTCTTCGGTGTCAAATTTTGAAAATGCCTAAATATAAGCGCATAACTACGGATATTGAAAAAAACCATTTCCACAATTTTTTGCAATTAAAAATGCGTTGATATGAGATAGTACGTGCCTTTCAGTTGAATGATGATTTTCATTTCCAATAAGTACTTTCTTACTTGTTCGAAGCTTCATTAGTAATAATTAACTACATACATACATGTAATCAACAAATTAGTATGCGGCTTAAAATGCATAATTCCACATATCTAACACATAAATATCGATTTCAATAACAACAAAATAATCCAATCAACTAATATTGTTAACAGCACAAAAAACCATTTCATACATTAAAAAAAATTTTGCTCATGAGCAGAAAAAAAATAGTTAATGAGCAAAAAATTTCTTTCTCATGAGCAGTTAGCAATGAGCAACTTCCTTACTCATGAGCAGTGAGCAAAACCAAAAATTGTTTGCTCATTGCTCATGAGCAGTAATCCCGGGATCCCGGGATTAGTCCCGGGATTTCGATTTTTTTCAATTCACCCAAAATTTAGTATAAAAATGTTATTACATCGAATTGAATTGCTTTCAATATACCCATACTATAATCTAGCAATATATTAAATATATTCAAGGTTTTTATTGGATTTTTTTAAATTGAATTTATCACACCTATGATTTGGAATATTAGAAAAAAGTTTGAATAACTTTAAAAATCTTGGGTTTCCGGTCAGAATAAGATCATTTTAAAAATGTGTCGTTTGATCCACATTTCTCGAACAACTCTTGAATGGAATAGTTTGTCGAACATTTTAATATACGGAACTGGAACTTGTATTTCATGTCCCGAAAGATGTTCGATGTATTTTTTGATCCGATTTCCATTTAAACAAAATGGATTTGAGTGCTTTATAGTCTACTAATTTGTAAACAGTTTGGAACTATTTTTTGCTTAAATTTGTTGACGTAATGAAAATATGCCTAAATTGCCTTCACGCATTGGTACATATAAAAATATGCGTATTGCATATAAAAATATGCGTATTGCATATTTTTATATGTATAACTCATATAGTTTATGTACGAGTATATCAATAAACCTTTCGCCAATTTTATTTAATTTTTTTCTTTAAAACAAAATAAATAATTTTTCCAAACCAATAAAATCAAATGAAACACATTAAATTTCCAAAAATATCCGACTTTTCGAAGTTTTTTTCCTGAATGCTTATCAACATTTTTTGGATGAAAAACTATGGTCCTTGCTAAAACTAAACCATTCAGAAAGAAATTATTCATGATAGAAAAAGCTCCTGAATTTATAAATTTTTTCTAAACAGATAGAATTTAATTGATTAATTTTTTCCCAATATAAAAGGCATATTTTTGGAAAAATTGCTCATAAATCTTGTCCCGAAAATCCCGGGATTAGTCAGTGCGAATCCCGGGATTTTCGGGACAAACAAAGATGCCTAGTGAGTAGAGCCCGACCGATAAGCATTTTCAGGCCGAAGCCGATGCCGAAGATCAATTGGCATCCTATTACTTCGGCCGACGCCGAAGGCCTATACCGAAACCGAAGCCGATACTTTAATAAAAACCCTTTAAAAACATGGTTTTTTCGTGTATTTTCATTCAAATTCGAGTATATAAACACATATTTAGTTTTTTTATTAACTAAAAATTTATTTAAATAAATAATAAAAGTAAAAAAGAATTCACAAACAAATTTGGGCCTCCTAGGTCAAAACTAACAGTAAGAAAAATTGGATTTTTTTTAAAATCATTTTTAAAAATTTGGAGTAAAGCTTTAAATAATGGGAATTTAGTAGAAATGGTAGAGAATTCTTCAAAGAATAAATCCATCTAAGTAGCTATTTTTTAAGAACTCCCCAAATCCGCCAGGTGATGGGCAAAGGATTTTCTAGTTGATGGTAAAAACCACCTGTGAAGCTTTGAACTTTAAATGTAAATTGTTGGCGCAGCAATTTGGGATACTTTTCTAAAAGGTAGAATCCTTCCGTGTGCCTCGATGATTACTAAGTTAAATTTTAATCATATTTTTTGTTTTGTGGGCCTCTTATGTCCCATTGGAAATTCCATCAATTACACAATTTTACATCAAGTTTCAAGAAAATCAGTAAGACCCTTTAGATGCGATGTGGGCTAGAAAATCGTATCGTAAAAAATTAGTTTTGGTTTTCGGTGTCGAAAAAAAAAGGAAAACGGCCGAAGCCGATGCCGAAGCCGATTAATCAGTCGGGCTCTACTAGTGAGTACTCAAAAATTAGTTTTTCCGAACCCTGATGTCGGTCTAGATAAACGCGGAAAATTCACCCGGAAAAGTTTGAAAATAGTGAAAATAACCAAATTCTCTGCATAATTCAATATATTTGTAAGCGAAAGCTTGCAGGATCATCATTATTAATAATCAAGTACACCATTGCATACTTTCTGAGGTTACCATAATTTATCTTTCAGTTAGCATAGATTAGATCCATAGATTACACGTACCGCCGTGGTGATGTTTGTTGCACACATACCACTAAGGCATTCAATCCCGGGATCCCGGACGTTTTCTCAATCCCGGAAACCCGGGATTTTAAGTTCGGAATCCCGGGATTAAAAAAATGCATTTTTTATGCATGGTTTAAGATATTTTGGACGTTTTTCCACAAAAATACAGCAGTGCATTTTCTTTCAATCTAATTGGTAAATTAAAAAACCCACTTTTGTAGATTTAGTACACACACAAAAATTTAAAAAATGTCAATAACGGTTAACAAACAATTTTTATCGATCTGCATTTTTTCAGTTAAAAAAATTTTTTTTTTTTTTACATAAAAGATATATGCTAAAATTATTTTGATGACCATATATTGAAAACTTTACGAATTGGATAAATGATTTTGTGTGTGTTTTACTTTTGAATAGACACCAATTTCAATAGTTTTAAGCAACAATTGGTGTTTCCGTTCCCGCTATAATACTAAAACTACTGAAAGTAAGTTTTTCGTGTTAAGCATGAATAGGAGCTGGCAAAATTGTATGATTATATTCGGATTCAACGGGTCAAAAAAAAATTATTTGTTCGATCAATCTAATTTAAAAAAAATTACTTTTTGTTTGACTAACTATATTTATTTTAAATATTATTTGTTTGGTTTAATGTAATCGAATTAAACTTAAAGTATTGTTGCAACAATTTTTTCTTTAATTTTATATTAACTATTGTATTTAATTGGAAAATCCCGAACCAATCCCGGGATTTTAATTTCAAATCCCGAAATCACGGGATTTTCCAAACGGGGCGGCCCCGTGCTGCTAAATGCACGCAGCGACTCTGTCTGATTTTCTTTTCAGCCCGCCCGTCGTTGCGCCAATTGACAAGTGCCTTGCTTATGAACAACTTCCAGCGACTTAGTAAGTGTTGATCTCATCTTGTATGCACGTTGCGCGGTCTATGACAAAAACCACCAACTCGCTAAACTGCGTGCGCATCGTAGCTTACTCGTGCATTGTGTTGTTACCCGCGCCATCTATCTGTCTCGACGAACGAACAATGACAGATACCACTTTCGCAGTTAAAAGTCACATGTTGAGGGCCGTGAGCGGGCACGGGCTTTCAAGTAGACTGCGAGCTAGCCCACGCCGCCTGTCTGACTCGTCGAGTGCGCAATACACAATCTACGAGTAAAAGCGCGCGATCACACTCAATGCGACGATGCGCACGCAGTTTGACCAACACGTGCTAAGCGGCACTCAACATGGCACTTGGAACTGCGATCCGAATTTATTCGGCGCTCGTAGTATGCCTTTCCATCGCTACTCGACACCGGTGCATTTGTTTTGAAGAGTAGAATGTGACCAAATTTCACGAGGCCAAGGTTTTTCGGCACCCTGAGGCGAAGCAAATTGTATTCAAACAAAAATCACCAAGCTTTTTTAAACGAGTAAAAATTAAAAAAATGTTTGAGATATGTGGAATAACCATTGCCTGCAGATTATATTTTAAAAAATATATATATTTTTAAATACAAATTTTAGGGTTTTTGAAAAGAAATATACTTTATTTCTGTTCAAGACATTATTTCGAAATTCAGAATGTCGTTTTATCTTATATAATTATCTTTTTAAATTGGGTAAGATTATTCTTCTAGCTATAGTAGTTATAAGCTAAAGAGTGAGGACACCTCCGCATGCCATTTTGGACATGGTGACAGGGAAAACAAATTATATTTAAAGTTTGTGTAAAAGTCACATAAATAACTACAAATACCATTTTTGACCCACTAATGGGAGAGTTCGGAACCTCGGACCATGTCCAATCCGTTTCTTAATATTTCCTTACATTACGTTACATGGGACCCAACCCGCCGGGGAGCATATGCCACCCCCCACTTTTTTAAAAACTAAAAACTCTTTGAAATTATCAGTATGGGTAGTTTGTGCATATATCGATAAAGTTTCTTCCCTAAGCACATAACCTTTCTACCTCAATCGTGATCACGGCAAAAAGTGTTTGTTTGTTTTTAGGGGTTGTAAAGATCGACGTTGAGCTAAGAAAAAAGGACTTTTAGCTGTGTTTATTCTGCTAAGCATTAGGGCTATAGCGGAAGTTAGATGTTATAGATATGATAGTTATTTATTGAATTTAGGTATTTGAATTGTTTGTTAGGAAAAGAAGAATTTCCGATTTTGTTTTTTGAATTGAATTGTTGAAATTAATTGCATTGTAGATATTATTGAAATCGTCGCACGCTGCTCTGAACGGTTCAAATTTCATATAGTTGGATTTGGCTATTTTTACTTGAAGTAAATTTTAATTTCTTGTTGCGCGGGAAGGTACTTTAATGTTTAATTTGCTCAACAGACATTCACTATTAACATTGCCTTGTAGAATTTTGAAAATGAATATTGAATTAAGCATTAGTCTACGGTTTTTTTAGCGACGGAAGAAAAATTAGTTTTAAACGATTTTCGTATGTTGGAAGATTAACATCTGGATTCCAAGGCAATCCACGTAAACAAAAAATCTAAAACTGTTTCTGCACTGATTCTATGGTATTGATGTAACAGTTATAACGAGGGCACCACACAATAGATGCATACTCCAAAATAGGACGGACAAGAGAAATATATAAAAGTTTAGTGATATAAGGATCATCAAACTCTTTTGACCAGCGTTTAATAAAGCCTAGAACACAATTTGCTTTGTTGATAGTTTTATTCACATGCGTGTTGAAACAAAGTTTTGGATCCATAGTTATTCCAAGATCTTGAAAAGAATTTAATGTTTCAAGTTCTTCATTTTCGATTTTATAAGTGTGTAAGATAGGGTTCACTCTTCTAAAAGTCATTTGTTTGCATTTCTTCAAGTTGAGATTCATATTGTTTATTGTACACCAGTTACATAGCTTGTCAAGGTCCGCCTGTAAAGTTATTGTTTCACGTTTGTCATTGAATGAGTGGAAAAGTTTGACGTCATCTGCATACATTAAAATATGGCTATTTTTGATGATAGATGGTAGATCATTTGACACCCTCAGATTGAAAAAAACCCTGAACAAAAAGTGTTTGCGAAAAAACCGTGGAAAAAATTTTGAATGAAGAAGCCGTGCAATGTGAACGAGAACGAATTTTGGTGCAAGAAAGCTTAGTATGAAAAACTGATGGAGCGGCCATCAGACTTTTACGCCAAAAAGCTTTTTATTAATTTTCTGTGAAAAATTTTGTTATGCAGATTTTTTTTCAAAAAGTTCTTTTCATAAGAATTTTGTACAAAACATTATTTTGAAGAAATTTTGAGCTAAATATTTGTTTATAATTATATAAACAAAAATTCTGTCAATAAAATGTTGATTTAAAAAAAAATTTTGTGTTGTGCAACTAAATTTGACATTTAAAGAACAAACAATTTTCGTAAAAATTTCATTTAAAAAAATTAATTGAAAATTTGTTTTGTTTTTTACTTAAAATACAGAAGCTGTTTGGTTTTGAATTTTTTCAATTTTAGGAACATGTTTGTGTTTTAAGGTGTATCCTTTCGAATTAAAACAAAAGGAAAAAACCAAATACGCGTGGCTGAAAGAAAACAACAACAATAAACGCCCAGGTGTTCATGTCACACATTCCTTCGCTTATCCCACAAAAAAAGAAATTGCTTGTTTATGGTTTACATTCCTCCAGTCGATGGTCAATGCTGGCGCAGCGAATTTCAGAAGGAAAACAATGCGCGAGCTAAAAATGTGTGGAGTCTGAAAACCACCCTTATTTTTGTGCGCAATTAGGAGGTACTTTCTTGCTGCGGCGCGACTTGATCTCGGCGATCATGTCGCGTGCGTAGACGACCTGTTTGCATGTAGAACAGACAAGTAGGCTCCAATTTTCTTGCTGCGTGGAAATTCGCGTGTGTGTTTTGTTGTCTAAGAAATTCTTTCTTGGCGATGATTTTTTAAGTTGTTTTGGGTTAGTCGCGCATATGCAGTAAAGGAACGAAAGTGCGACTTAAAGGATGCGTTGGACTAGTTGCGATTTGCATGTGCGACAAATTTTATGAGTTGTTCGTTTGCAGCATGAATTTACGATGAATAGTTGTAATGCAAACAGTCGAACAGTCGCTGACTTGATTATCGGAAGTTGATTTGGCGACATCTTTCTCCTTTGTATAAGCAACATAAGGAGAAAGGTTAAAGGCTTCAGACAAGTTCGGTGCCAGACCAATTGGTGTAGACAATTGGTCTGAGTCTAAATCTACAACAGGAATCGGAATAATATTTATTTTACTCCTCAAATTTAAATTTTTTCGCGCGCTCTTTGGAGAGACGTAGTCTTCATTTAAAAACTTGAACTCTTTGAAAAAGCTCTCATAATCGGCTAATTTTGTTTGGATGACCGACATCTCATTAACGATTTCTTAAAATCCCTTTCTGGTTTGACGAATCACCCTAACTATAGCCGAGTCGACTTTGCGGCACTCGGTGCAAGACCAACGTAAACCACACTTTCTATCTTCAAGGTCATCAATCAGACGTGCCTTTAAGGAAACACATTTGCAGTGGTAAATGCTTTCACAAAACCAACAAGAAACAAAAGGTTCCTTTTCACTCTTTACGTTACACTTGCGAAGAGAGCACGACATTTTAGTTAAATTGCAAAAATGAAAATAAAAGCAGAAAGGAAAAAAAAAAGAAATAAAAATGTTCAAAAATTTATGATATTCAATTCAAAATTTAGGCACTCTAGTGTATATGAAACAAGTGCCAAAAAGCATGCCCTGAAAAATGATCACTATTTAAGAACCTGTGTAAACAGTTTGAGACGCAGTGGAAAATACTGATAATATCAGAAACGTCAAAAAGGACAGCTCACAGATAAAATATATTGATACAAACAACAAAGTTGTAAATTTTGTTGTTGTTATACTTAGCTTAGCACAGCAGCACAGAATTAGCGAAAATAACACACTAAAATATGAAATTTTCAATATATATTATGCACTTTAGCTAGACTTTGTTTTTATTGTCAATTTAAAATAGCTTTTTAACACAATAGAATTATTCAAAAATGGTTAATTGACTCTTAGCAAAAAAATGCACTACCAAACAGGTTGATAGGGTTGCCAGGTTGGTGATAATATTTTCAGTTTTTGCATTATGAAATTGATATTTTGTGGTATTGTTGCGTTGATATTAATGCATGGAATAAAAGCTCGACTTGATTCAATTTCTTAAAAGTAATCGCACATGGGGCACATACGTCAGAGCATTTTGTATAACAAAACCGACCAAAAAAATTTTAAAGAAGAGAAAAAGAAGAATCAATGATTTAAGCGCAACAATTAGTTTAGAAAAATCGTTTGGAAAGTTGCATTTAACTCGGATCTCATTTACTAATTATACCCCCACACTCACTGTGGCAGGGTATACTAACTTTGTCACAACGTTTGTAACGCCTATAAGGAGGCGTGTCCGGTATGGAAAAGCATATATATTCGGAGTCAATTAAGCGATGTCCGTCTGTCTGTCCGTCTGACCGTCTGTCGGTCCGCACGATAGCGGTCGCAGTTTTGGAGATATCGACTTGAAATTTTGGGTACATGTTTTTCTCGTGAATACTGAGATCAAGTTCGAGAATCAGCCAAATCGGATAAAAACTGGGCGTGGCTCCCATACACCGAAAAAAAAGGTAAACATTTTTCAAGTCTTTTTTATGGTTGTATTCGATTGAAAATGTTTAGAAACGTATTTTTGACATGGTCCGAGGTTCCGAAGCCACATATATAAGAGTCTAAATGGGGTCTTGAGACCAATTTTTTTTTTGGTGGATTTGAGTGAAAATTTTTAGAAATGGATTTTGGACATGGTCCGGGCTCCAAAACCACCTATAATTGGATCAAAATAGGGTCTTGAGACCACATTTTATGTTAGAGGTACTTCTTCCTACTCTGAGTGGGGGTATTTCAGCTTCGGTGTAGCCGAAGATAGTCCACTCTCTAGTTTTTTTTACATTTTGTGAAAAATTTTCCTAAAAAAGTAACTTACGCATGCATTGGTTTAATGTTTTATTTTAAATAAAATATTACATTTACCGAAAAACAAATTTTTAAATTTATTTCCTAAGGTTGGGAGCAAATTTAAAAAGAGAGACAGTTTTTCTGGGTCACACTGTATATAAAGGATATTCATTTAAAGTGGGAAACCCCTCGAAAACGCGAAGTTGCTTAAAACATTTGTCAAATTTCATATGTTTTGACTGCTCATATGCGAACTGAATCGATTCCAAGGGGTTTCCCACTTCATATGAATCGCCCTATAAAATAGACGTGTATGTTTGTTACCTAGGGTAGAAAGGGGCTCATATGCCACCCCCACTTTTTTAAAAACTAAAAACTCTTTGAAATTGACAGTATGGGTAGTTTGTTCTCGAGTCGTTCTCATAGGTTTGAGAAAAACCCTATTTCTCGAGTCGACAACTAATGTGATTTTCGACTCGTTTTCAAAGGTTAGTTCTCGACTCGATATCAAACGTCGTTCTCGAGTCGTTGTCAAAGGTTTGAGAAAAACCCTATTTCTCAAGTCGATAACTAATGTGATTCTCGACTCGTTTTCAAAGGTTACTTCAACAAATAAAAAAGTGAAACGTTAATAATTTAATTTTTAAATTATGTCTGTACCTTTTATTTTGTTAAGTGTAAAAAAATTATCTCTACTTATCAAATATGCAATAAAAACAAAAATACAATTTTAAAATAATTAATTCACGTTTCACTCTTTTTATTTGAAGTCGATTTGAGAAATAACGTTTGAAACCGACTCGAGAACTAACCCTTTTCTCGAATGTAAAACTAACGCTTGAAGCGACTCGAGAACTAACCCTTTCTCGAATCGAGAACTAACGTTTGAAAGCGACTCGAGAACTAACCCTTTTCTCGACTCGAGAACTAACTCCCCTTTTTATTGAGAAAGCTATGATTCTTGAGTCGGTATCGACTCGGTTTCAAACGTTCGACATTAGAGAAAAACCTTTGATACCGAGTCGTTCTCGAGTCGATATCAAACCTAAATGTTTGCTGGGTATACAATTGAATGCCGGCACTCACAGACCCTTTTTTCGATCGATTTCAGCCCTCTATATGCAAATTTAACTTAAAAATAGAGACCGACCGAAATTCGGTTTCGGTATTTCGGCTTTTCGGTTAAAAAAAGCGGTTTCGGCCGTGTTTCGGATAAAATTGTGTTAAATATACTTGATAAACTTGATTCTTATGCATTTTGACACGCTGAATACGAAAATAATAATGAAATTTTTACAGCATGAACCAAAAATTAAAATTTTGTGCAATTTTCATTATTATTTTTGGATTAGGCGTGGCAAAATACATAAGGGAATACCAAGTGGATAAAAGCGGTATGTAACACAAATTTAAGTATTGATCATAGTTTCGAAGAATCAGAAGCGACAAAGAAGACATGTCCCCAATTTGTATTAAAACTAGAGAGTGGACTATCTTCGGCTATACCGAAGCTGAAATACCCCCACACTGTAGGAAGAAGTACCTCGAATATAAAAAAATGTGGTCTCAAGACCCTATTTTGACCCAATTATAGGTGGTTTTGGAGCCCGGAACATGTCCAAAATCCATTTCTAAAAATTTCCAATCAAATCCACCAAAAAAAAATTTTGGTCTCAAGACCCCATTCAGACCCTTATATATGTGGCTTCGGAACCTCGGACCATGTCAAAAATACGTTTCTAAACATTTCCAATCGAATACAACAATAAAAAAGACTTGAACAATTTTTACCTTTTTTTTCGGTGTATGGGAGCCACGCCCAGTTTTTGTCCGATTTGGCTGATTCTCGAACTTGATCTCAGTATTCACGAGAAAAACATGTACCCAATACTTTTCCATACCGGACACGCCTCCTTATGGGCGTTACAAACGTTGTGACAAAGTGAGTATACCCTGCCACAGTGAGTGTGGGGGTATAAAAAGAAAAATACAAAACTTTGAAACTTATTTTCTTGAAAGAATTTGTATGTTCACAGCGTTCTCGCTCTTCTCCTATCGGAGCAGATCTACTACTCTTGCGATGATTTTTAAATTTCTACTCCTCTACTACTATTGTAAGAAATCTTCTCCTCAAAATATTATGTGAGTTTCATACAATGCAAAACTACTACTCTTTCTACAAATCTACTACCATGCTACTCTACGCAGAAACCCTAATCTACTCCTCTCTCTTGAAATCTGTTACTTTGACAGAAATTTCTACTACTCCCGTAGAATTTCTACTACTCTACGTAAAAAAATTAATTCTACTCCCTTTCTTGAAATATACTCCCCTAAAATCGAATATCTACAACTCTCGCCGTAGCAAAAAGTGAGAACCCTGCCCCTTCAATTGATTTCCACGCATGTGATAGTTTGCTTCTAAATTCATCTAATTCATGATCTGAACTTAAAATGATTGATTTCAGCTTAATTATGTACAACTTTATTAAATTTGACTTCACAATTTTTTCTTTAATTTTTTCGGTTTTGGCTTCGGTTTTGGCCGAAGTCAAAAAAATATTTGCCCGATCTTTCTCGAAAGTGGCTTAAATAACGCAAATACACCAAAAACTCTTAAGTTTGAAATTTCAAGCCGATCCGATAACGGCAACCCGGCCCTGAAGTTGGCCAAAACGGGCTAACACTTGTATGGGGGAAAAAAATAAAACACAAATTTTAAGTTCGTTTTAGATCAAGAAAAATACGAGAAAAAAAACATAATTAGGCATTTTTGGCGGAAACCACCCTAGAATTAATCAAAAAACATTTTCGTAAAAATTAAAAAAAAAAAATCAATAATAAAAATAAATAAATATGCATTTTATAATGCATTTGGACAGCTCTAACCCAGAGTTCCAAGTTGATTGGAAAATGTCGGCGGCGGCTAAACAGTATCGCGCCGACCATAGTCGGCTTCAATCGTTAATTAACTTCGTTAATTAATTATTAACGAATTAACTAGTTAATGCCCAGCTTTGAAATTAATATATATATTTGTCCAGGTCTGTCTCTCTGTCTGGCTGTCCCTAATGCTAACCAATTCAAAATTAACAACTCAACTTTTTAACTTTCATTCTTTTTTATATATTTATACTTATACTAGCTTATACCCACAGCTTCGCTCGCAATAATTTTGTTATTTCATGTTAACGTAGAAATGTTATATGTGTTATTTAAGCAACTGAAATAAAAATAGATTTTGCAAGTCTAAAATTTTTAAAGCTCTGTAACTCGGGTCCTATTTAAGGGATTTCGCTGAAATTTTGGATTTGGTGCTGGGAGGTGAATGGGCAGAGGGAAGGCCACTTTTCAAAAATTTAAATACCTGTATGATAAAATCCGAGACATGTTATTTCTCGGTTATTTTTCTCAAAGTTATTTTTGTTTCTCTCAAAATTTATTTTTTTGTGTGTGAATTTGGTTCAAATATTGCGTGTACTCGCTACAGCAATAACTTTTAGCCAACTTTTTTAAATTTTACGATTTTGTGCTGCAAAAAGTGGACGTAATAAAAATTTTTTAAAAGGAACGGTTCCTAAGTTTTCAAATCTTTAGGTTCGGATATTTAGTAAGTATGGTTCTTTGCTAATAATTTCGCGTTTATGTATTTCAATTTTCATAGCTATTTAGTTGTAAATTTTCACATTTGCTTGAATGTTTCAAAAAGAATTTCACAAAATTACATAATGGCATTTATGTAGGTGAATGCCACTTATTTCACCTTAATCTTTGGTTTTCAAATCAAAGGTGAACATGTCCACTTTAAATTTCTTCCAAATCTAGATGCCCGTAGGTGCCCCTTGCTTTTTAATTCATAATTATGTCTCACCTTCTTCGAAAAAAAATCTTAAATTGGTTGTTATTTCAAGAAATATTTGGTGCATACTTTTAGGATGTGTGCTCTTTGAGACACATAATAGTTTAATATACAAAGTTTTGCACCAACTCAAAATTTTTGCTGCCAAAAAGCACACTTCATAGTTTTATTATTAATAATGTAAACTTTAATATAATTTACGTTTAAAAAATTAAATAAAATGTTTGCTTTCATCTTAAAACATTCATCTCGACATATACGACGCAGACGTTGAATAACGCATATTATATTAAAAATTTTGGGCATATAATATTTCAAATACCATTTTTACAGTTGATTTGTATTATCAGCTGGGCGAAAAAAGGAACACACCACTCCCACTTTTGATAATTCAGCTTGTCATATTTGCTAGTATACGCGACCAAAATTTTAAGTTCATATGTTATGTTTTTTTTTTGTATGGGAGGTAGGCGTTAGAATTGACCGACCACTCCTTTTTTTGGTTTTTTTCTTGATTTGCACACAATAATTAGACTTGCAAAAAATTTAAGTTCTACGACAACTTCTTCTATTTTTTCCAGTGTTTTTCGCAGTTTTTTTTTACCTTTATAATAAATAATGTTGTTTGAAATTGGATATAGTGCTCAAGTTAGGGTTGCCAGATTTTAAGTAGGGAAAAACAGTACATTAAGTAAAAAAAAACAGTACAATTCGAAAAAAAACAGTACACTTTTTTTCATTAAGTTTAGTACATATCAATAAAAAAAATGTCTTAAATCAGATCAAAAACAAAGATACTCACTTAGTGCCCGATTCCAAAGTACTCAAAAAAGCAACTCTTTATTGGCTTTCTGTGCATATGCCAGTCGAAATAAAGTTGTTGTATGTTTTCTCTTCATTTTTTTTTTCAGTGAGTGGCACTTCAAATTGTATACCATAATAGGTTATATATTTATAGTTTCCTTTTGTAATTTTATTGTTTAGATATTGGTATCATTGAAAATTTTTATAAAAATTAAATTTTGAAAAAATTCTCAAAATTGATCACTAAACTTTCTTTTGCAAAGATTTTTCATTATTTCTTTAAATGAAAATATGAGATTGAATATTCTTTCAGTGGCGACATTTGAATGCACTATGGAAAAAATGAGGTTGTATAGTTTCTCAATGTAACACTTTTTGGAAACTCTTCAACTGGTTTTTCTTTTTGTACGATTTCAGAAAAAGGTTTTACCGAAACAGACGCATCAAAAAGTGAATCCATATCAATATTTTAACAATATTTTAGCTGGTTGTTTTCAGAATGGCCCATGCAAAAAATTTGTTTGTCTATACAAAAAAACATAAAATATATTCAAAGAAAAGAAAAACAGTAAAAAAAAAGAAAATTTTTTGAAAAACAGTTCTTTTGCGTACTGTTTTGAGTGTTTTGAATAAAACAGTACTTTTTATAATAAACAGTACATGTACTGTTTATAACAGTACGTCTGGCACCCCTATGCTCAAGCGAAGCTTTTTATATTTTAAATATATAGTTATGTGTCCTATCATGACAACCCTTGGCATCAAAATAATGGTTATTAACAAGCAATAATTCTACTTACAAACAACTGAGTGAACTATCTTTGCGGAAATACCCCCACACTTCGAATACAGCAATAAAGAAATTTTAGAAATATTTGGAAAATTTCCTCTTGGTCTCAGTTTTGAGGAGGAAAACGTGTACCCAACATTTCAAAAATGTTACCGCAATAGTGCGGACAGACAGTCATAGCTAAATCAGTTTTCGATGCTGATCAAGAATATATAACTTTTCCATACCGGACACGAATTCTTATGGGCGTTTCAAACGTTGTTTCAAAGTTAATATACCATGCCACTGTAGTGTGTGGGGGTATAATAAACTAGTGTTAATATGATGATATTAGAAGAAAAAAAATATAAGAAGAAAACTGTATCTCTTAATACAGAAAAATCCACTTTCAGACACAATTGTGCCTGTGAAATGAACGACTGTAAATTGAAGTTATACACCATTGAAAAGGAAATTTTATTACCATTTTAATGATCATGCATGGCCTAAAAGTTATTCACGAAAACCTGATGCTTGCACCAAAAAAGCATGTGGCATATACATCAATTCGCTAATTGCAAAAGAGTAAACAAATTCTTACACTAAATTTGTTTTCTCTTTAACTTCGTAACGGTAAATCTCCGATACATAAGATTTAAAGGGTGGTACAAAGTTACATTAATTTTGCCAATAAAAATTTTTTTTTTGAAATGGCACATACATACATTTTGCGATTAGAGGTCGATATATAGAGTGGAATAATATATATAATTCTGAATATAAAGAATTGGAGGAAGTTACCTTTGATGGCGTTGGCGAGTAGCTGCTGGTTTTCCTTTCGAGTGGAGATCGACAATTAAACAATATAAACAATTTTTACCGAAAAAGACATTTTCTCTCTTTTTAGAACTTATTTCAGCTACTACACTAACCTCTACAGTTCACCAAATTAAGTAGACATAAAACTAAACAGTGCTACTGAAACTGCGTTTGGCCTAAACGTTCCGCCCACCTTGCAGTAACACTGCAATTAAATTATTATAAAGGGGAAAATGTATATGTACACTGAGTAAAAAATCAAAACGAAACGTTGTCAAAACGTTCCGAACCGTTGTCAATTTCCAGCCTACACTGAATGTTCTGATTTTGAAAACAACACGTTTAACGTTCTGGACAAAAAATATTCTTGCAATCGTTGCTCCACCTTGCTTCAGTAAGGAGATATAGCCATTCGAAGTTAAAGACCTTAATTTTCTTTTATTTTATTAGTAAAAAGATTCGTATTTCGAAAAAAAAAAAATGGATTGTTTTTTTTTGCTGTTATTTACCTAACTTCCAAATTTCATCAAAATCAAAGAGATCGGGTAATTTTTTTTTAGAAAATTGTGTCGATTTGATATGGAATAACCCATTTATATTTTTTTTACTCTAAATTATTTTTTTTAAACAACGTTATTGATATTTAATTGTAATATTTTATTTACGAAATGAAGAAATGGTATTAATTTTTTATTGAATCTTAAATGTTAAAAATGCATTTGATAGAAGAACATACCTTTAAAAAACATGTAAACTTTTTACAATCGGATGTAAACTCATCACGCTAGACTAGAAACAATTCAGAAATTTTTATTTTTTTGTTACATTTTTTCTATTTTAACATACGTTTTTTTGTAACAAAATTTAGAAATTTCAGGATTGTTTCTAGTCTAGCGTGATGAGTTTACATCCGATTGTAAAAAGTTTACATGTTTTTTAAAGGTATGTTCCTCTATCAAATGCATTTTTAACATTTAAGATTCAATAAAAAATGTATTTCTGACGAATTATGTGAATGAGAAAAATGAAAAATGCATAAATGCGATTTAAACGGTTTTAAGAACTGATCCGGAAAAACTGGGAGACACGGGTCTTCTTTTTTAACCCCCTCTAACAGAATCTGTCAATCCCGATCATGTGCGTGTAAAAAAAGGAAAAATTTAAAAATTTTTTAAAAAGTTAAATTAAAATTAAGTAAAGATGTGCACGACTGGCACAGTCGGGATTTGTCTCAGCTCGTTCCTCGCTATATCATCTCGACAAATTTAGTTTATATATTCTGCCCAGTCGCCACTCATTTGGAGGTAAATTCTATATTTTTTGAGGGTATTTTTATTACTATCTATTGTTGGGGTTTTTTTTTTAAATCTAGATTAATGAATTACCTATTTCGTAACGGATTTTTCCGAGAAGAAATTAATTTAAAGAGAAAACTTTGTTTGCTTTCAAATTGAAGCACTTTTTAAATGATCGACGAGATAAGCTATTATTTTAAAAGAATCGTCTTCAAGATTTCTTCCAGCTGCAAAAACGCGAAAAATGCTGATGTGGGGTATGATAGGTTAGGTTAGGGTGGCGGCTATAACCTCGCATAGACCATAGCAATACCAAATTATTTCGGCTCTAGCAACTGTAATCCGAAGAAATAAGGGAATTCGAGGGTCAATGGGTTTTCTGTACTATTTTTCAGAACCAAAAATGCAAAAAAACTATAAAAAAATTCAATAAAAATGCTAAACAAAATCGCAAAAATAAGGGACTTGTGTGGGTTTGTGTGGTTTTGCAATTTCTATTATTTCATAAAGTTTATTTGACCCAAAGCAATATAAAGAAATACGTGCATGTAAAAAACATGATTTATAGAGGTTTTTTGTAAATTGTCCAGATCACGGATTACAGTTGCTAGAGCCGAAATATTTTGAGAATCACCATAAAATAGACCAAAGTACATTTCCAGGGGTGACCCGGGCCCCCTTTTTTCATCCATACAACGTGAGGCGGTTTAATGTCCATTCGAGGTAGTTTCCAAAGCCCATTCCGCAGCTTTCTGTATGCCAGTAACTTCTGCTTGAGAGATACTACATTCTAGAGGTAACCTGAAGGACTCTTTTACATTGATGTTATGATGTGGGATAACCTGGTTAAAATACGCAGAATAAGTTATATGCGTGGACACAGTTTGCTGAGGTAGATGGCCCTTAAGTATCCATCCGAATATGGTTTGTTGGGCCAACAGTGAATCACAAAAAATTCCATTGAATACCATCCAAAATGATACTTGAGTAAAGATCAGCTCCAATCGAAAATCAACCTGCCCACTGCGGTAGAAATTGGTGTCTGCCAGCTGTAGTTCCGGCTGAGCCTGGAAGAGTGCTGCAACAATGGAGCATGTTGGCAGATGTCCGGTCAATTGTGGGAGCACTATCTTTATATTAGGATCGACAGCAGAACCACTGGTAAAACTACACATTTTTTTAACATGTGCTGACACTGCTTGGTGCAACCCTGAAACTTGGGCGCTCACATTGTTAGTAGAAATAAATGTACATTCTGAACCTGGATCAATCAATGCTCTGGCAGTGTATACTGTACCTTGATGGCAAACATTTACCATCGCTTTACCCAAAAGCGCCTGTTTATTACTAGCTGCGAAACAGGACTGAGAGTGGCTTGAGGTGGACGGGTCCTCAACGTGAGCTAAATATGTCTGAGTACTATTGCTATTTTTAGTAGAATTATTGCTATTTTGAGGGGGGTGGTGTGACTTGTCGGAGCCGTGGGGTTGGAGAACTCACGATGTAGAAGAGAATTGTGGTGTCTCCTACAAGTCACAAAATGCATTTTTAAAGTAATTACTTTCCTGAATTTTCAGAATTTTAAAAGATTTTTTGGTGGTTTTTTTATTATCAAATTTTATTTTCAAATAATTTTTTCTTATTATTTAAAATGTCCCAAATTTTGATGCAAAGTTGTAGTTTGAACATTTTTCAATAAAAATAATTACAATTCAGAAATTTTATGAAATTTTTTCGAATTTTTCCAAAATTTTTAAACAAGTTTCCAAAAAGTTGTGTTTTTTGAAATACACCTGACCACAGGTTAAAGGCACCCATATCGTACTGATCATTTTTTTTCATTGTCAAAGAACGAAATCATCATTAACCAAAAATAGATCTGAAATCGGTCTATTAGTTTCGTCGCTAGAATTTTTTGAAATTACGTCGACAGCTTTTGCTAAAAATGAGCTAATGAAACATATTTTTCAGAGTGGGGAATAATTAGGGCTCTTGTTATTCGAACAATCGATTACCCGAATAAACCTGATACCTACTATTCGACTATTACTATTCGATTAGTAGTATTCGACAAGTCGATCGCATTCGACTATTCGATTAACCGTTCATTGTCGACTAGTCGGTTAACCGTTGATATTCGGTTAGTCAAATATTATGAATTTAAAATCGAAATCTTCAATGACACGCTCAAAAGAGAAATTATATGCAATGTGCGACGCTTAGAAATTTAATTTCGCTTATAATCTTCGTTTTGGCAGTTGAAACTTATACTTTGATTTCGATTTGAACTCTTATTCGGTTAACCGAATATGAACGGTTGACCGACTAGTCGACAGTGAACGGTTAATCGAATAGTCGAAGCTGAGCGACTAATCGAATATCATTAACCGAATAGTATTCGTACAAACGGTTACTAATCGAACGTTCGGTTAACCGGTTTTTTTATTATTCGAATAATTTCAAGAGCCCTGCATAAATGGTATGGTATGGGCAAATGAAGAGTATTGTAACAAAACGTGACATATTTTAGCAAAAGGCTTTTTGTAGTTTTTTTTTTATTTCAAATGGTTTAGTAGCATGTGCTGTGTCTTTCCACATACTTAGTGTTTACGCCAAGAGCCCACTGTTCTGTGATTTGGAAAGCTGGGCACAGTTAATCGAGATTATAACCCGGTAAAAGTTAATCAAAAATTTAACTTCGGTAAATTAAAAAGTTAATTTCGTTAAAAAGTTAACTTTGTTAAAAGTTAAATTAAATACATAGTTAAATTTTCTATAAAAAAACAAAAAAGAACTTTTTTTTTTAACAAAAACACATAAAAAACCTTTTAAGTATATTCTATTGAATGCCTGCTCTCACGTACTTTTTCCTGGTTTCAGCCTGATAAAAATTTTATCAAAACCGAAATTTCGTGTATGAAACCATTTATTTATATTCATATAAAGGTATACAAATTTTATTAGAATATTGAAATGAACGAAGTTTGGTTAAGAACAAATAGCCATTCTAAACACAAAAAGGTTCTCAGTTTTTCGCCATTTTGAGAAATTTGAGAAATGGAAAATACGATGTAAACATCCTGACGATGTAAACCTCACGTGATGGCTGAGAACGCCATTGTGTTTAGAATGGCCCATTCATACATACAAATTAACTAGTTAATGCCCAGCTTTGGTTATTTGTATATATTTAATTTTGAGATGTAGATGGCGTTGTACTCCCTTGTCAAATCCAATATGCAGCGACTTCGGCTTGAGTAAGGGGCACAAAAGGTGGATTTAAAATAAAAAAAAGTGTCACATTTGTATACCCCCACACACACTGGTAGGGTATAGTAACTGTCTGTCTGTCCGTCCGTCCGCAGTTTTGGAGATATCGACTTGAAACTTTGGGTACATATTTTTCTCTTCAATACTGTGTCAATGTAGAATCAGCCAAATCGGACAAAAATTTAGCTCCTCCCATATACGAAAAAAAGGTCAACATTTTCCGAGTCTTTTTGAATTTTGAAATTCCGACATCAAATTCGAAATCAGCGACCCCATAAACCCCCTATACAAAATTGCATACTGTTTTGATAAAATCTTTAAATTTCGGCCGCCATATTGGATCCGCCATCTTGAATTTTGAAATTCCGACATCAAATTCGAAATCGGCGACCCCAAAAACCCCTAGATACCAAGTTTGGAACCATTTTCAATACCAACTCCTTCTAGGGCCTAAAAAAGATAAATCCAAAATTTGGGATACCAGAAAATGTACGAGAAGGAGATATCTATTTTTTTGGGCACCCTTAATACACACCTTAGAAAGCATTGCTTTGATCAAACCAATTTACGGTGTCCTAGTGGTACTTGTTCTTCCTTTCGCCTAATATTTGTCTCCTCCGCCCCCACCAAATCTTCCTTGGCAGTTAATTTAATTTCGCACAGTTCTCCTTCCATAGCGGGGTTTGAACCTTCCATAGCGGGGTCTTCTTCTTGTTTATTGGCTGGAAACAAGCGCAAGTTGGCGTATTAGAATCAGTTCATTAAACATTCCGTTCGAGTGGTTCAAGTGCCATATCGAACTACAAATCCTGAATAAGTTGCCCAGGTTCAAGTGCCTGTGCAACATCAAATTCTTGGGATTAAACAGAGAGCATTCTCATTGGCAGTCGGGTCTTCGCCCCGGAATCGACACGGGACCGCAACGTCTCGTCCAAGGACTGCCTACCTCAACTATACGCAGAATTCAACTATACATTAAACCGCCTCACGTTGTATGGACGAAAAAAAAGTGGCCCGGGTCACCCCCTGGAAATGTACTTTGGTCTATTTTATGGTGATTCTCTAAATATTTCGGCTCTAGCAACTGTAATCCGTGAGATGGACAATTTACAAAAACCCTCTACAAATCATGTTTTTTACATGCACGTATTACTTTATATTGCTTTGGGTCAAATAAACTTTATGAAATAATAGAAATTGCAAAACTACACAAACCCACACAAGTCCCTTATTTTTGCGATTTTTTTTTTGCATTTTTATTCAATTTTTTTTTATAGTTTTTTGGCATTTTTGGTTCTGAAAAATAGTACAGAAAAACCCACAAAGTATACTTCACAAATTTAAAAAATAGCATTCTATCAGAACTTTGTAGCTATTTCATCAACCTCGACATACAATATTCAAATTTCAGAACCAATAATTGTGAATAATTGTGAAGTTTGTGGATTGAATAATAAATATTCACAATCAATTTTATATCTCAAATCTAAGAAGACGCAAAAAAAACGTTATAACATGAGAAACAGACATATTTGGTGTTTCGTGTATTCAGTGACCTTTGATAAAATTTTACGGGGGACATTTTTCTTGAACACATTGACCCTCTAATTCCCTTATTTCTGTAACTTTTTTACCGAAACCAAAAAAAATGTGAAAAAAATCGATTTAAAGTGGTTAAAAATCGCAAAAATATCGGACTTGTCCTGGTTTGTGCAGTTTTTCAATGTCTATTATTTCATAACATTTATTTCACCCTAAACAATATAAAGAAATACGTGCATGTAAAAAACATGATTTATAGAGGTTTTTTGTAAATTGTCCAGCTCACGGATTACAGTTGCTAGAGCCGAAATATTTTGAGAATCACCATAAAATAGACTAAAGTACATTTCCAGGGGGTGACCCGAGCAACTTTTTTTTTCGAGGCGGTTTACTATACATATGTTTCAACCCGTTTTTTTGACGCCGGAGCGGCATACACCGGCATGCCTGCTCCGTTCACTTCTCACCCGTGCCGGCATAGAAATTAACTCTAGACCAAGGACCTGGCTCTGCTCGGTATGTGGCAAACCCATCCATCGAAACACTACGTCGATACGCTGCAACAGCTGCAACGAATGGTGTCACCTGCGACCATGCTCAGGTATGTCCTCCCACAAGAGCTGGGACGAACACCACTTATCCAAATGCTGCATATCAACATTATCTCAACAGCAGAGCCAACGACAACTACAACAACAACTAACAACACAACCGCAGCAGCGCACAACACCGCAAACGAAGCAGCGCACAACATCCAACAACATACAACAGTCCTTCAAAATTCTGCAATTCAACTGCAATGGGCTACTAGGCAAGCTTCAAGAAGTCACAAACTTCATGGAAGCCAACGGCATCGTCATCGCCGCCATTCAGGAAACCAAATTGACCTCCACATCGCAAATCATTGACTGTGCGAACTACAACCTAATCAGGAAGGACAGAATCACCAACAAAGGCGGCGGTGTTGCATTCTTGCTCCACAACACCATCAAATATAAACTCTTACCTCTTCCAAACAGCGCCACGACCGACACCCACACGGAGCTACTTGCGGTGTCCATCAGGTCGGGCCCTTCGGTAGTGGAAATCATAAATGTCTATATTCCACCAAAGAGTAGCTGTAACTCCGGCTTTATGCCATCGCTCGCGCACAT
Organism: Heteromyza rotundicornis; assembly: GCA_951394025.1. Classification (NCBI taxonomy): domain Eukaryota; kingdom Metazoa; phylum Arthropoda; class Insecta; order Diptera; family Heleomyzidae; genus Heteromyza; species Heteromyza rotundicornis. The sequence continues at coordinate 27,659,122 of OX596013.1, read as the reverse complement.
TCTCCCGGGAAACCACCGTCTAATCCTCGGCTCCAAACTCCCCAACGACCAACGCGGGACTCATCTCTCCGATCAAATCGAGGCCTCCAATTTCGGCGTGATAAACACAACATCACACAGAAGAGACACTGGTGGCTGTGTCAGTTCTCCCGACATATCGATCGTCAGCTCTCCGTTAATGGCTTCAACCTCATGGCAAACCGACACTGCGCTCAGCTCCGATCACCTGCCCATAACCATTACGGTGAACAGTGCAGCTGACTTTATGGAGGCCGACAGGCAGGCGTTCATTAACCATAACAAGGCGAACTGGGAAGGCTTCCGCTCATTCACCAACAACAAGTTATCAAACCTACTGCCTCCCAAGAACACATCTGCTGGCGAACGGGTTTTTCGCCACTGCCAAATTCATACCGGCAGGAAGAATTCCGGTCATTCGACCCAACTTTCCCACAGATGCTGCACGCCTTGTCGACGAGCGCGACAACATTCGCCGCTGTCACCCAGGCGATACACGTATCGAAACACTCAACACAGAAATCGAACGCCTTGTTGAGGAACACAAGCGCACCTTGAGAGCTGCGATAACGGCTCCAAAAAGCTGTGGTCTACTATTAAGGCACTATCAAACCCTGCACGCACTAAAGATTTCGTCATTACTGTTTAGGACGCCATTGAGGTGATACGTGTTTTTTCTTGCTTCTTATGTTTTTCTAATAATTAAAAAGTGAGGTTAAATGCGTTTTATCGCATATACGTTGTAAGCAGTAGTCAAGCCTTTGAAGAACTATTCCTAAAAAAAGGAACATAATTTGTCATGGCGTTATAGGAAACTGGCCAAATAATTCTCTTTCGAGAGACCTCCTATCCTATCCAAGGCGAAAGGGTTACGGAGTAACTTAAAAAAAAAAAAAAAAAAAATAAAGATTTCGTTGCAGTTACATTCGATGGAAAGCAGACCGATGACCCGAAGAAGTGTGCCCAACAATTTTGCAGGCAGTTTTTTTGAGCACCCTTCGAATCCCGACAAAGCCTCACGGACTGTGATCAGGAAAATTCATAACCTGAAGCGACAAGTCGACCTACTCAATGACTTCACAACAACTGAAGTCACCAACGCAATCAAAAATGCCAAACCTTCCAAGGCACTAGGGCCAGATGGCATCTCGATGGCCATGTTAAAGCAGCTCGACTTGCCTGCCATTACTTACCTCACGGCAGTGCTCAACTCATCCCTGAACACCTCCACTATTCCAAACGTTTGGAAAGTGGGCCGAGTAATTCCACTCCTAAAACCAGGTAAGCCGGCAGACCAGAGCAATTCCTACCGGCCTATTTCCCTGCTGTCTCCCGTGGTGAAGATACTTGAGTCACTCCTGCTGCCTGAACTCACTCAGCACTTCGTTTTGGCCGACCACCAGCATGGCTTTAGAAAGCACCACAGCACGACCACCGCGTTAAACATGATACAACAACAAATCAATCAGGGTCTAAATCAACCAAAACCCTGCGACAGAACGGTTTTGGTTGCGCTCGATCTCTTCAAGGCGTTTGACACGGTGAACCACACGACACTGTTCAACGACATTTACGCATCTACAAACGCTGGTTGGCAAACTACCTGCGTGGCAGACAATCATTTGTCGAATTCCGAAACGCGAAATCTAGGTATCGTCGTGTGAAGCAAGGAGTTCCACAGGGTGGTGTTCTCTCGCCACTATTGTTCAACATCTACATTGCGAAGCTTCGACTCCCTCCCGCAGGCATCAACATCACCACTTACGCTGATGACTGCACAATCCTCGAGTCCGGAAAAATCATAGAAGACCTATGCTGCGAACTGAATTCGTATCTGAGCATAGTGGCCTTTACCTCCTGGTCAAGGGAGCTGCCCCGGGCCCTGGATGTTCACATCGATGGCAATCGCATCCAAACAGTAAACAACCCGAAGATACTAGGAGTGACTTTCGACAGTCTCCTCACCTTTGCAGCCCATGTTAAAACGGTAAACAACAGGCTCAAAGGTCGCAACAACGTGCTTAAGGCCCTAGCAGGAAGCTCATGGGGGAAGAACAAGGAGACCATTATTACAACCTACAAAGCCATAGGACGTTCAGTCCTAAATTATGCAGCTCCCATCTGGACAACAGTCATAAGTGACACTCAGTGGCGATCACTGCAAACGAGCCAAAACGCTGCGCTACGCACAGCCACCGGTTGTCTGCTGATGGCCCACGAATATCACCTACACGATGAAGCAGCGATTCTGAAAGTACGGGAACACAACACTCTCCTCACCAAACAATTCTACATGGCATGCCACAAAAGCAACCACCCCAACTTCAGGATAACAACCGTGATCGCTGCACCCCGTAATATTCGTCACTGGACCAAATACCAAACGGAGCTCAGACGACACCTTAACCCCACCTCAAACTCACTTGATCTCCAATCGTATACAGCTGCAATCAACGACATACACCACGCCGAGGTGAACACTGCTCTTCTCAACCGGAATGACAACATAGTGCTAAACGGTCGCCCATCACCTATTGCTGCAGAGGAAATACGCCTGCCCAGGAGGGCCTGATGCTCCCTTTCTCAATTGCGGTCTGGCTGGAGCAGAGAGCTCAATGCATACTACTCACGCATTGACAGCAGCATCTCCAAACAGCTGCCCTGCCTGCGGCCACACCCCGCATGACACAGCACACCTGTTCGACTCCCCGCACCGCACCACACACCTCAACTCACTATCCCTATGGACAAATCCCATCGAAGCTGCTAAGTTCCTGGGACTCGACGACAACGACGAAATGACGTAACCACACTAAAGACACGAAACATGTTTATAGTTATTTTATTCTGGACAAGTTGCTACAACAACAACAACAAGGAAGAAACTTATTAGTAAGCAGAGATCAGCTGTGAGCAGAGAAATTTGGATGCGCTACAGTCAGCCAATCTGACTTCCACATATGTATGTACTAGCTGTTACATACCCGGCGTTGCACGGGTTGTATAAAATTTTAAAATAAATATATATAGGAATTTGCGACAATTTCAATGGCGCTGTAGTTGGTTTATTCCCCCCGTGAAACTTGGAATCACCCAAAAAAAGTCCACGGACGCACTTGGTGGCAGCTGTAATCCCACCCGGTATGATTCAGCCAAAAATGTCCAAGGACGCACTTGGTGATAATCCCACCCGGTATGATTCACAAAAAAAGAGTCCACGAACACACTTGGTGGCAGTTGTAATCCCACCCGGCATGAGCCACCCAAAAAATGTCCGAGGAAGCACTTGGTTCCAGTTATAATCCCACCCGGTATGATTCACCCAAAAAATGTCCAAGGAAGCACTGGGTGCCAGGTTGTAATCCCACCCGGCATGAGCCACACAAAAAATGTCCAAGGACGCACTTGGTGGCAGTTGTAATCCCACCCGGCATGAGCCACCCAAAAAATGTCCGAGGAAGCACTTGGTTCCAGTTGTAATCCCACCCGGTATGATTCACCCAAAAAATGTCCAAGGAAGCACTTGGTGCCAGGTTGTAATCCCACCCGGCATGAGCCACCCAAAAAATGTCCAAGGACGCACTTGGTGGCAGCTGTAATCCCACCCGGTATGATTCAGCCAAAAAAGGTCCAAGGACGCAATTGGTGGAAGTTGTAATCCCACCCGGTATGATTCACCCAAAAAATGTGCAAGGGCGCAGTTGGTGGCATGGACCACTTAATATTCGATAGTTACTAAGTTACTTTTTAATAATATTTTTTGTTGTATGGGAGGTGCCACGCCCCGTTGTCCAAATCCAACCTCTTATGTCCTATTGCAAATGCCATTACTAACACAATTTTACCTTAAAATTTCAATAAAATCAGTAAAGCCGTGATATGGGGTAGAAAATTGTATGGGCGGTGCAACGCCCCTTGTCCAATTATTCCCATATTCGTCACATAGCAGTACAACTCCATTCCAAATTTCACTAAAATATAACCATTAGTTGCTTAATTAGCTGGTATTTAAGTTATGTGTTGTGTGGGAGGTGCCACGCCCCTTTGTCCAATTATTCCCATATTCGACACATAGCTGGGAAAACATACTGTACAACTCCATGCTAAATTTCATTAGAATATATTCAATCGTTGCTTAGTTAGCTGTTATTTAAGTTACGTGTTGTGTGGGCGGTGCCACGCCCCTTGTCCAATTATGCTCATATTTGGCATAAAGCTTGGAAAAGTTATTATGCAACTTCGTGCTAAATTTCGTATTTATTATTCAATATTCAATTCAAATTCAATTCAATAGTTACTAAATTACCTTGTAGACATATTTTGTGTTGTATGGGAGGTGCCACGCCCCTTTGTCCAATCCCAACCGCATATAGCCTATGTTACATGTCGATACCTATAGAATTTATCCTGAAAGTTTCAAGAGAATCGGTACAGCCGTTTAGCCGTGATTGAGGGACAAACAGACAGACAGACAGACATACAGACAGATAATATATATAGGGATAGGGATATCATTCATTTTGATAAGCTTAAATCAAATATTTAATAATTTTTTCATATGTGAACACCCTACAGTCCACAATTTCGAGTATTTGGCATTTTCGGATTCTTGAGAAGAAGCTGAATCAGATAGGCTATAGTGGTTTGTGGGAATCGTAATGAAAGTAATTGGAAAATGAGGAAATAAAAATCAATTTCCGTACAAAACATACCAATTTGAAAACTTGTTTTTCATTTTCTATAGATTTGAAAAAATTGACATATTATGGTTGTTTGAAATTATATTGTAAACTAATACAAAATTGTTCCGGGAACAAAAAATATAAAGTGGTTTCATTGTTTTTTAGGAGATTTTTCGCGTGTTTGATACGTTTTACCAACATTTACCAAAAATTTACCTACAGTTTTGATTTTCCCCTGTGTGAGTCTTTTTTCAATATTTAAACAATTTTAAGGAAAATTTTATACAATGAGTGCGCTACAAAACTTTATATTGCTGACGGAAGAGTTTTTGGAGTTCGAAAGGGACTTCAAGGAGACAAGCGAGGATGAACATTCTATCTTTTCAATGGAACTGCAACGAGAGGATTTTAAGGCCCAATGGCTGAAGCTGAAGGAGGCATACAACGACAGTTTAAGGACAGTTAAGGCAACTTGTGGAGACAACAAAATCGCGAATGATGTCGTCAAATCAAAATTTAAAAGTTGTCACCAGGCATACGTTGCCACTGCAGCACAAATGAGTGAGTTCGCTCACAACCTTACGGCACATAACGCGCACAGTTCTCCTGCACAAAGTGCATCTTCGCAGCGATTAGATAATGTGGTGGTGTTTCATGGTGATTATACTGCTTGGCCTTCATTTCATAACTTATTCACAGCTTCTTTGACTTCAAGCAGATCTACGGAAAATATTGTTTAAATTGTTTTTCACATTCGCACCATGTTAGGGAGTGTGTAAGCCGAGTTAACTGTGCGACCTGTAAGGGGCGACATCATTCACTTTTACATATGGGAAGTTGCGAATCCACCTGCTTCAAATAATCAGGCTGAATCTTCGCAGCCCCCTCAATCTCCCAACTTATACCCAAACTCGGCTAACTCTTCCCCCATTACGACAGAAAGGGTTCTTTTAGGAACCGCTATGGTGACTATTTATTAAAATACATTCGGTTTAACAAGTAATACAAATTTTGTTCTTTCTATGGTACCATTACCGTTTATTCTTCACAAATCTAGCATGTAACCATTTTGACGTTTTTGTGTATTCAGCCAGAGCGCTTATCGATTCTGGTTCAGGTTCCACTTTTATCTCAGAAAGATAAACATGATACTTCCAACTGAGAAGTTTCCGGTTTGAACAATGTTCGAAAGCCATGCAGCTTTGTATTAGGATCTCCAATAGATTCGAATTTAAATATCGAGGCATAGGGTCTCATCCTTCCCCAATTAACCGGAAATATCCCAACCCATTTTGATGAAGCTTGTATTCGAGATTTGCCGGATCTTCAATTAGCAGATGTCAATTTCCATAAATGTGGACAAGTTGACTTATTGATAGGAGCGGACCTTTATCCTATAATTCCTTTGGAAGGTATACGTCACCAAATATTAGGATCTCTCATAGCCCAACAAAACGTGTTCGGGTGGATATTTACCGACCCCCTTCCACAGGCTGAGATGTCAACATTTACAACTTATGTTACATATCATAGTGAGGTGGCATTTACGCAACTATTAACAAAATTCTGGGATTTAGAGGAAATTCCAAGGAAAACTTGTTGGTCACATGAAGATAATTTTATTAAAATTACGAAGCAAGTGGGATGGGTTGAAGCAAATAATCCCCAGGATGCGCGCGGTTGCATTGGTCCACAAAATCGATCGTGTCGTCCCCAAGATGCGTGCGGTCGCACTGGCCCACATCGTCGATTTGATCGGTCCCAAGATGCGCCGCATTGAACGAAATCGTCGTAACGCGCAGTTAAATGATCGGTCCCAAGATGTGCGAGGTCACATTGACCAGAATTGAAGGAATTCGCGCGGCAGTCGGCCCGAAGATACGCAAGGTCGTATTGGTCGCACTATCGATTGGCGCTCAAGAAGACCACAAGATGCGCGTGAACGCATTGGTCAAACCAAGAGCGAACCACTAGTGCAACGCGTTTCAACCCTCATTCCCACGGCATTGGTGAAGGTCTCATCAAATGGTCGCAACGCATACCGCGGTGAAGAGCCTCAATGTTTTACAGTATAGGACTGAAATTACCATTTGACTGAATTTCCATTATGGAATATTTATATGCACTTGTACCATGAGTAAATGCAGCGTACTGAGTAGGTTAACTATTTTAAGTTATTTTGCAGTGATGCTGCAAGGCAGGCGGAATGTTCTGTGATTTGTATATATTTAAGTTTGAGATGTAGATGGCGTTTGACTCTCTTGTCAAATTCAATAAGCAGCGACTTCGGCTTCACCGAAAGCGCCAAACAAATAATTATATTGTATTAGAAAAACCATCGAAGAGGCAAGATCGCCAATCGAACGAGTCATATTGGAATAAAGATACTTTTATAACGTGTGCTGAAACCACGACTGTTTTTCACTTATCGGCTTCCACGGGAAAAACTCCGAGAACCAGACCCAAGTCAAACAGGAATACAAGGTTCCGAGTTAATTACTTAGGATATCCAAAATGTACATTAAACATTGCATTGAGAATTCAATGCACTATTCCCCACTCTAATATTTTTTTTAACAAAAAAACTTTTTAAATAAAAGTTTTTTCATGGTCACTCAATTCCTTAATTTTTTTTAATTGGTCGGGTAGTGATATTATATTAATTATATTAATACATTTTTGATTTAGTACGGCAGCAAACACGACTGGCAGCAAAAACACGAGAACAGCAAATTGCACAAATACATTGTAAAAAATGATTTCAACAATAATAATTTAAAAGACGGAAATGAGAAATCAACTACTAAATATCTTCAGGAAAGATGTCAATTTCAAAATGATAAAAAGTCGCTTCCCTTCCAATTCGACCAGTTCAATCAGTCGGGTGGAATGAAACCATCTCTGCCGATGCTTCGTCACCACAACACCGGAAACTACCAGAGGCATGGCGGCGACGATAGCCATCACTATCAATGTCAAAATAGCAGCTCGAAATTTTTGCCATTCTTTGGTACCAACGGCAAAAAAACTGATTCGCATGATAAATTGGATAAAAGTGGTTCATCGACATCGTTGAATGAGTTCTTCAAGCAGGCCTTGAGCGCACAAAATCCACCCAGCCTACCGCATCAACAAGCGCATCACCAACCGCAATCAAATTCAACTAATTTTAATTTAATTGGAATTCCTTCAGTGGATCAATTGGAAGCTAAATGGCGACACAATTCTCTTACAAGTAGGAGTACAAATGTTGAAGTGTCCAATGATACGAACAATAACGAGAATCGAAATTCAGATAACTTCAAAAAGTTAATTGGACAATTAAACAGTAACACCAATGTATCTAATTCAATATCCAAAAACGATGAGCATACATCACAAAATCTTTTTAACAATGACAATCTTTCGAACTTTATCTTTAAACAACAGCAGTATCAGCAGCAACAGCAAAAACAACAGCATCAATTTATTCAACAACAGCAGCAACAGGCCGCACTTGTGGCAAACCTACAGCTGAACGCAATTCTTAACCGTCCTGAGGCGCAAATGTTACTACTTGGGCTAGCCAAAGGTAGGTTTTAAAAAGTTAATCTCTCTTATTGATGAAACTAAAACTAGTTTTAATTATTCTAACATCATTATGCTAGTTAAGAATTAAGTACATACTAGGGCTTGCAATTTTGGGACGTTTAGGTAATCCCGGGATTTTGGGATTGAGAAATTGCGGGATTAGTCCCGAAATTTAAAAAACTGAGAAAAAGAAATTGTCACAAAATTAATGGAAATCCATGAAAAATCATAGGGCCCTATCATGAGTGTCGTTTATACTACTATACACCTGTGTCGTTTTTTTTTCGATAAAATTTCTATCCATTGTGAACCTGCGTATCATCGATGTCGTTTTTATACCCCCACACTCACTGTGGCAGGGTATACTCACTTTGTCACAACGTTTGTAACGCCCATAAGGAGGCGTGTCCGGTATGGAAAAGTATATATATTCTTGATCAGTATCACCTCCTGAGTCGATTTCGCGATGTCCGTCTGTCTGTCCGTCTGTCCGTCTGTCCGTCTGTCCGTCTGTCCGTCCGCACGATAGCGGTCGCAGTTTTGGAGATATCGACTTGAAACTTTGGGTAAATTTTTTTCTCGTGAATACTGAGATCAAGTTCGAGAATCAGCCAAATCGGACAAAAACTGGGCGTGGCTCCCATACACCGAAAAAAAAGGTAAAAATTTTTTATTGTTGTATTCGATTGGAAATGTTTAGAAACGTATTTTTGACATGGTCCGAGGTTCCGAAGCCACATATATAAGGGTCTAAATGGGGTCTTGAGACCAATTTTTTTTTTTTTTGTGGATTTAATTGGAAATTTTTAGAAATGGATTTTGGACATGGTCCGGGCTCCAAAACCACCTATAATTGGCTCAAAATAGGGTCTTGAGACCACATTTTTATATGTTCGAGGTACTTCTTCCTACTGTGTGGGGGTATTCCAACTTCGGTATAGCCGAAGATAGTCCACTCTCTAGTTTAAACCCGTGTCGTTTATACTATGCTCATTTTTGTCGTTCGGATTTTTGTGATCGCTCAGATATTTATACCCCCACACTCACTGTGGCAGGGTATACTAACTTTGTCACAACGTTTGTAACGCCCATAAGGAGGTTTTGGTTTTGGAGCCCGAGATTGAATGCTTTAATGTACATACAAATAACACAAATGCCGCTACAATAATTATACCCCCACACTCACTGTGGCAGGGTATACTAACTTTGACACGTTTGTGACGACCATAAGGGGTCGTGTCCGGTATGGAGAAGTATATATATTCTTGATCAGCATCACCGCCGGAGTCAATTCAGCCATGTCCGCCTGTCTGTCCGTCCGCACGATAGCGGTCACAGTTTTGGAGATATTTACTTGAAACTTTGGGTACATGTTTTTCTCGTGAATACTGAGATCAAGTTCGAGAATCAGCCAAATCGGATAAAAACTGGGCGTGGCTCCCATACACCGAAAAAAGAGATACAAATTGTTCAAGTCTTTTTTCTTGTTGTTTTCGATTGGAAATATTTAGAAACGTATTTTTGACATGGTCCGAGTTTCCGAAGCCACATATATAAGGGTCTAAATGGGGTCTTGAGACCAATTTTTATACCCCCACACTCACTGTGGCAGGGTATACTCACTTTGTCACAACGTTTGTAACGCCCATAAGGAGGCGTGTCCGGTATGGAAAAGTATATATATTCTTGATCAGCATCACCGCCGGAGTCAATTTAGCGATGTCCGTCTGTCTGTCCGTCCGCACGATAGCGGTCGCAGTTTTGGAGATATCGACTTGAAACTTTGGGTACATGTTTTTCTCGTGAATACTGAGATCAAGTTCGAGAATCAGCCAAATCGGATGAAAACTGGGCGTGGCTCCCATACACCGAAAAAAAAGGTAAACATTTTTCAAGTCTTTTATGGTTGTATTCGATTGGAAATGTTTAGAAACGTATTTTTGACATGGTCCGAGGTTCCCTAGCCACATATATAAGGGTCTTAATGGGGTCTTGAGACCAAGTTTTTTTTTTTGGTGGATTTGTTTGGACATTTTTAGAAATGGATATTGGACATGGTCCGGGCTCCAAAACCACCTATAATTGGCTCAAAATAGGGTCTTGAGACCACATTTTATGTTCGAGGTACTTCTTCCTACTGTGTGGGGGTATTTCAGCTTCGGTATAGCCGAAGATAGTCCACTCTCTAGTTATACCCCCACACTCACTGTGGCAGGGTATACTAACTTTGTCACAACGTTTGTAACGCCCATAAGGAGGCGTGTCCGGTATGGAAAAGTATATATATTCTTGATCAGTATCACCTCCTGAGTCGATTTAGCGATGTCCGTCTGTCCGTCTGTCTGTCCGTCCGTCTGTCCGTCTGTCCGTCTGTCCGTCCGCACGATAGCGGTCGCAGTTTTGGAGATATCGACTTGAAACTTTTTTTACATGTTTTTCTCGTGAATACTGAGATCAAGTTCGAGAATCAGCCAAATCGGACAAAAACTGGGCGTGGCTCCCATACACCGAAAAAAAAGGTAAAAATTTTTCAAGTCTTTTTTATTGTTGTATTCGATTGGAAATGTTTAGAAACGTATTTTTGACATGGTCCGAGGTTCCGAAGCCACATATATAAGGTCTAAATGGGGTCTTGAGACCAATTTTTTTTTTTTGGTGGATTTAATTGGAAATTTTTAGAAATGGATTTTGGACATGGTCCGAGGTTCCGAAGCCACATATATAAGGGTCTAAATGGGGTCTTGAGACCAATTTTTTTTTTTGTTGGATTTAATTGGAAATTTTTAGAAATGGATTTTGGACATGGTCAGGGCTCCAAAACCACCTATAATTGGCTCAAAATAGGGTCTTGAGACCACATTTTTTTATGATCGAGGTACTTCTTCCTACTGTGTGGGGGTATTTCAACTTCGGTATAGCCGAAGATAGTCCACTCTCTAGTTTTTTTCTGGATTTGATTGGGAATTTTTAGAAATGGATTTTGGACATGGTCCGGGCTCCAAAACCACCTATAATTGGCTCAAAATAGGGTCTTGAGACCACATTTTTTTATGTTCGAGGTACTTCTTCCTACTGTGTGGGGGTATTTCAGCTTCGGTATAGCCGAAGATAGGCCACTCTCTAGTTTTCTTAAGTTTTTCCATAAAAAAATGAAAGTGTTTAATGGAAAAATTTTTATTTTCGTTACAAAGTTGTTTGTTTGCAATTTTCACGAAGAATGCAAGTAATAAAAGGATCCCAAATTTTGGATTTATCTTTCTTAGGCCCTAGAAGGAGTTGGTATTGAAAATGGGCGGAATCGGTCGACTGCTACGCCTACCTCCCTGTCTGTCCGTCCTCTTTTCTTGTAAACACGATTGCAGGAGCTAGAAGAGAGCTAGGGGTTCCAAATTTTGGAATTATATTTTTAAGGCCTAGAAGTAGTTGGTATTGCAAATGGACGGAGAGTTCGAAGAGTTTCGATAACACAGAGAGCAAACATATGGGGCGGTATGAGGTCACATTGTTGGACTTTTTTCCAGGTTTGGGAATCATTGTAACTTGAGAAAGTTTCCAATCATCTGAGTAGTGACATGTTCTAAGGATTGTGTTAAATATGTGCAATAAATGGATTATTGCAACTGATGGCAGTTCTTTTCAAAGCTGGGCATAGTTAATCGAGAATTTAACTTCGTTAACCCAGTAAAAGTTAATCAAAAATTTAACTTCGTTAATTTCGTTCGAAGATTTAACTTCGTTAAAAGTTAAATTAAATTGTTAAATTTTCTATAGAAAACAAAAAAAAAAATTTTTTTTACAAAAAAAATACATAACAAAAACATTTTAACTATATTCAATTGAATGCATGCACTCAGAGAACCTTTTTCACGGCGGGACCATATTCGAATTTGCTTTAAAATAAATTATAAAAATTTTTATCAAAAGCGAAATTTTGTGTATGAAACCATTTATTTATATTCATATAGAGGCAAACAAATTTGATTAGAATATTAAATAATAGAGCCCGACCGATAAGCATTTTCAGGCCGAAGCCGATGCCGAAGGTCAATTGGCAGCCTATTACTTCGGCCGACGCCGGAGGCCTATACCGAAGCCGAAGCCGAAGCCGATACTTAAATAAAAAACCATTAAAAACTTGTTTTTTTGTGTATTTTCATTCAAATTCGAGTGTATAAATACACATTTAGTTTTTTAAGGAACTACAATTTTATTTAAACAAATAATAAAGGTAACCAAAAGAATTCACAATCAAATTTGGGCCTCCTAGGACAAAACTAACAGGAGCCTCGGATTATCCCATATATCCCGTATAAAAATAATTAGATTTTTTTAAAATCATTTTTAAACATTTTGAGTATAGCATAAAATCATGGGAAAAACTTCGGCCATTTTTTGGAAAAACCGAAGCCGAAGCAGAAGCCGAATGTGCATTTTCAGCCGATAACGGCCAAAGCCGATGTCGAAGCCGATTCATCGGTCGGGCTCTATTAAATAATGAGAATGAAACGAAAGAAGTTTGATTAAGAACAAATATCACAGGCCAATCTAAACACAATGGTGTTCTCAGCTTTTCGGTATTTACAGAAATTTGAGAAATGGAAAATACGATGTAAACATCCTGACGATGTAAACCTCACGTGATGGCTGAGAACGCCATTGTGTCATTCATACATAAAAATAGAATATAGAATATATCGGCTTGTCCATTTAATTTTTTTGTGAAATAATTTTAAAATTTTTAAATTAAATATCACTTCAAAAGTAGTATGACAAAAAAAATTTTTCGTTTTAAAGTTAACTAATGCTAGTTAACCGAAGAAATTTAACTTAACTAAATGAAAAAGTTAATGGTTTTCGAAATTAACTGAAACGTCAAAAGTAAACCAAAAATTTAACTTCGTTAATTAACTATTAACTAATTAACTAGTTAATGTCCAGCTTTGGTTCTTTAATGTTGGTAATGGGATATCACCAGTAATGGGATATCACATTTTTCATATTTTTAGCAGCTCGCCAGAGAGAGTAGTTTGTTGATTTCGTGGGTGCGAGATGTTCAACGAGTTGTTGGAAGTCTCTTTCGGATGTTCACTTTAGCTGTTTTTTTGTAGAGTTCGAGTGATGTCATTGAGTTGTTTTTTCAGATTTGAGGATCTGTTGTTTTGCCATTCGCGACGTATTTTCCTTTTATTTATTATTAACTGCTCTATGTCCTTTGGGGTACATTTTGCATAGCTTCGAGTTGAGCTATTTTGGATTTGGGAGGGAGTGGCCGCTGCAGCTGCTTGGGAAAGCAAAAGTGTGAATTTACTAACAGCTGTGTTTATTTCGTTTTTAGTGACACATTAGGGATAATGTGGGAGCTTATATACTGCCGATATTTGAGCCAGTTTGTGAGTTTACTGGTAAATTTTTCTGGTGAATTGACCTCAGAACTTGGCGCGTACTTTATTGTGATAATGGTAGGCGTATGGTCTGATAAGATATCTAGAGAAGATTATATAGTCAATTTGCTCCTTTTTACAGTTTTAAATACTGCAAAGTCAATGACGTCGGGAGTTTTTCGACTGTGAGTATAATAAGTATAATAAGTTGGCGTGCCAGAGGAGACTACGTCAAGGCCAAGTCGGTTGATGGCGTTCAACAGGAGCCTGACCTTTGGTGATATTAGGCGAGAGCCTCAGTTGTTGTAACAGCTGAAACAAGCATTTATGTATGTATGTGATGTATGTATGTTAGGTGATAGGATTAGGTGATAGGATTTGGGAGCCCTGTGTCCAGCTCCAGGAAAATGGCAGCCTCGGTTGGTTGTGTCCAAAGGTCACAAGGTTGAAGCGTGGTTGGACGCTGCGGACAGTTGAATAAGTGCGTTGTGTCGTGAGGTGTTTGACGACACACGGGGCAGGTGTTTGTGAAATTGCCACTGTTTATTCTTGCCATGTAGCTGTTAAGAAGTCTGCAGTGGCCAGAGCGTAGTTGTGAAAGCGTAGATCTTGTAGAACGAGGTAGACGTTTCTCGTCCGCGCTGACAGGAGGTGGACGACCACCAAGGACTACATTAGGCCGGCGAGATGACATGGCAGCTTGCACCGAGTTTTGATGAATTGCGTCGAGAGCGGCTTTATATTCGTCCCAACTCAGTGGGTTGTTGGCGACGAAAGGGGCGACTTCCAGCAAACAGTCGGTTATGTTTTTGCGAATGTTCCGCGGCGGGCATGTCCGGTGCAGTAGGTGATTGTTTGCATGATCTGGTAGGTGGCAGGAAAGGAGAAATTGGTCCGTGAGGAGCATATTGTGCTCCTTTACCAACAGGGATTGAGACTCCTAGTGTAGGTGGTGTTAATGTGCCATGAGGTGGCAGCCCGTGACGATTCTGAGGGCACAGTTTTGCGCTGTTTGAAGGTGATGCCATTTTGTTGAGCAAAGTTGAGGGGTCCAAACTGGCGCTGCGTAGTTGATAAGAGATCTGCCGACTGCCTTATATGTAGTGAGCAGGGTTTCGTGGTCTTTGCCCCAATTCGTGCCTGCAAGGGCTTTTAATGCGTTATTACGACTTCTTAGGCGATCTCTTCTGTCTGTAGCGTGAGTGGAGAACGTCAAGAGGCTATCCGTGACTCCAATAATTTTTGGCTTCTTTACGGTGGGAATGATTCTTCCATCTACGACGATGTTTAGGACAGTATCCACTTCCTGCGTCCAGGTGGTAAAGAGCGTGCTGGTCGACTTGGTGGGAGAGAGAGTGAAATTCCTTGAACTGAAAAAGTTTGCGACTACCTCCAGGTAGGAATTTAATGTTTCTGTCATCTCCAGAATGTTTGTGCCAGTGGCCAATATGGAGCAATCATCCGCATATGAAATTAATTCAATACCAGGTGGTGGAGCTGGAAGTAACGCCAGGTAGAAATTAAAAAGAAGGGGAGAGAGTACTCTACCTTGAGGCACGCCCTGCTTAATTTTCCTGGATTTAGACTTCGTTTCTCTAAACTCCACGTACGCTTGTCTGCCACTTAGGTATAAGCCCAGCCACCTCTTTAATTCCTTAGGGAGACGTGAGTTTAGGATGTCTGCGAGCAGGATGCTGTGGTCGACCGTATCGAAAGCTTTGCTGAAGTCGGTGCGACGAGGATCGTTCGTTTGCAAGGCTTTTTCTGGTTTAGGCCATCTGAAATTTTACACACCACTTCATTCAAGGCCGTTGTGGTGCTTCTACCTTTCCGAAAACCATGCAAGTGGTTTGAAGGTCAAAAGCCTCACACATCTCAGGTAGGATTAGGGCTTCCAGAATTTTGATTACTGGAGACAGGATGGTGATAGGGCGGTGAGAACTACCTTTATCAGCTGGTTTGCCAGGCTTCAAAAGAGCAATGATTCTCCCCACCTTCCAAATATCAGGAATTTTCTTGGAGTTCACCGACGCGTTGAAGATTTCCGTCAAATATTCTACTCCTCGATCATCCAGGTGTTTGAGCATGGGCATAGAAAGACCATCTGGGCCAACTGCTTTTGATGGTTTTGCTGATTTAATGGCCAAAGACACTTGGCTCGTTGTAAAGGTGATAGATGGTTCTATCCACTTCAGCTTCTTGTAAATTCTCCTCGTTGCTCTTTTTGCTTTGGGCATCTGTGTTGGATGTTCCACGAATTGGCGACAGAAAGCATTCGCTATTTTCTTTCTTGCGAATTGTGGTTAATTGTTTTAGAACGAAACGGCAATAGGGTCCCGCCTCTGAGAAGGTTTAGTGAGAGATTTGATTGTTGCCCAAAGTTTCTGCGGATTTGTGGTGAAATAGCAGCTATCAAGGTGTTCGATCCATTTTAGGCGGCAGTGTTCATTTGCAAAACGATTTATTTCACGATTCATCTCGTGAAGCCTACCTGTTAAAATATAAAAGAGACGCGTTGGTGGTTTGAGAACAAGTGACGCTCCGGTTGCCCAAAGCCTTTATTTATAACATTTTAAAAACTACTTAAATACATGATACGTACGAAGTACGCATCTTGTGTATACATTATTATCTATGTAAAGATAGCATGCAACGGAATTTCACACCATCTGCATGCCATCAATAAAAGACGGTAATTACTTCATAGAAAGAAGGACCGTCCAAAAAACTGGCACTATCAGTGGCCGAGCGGTAATTCTAATCTCTTCATAGAAGGAACGACCGTCGTATCATCTTACAACTATCAGTGGCCAAGCGGAATTCTAATCAGTTCGAAAAAGGAACGACCGACATAAATCATAAAATAACATGCACCAAATGTGCGATTGATAAAGAACGAATTTTCTCTTGGCACTGTTTGAATAATTGAACATACTGCCCTCATTGAAACATTACAGGCTTTTAACTAATTACTTATTGGCATAATATTTACTGAGCTTTAAATTATTTCTTACAATTTAATTTAATTGTTATTCAATTATTTTTAAATTATTATTTAATTACTATTGACTCCAAATTTACCAAAAAACTTAACCTCACTCATAACTAACAAGAGTTAGCGACTAAAAGTAAATGCCCCAATTGGAACTAATCCGCCTGTTGCCTTGCAGAGCTTCTTTAAGACGACGACGATGATGACATTTGCAACGACGAATAATATCAGATTCGTGATACTCAGTCCGTAGTGGAAGACGTCATGAATGTCCAGATCAATTGGGAAGCCGAAGATGGTGTTTGGCACTGGAATATCCGGATTTTATATGTTTCTAGCTCACCTCTTATCTCAAAATGTTTAAGGGGTGGTAGATGATCCGTTATATTTATCCAAGGGAGCACGAACTTTACTTCGGAGGAATAAGCATCATAAGCCCATAAGTTGACATCCAAATCTTGAAGATGACAATCCGGCATTAACTTGAGCATGCATGTTCCGTGAAGTTGTTGAGTTATGCGTTTTTTGTTGCAACTAATCTCTACCGCTGATTCTTCACTCATAGAAAATATCCAGGTGTTGGTAGCATGGAGTTGAGCCCAGAAGTTATGCAATGCCATAATGTTGACATCGCAATTTCTCGGTATTTCCCGTTGTCGCAAAAATAGATGCACCTCACATTTCGATGCTGGTCCCATGTTGTACAACGGGTGAGTTTGTGGGCATAACATCAGCGTTGACATGAGCTGACAATGATCAAAGTTGTTGTCTGTTAGACCATAATACATAGTTTTTCGGTCGTCCAGAAGGATATATTTGAACGTAGGACGAATACTAACGAAGAAATCATCATGCAAAGTTGGATAAGCGTAAATTGCGTAGGCTTGAAGCTTCTCCTTGCTGATCAGTGGGATACGGATGTTGAATAAGATGAACTCTGCAGTTGTCCTGGTCGTTGTACTTGCTACTTTAGATAATTCAATGGGATTAGTTTCAGGTAGCATTAAATGCTCATTCAAATTTGGTATTATCATCGCGATTTGCTGCTCGAATTTCTGTAACGGCAGCACTTTTTCCAGGAAGTTGCCCTTCGAATTCCAGATTACATCTATAATGGCGCTTTGGATTTCTTCAAACGATTCCATAGCAAGTAGTGTGTTAGAGATAGCACTGATAAGTGCTTCACTATAGGTGTGCTTATTAGCGGCTTCAGCCAGGGTGTGAATGGAATTGTTTATAAACTTAAAATTCTTCCAAACAACTTCGTTGTGACCCTTTAGCACCTCGTTGGTCATATCTTGTAGTGATGACTGGTTGCGTGCCAAAGCCAATAAATATTCTTCGTTCGTACTACTCTGCTTTATCTTATGTACCACTTCGTCAGCATGGTCTTCATCCATCATTCCAAATAGCGCGTTGAAGATCTTTCCCACAAATTTTAGTGGTGCTCGCCGGGCTCTGGATACCTTCTTCTCGTAGTTGTAAACGATGATATCGTGCTTTTGTTTGATGCGAGAATATCGTTCATTAAGCTGATTTGCGGATTCAGCTAGATATGGCTCGTCGCTCAACGTTGTATTAAGATGCTGAATCCTCAGCATTGCCTTGTCGAGAATCTCCTTATGGTTCCAGTAGGCTTTTACGTCAATGTGCACTACGATGTTCCACGCCGTCGCCGTCGTCGCCGACTTGCCCTATTTCTTCAAAAAATAGTCCTGATAAATCCTTTATAGGAAATACTTCTACTTGAGCCTTTATTATGGGCATAATACATAATAAACTTAAAATGGTTAACATGACATTTTTATTCTTTAATCTCTTTGATTTTCTTATGCCTAATTTGGAGTCTTTATTTTTAATCTCTTGTTTAGTTTTCTCGTTATCATTTTCGTTATCTTCCGTAGGAAAAGGACAAACATTGTGTACCGATCGTTTCGAAACACCAGTGCTGGTCCTTACATCTACCATTCGACACAATCCGTCAGCTCCACAGATTGTGTAAATAATACGTCCCCTTCTCCAATTCATCTTGGCTAGATTTTCTTCCTTCAAAAGAACCAGACTACCCACTTCAATGTTTACGGACGGACGCTGCCATTTGTATCGTTTTTGTAACTCACTTAAATATTCGTTTGACCATATTTTCCAAAACTCTTGGGTATTGTTTTGCACTGCTTTCCAGTGATCCCGCAGCCCGTGATAACATTGATTATCACTTCTATCAACAAACGTTGAAAAGGATTCTCCAATTAGAAAATGACCCGGAGTTAAAATTTGGAAATCATTCGGATCTTCCGACAATGGCATAAGTGGTCTTGAATTCAAATTTGCTTCTATCTGTGCCATCAAGGTACAGAATTCCTCAAAGGTCATAATGCCTTCCACAACTCTATGGAAATGTTTCTTCACTGATTTAACTGCTGCCTCCCATAATCCTCCCACATGAGGCGATCTGGCCGGTATATTTATCCACTGAATTTCTTTTCCCCACAAAACCTTTCAATGGCCTCGGAATGCTCTTTGTTTCTAAACAAATGATATATTTCATTGAGGCTATTTGCAGCCCCAATGAAATTAGTTCCATTGTCAGACTAAATTTTTTGTGGGCAACTGCGCCTTGCCACAAATCTTTTTAACGCTCCAATGAATGACGCTGAACTCAAGTCAGAAACGACTTCCAAATGGACCGCTTTTGTTGAAAAACAAACGAATACACAAACATAAGCCTTATCTGTTTTCTTGCCGCGAATTGTATGGTGAATAAATATTGGCCCCAAATAGTCGATACCCACATTCAAGAACGGCCTAGTTTCTATAAGCCTATCTTCCGGAAGGTTCCCCATCATTTGGTGCAATGCTCTGGGATTTGCTGGAAAACACCTGTAACATTGATTGACTATCTTGCTTGTTAATTGTTTGCCCCGTAATGGCCAAAACCTTTGCCGTACAATTGCTAGCAATCCCTGTGCTCCTACATGCAAATGTTTTGAATGCAAATGCTTAACTAGCAGTACTACCCATCCATCATTATATGGCAATAAAACTGGATGTTTGGCTTCAAAAGTTAATCTACTTTTTTGAATTCTCCCCCCAACTCTAATAACTTCCATGTTATCCATTATGGGAGAGAGTGATATGATTTTTGAATTAGATGGTAACATTTTATTTGCTTTTAACAACTTTATCTCTGTTGAAAAATTACGTTTTTGTATATCTTTAATTAATACAAAAAGTGCCTTATTTTTGTAATCTAACCAATGCTTCAACTGCCTTTTCTTCATGATGTCTACGAATTTTAGAATATGCGCAACCACATTTTGTAGTAATTCAAAATTGTTCTTGTGGTTAATTTCCTCCAAAAAGTTGGCCTTCTGGACCGTTAGACCCACTACCTTCATTCTCTTGATGTCTGGAATCACATCCATTTCTATCTGTGGACTTTCACTTACTTCTTCTTTGCAAACCTTCAAAAATTCTGGCCCATAAAGCCACAGCATATTACCAACGATTTGGCTTGGAAATAGCCCTCTTGAGACGAGATCAGCTGGATTTACCTTCGTGCTTACATATCTCCATTCACTGATTTTGCATTCGGATTGTATTTGTGCCACTCTATTTGCGACAAATATTTGTAATGTTGCGGGTTCCAATTTTAGCCAACTCAGAACAATCGATGAATCTGTGTAATAAAACTTAGATAAGTGATTAAATTTCAAACTTTCAATTACCTTTTGCATTAATTTCGTTAACAAGACTGCTCCACATAATTCCAATCTTGGCAAAGTCACTACTTTTATTGGTGCAACCCTTGATTTTGATGCTGCCAGGCGTACCGTTATCTCTACATTACGATTTAAGGTTTTTATGTATATAACCGCTCCATAAGCTGCCATGGAAGCATCCGAAAATCCATGCAATTCTATAATTTCAGGATTCGGACCTACTAAATGTCTTTCAAATTTAAGTTTATTAAGTAGTGGCAGTTCATTTCTCATCTTATTCCAAGTTGTTAAAATGTCTGTCGGTACATTGGTGTCCCAATCAACCTTTAATTTCCATAGTTCTTGAATTAAGATTTTTGCAGTAACTATTACTGGATTAACCAAGCCGAGGGGGTCAAATAGTTTTGAGATGTCCGACAAAATACTTCTTCAGGAATGAAGCGAGCAGCGGCTTTAGCCACTATCTTTCGAAAAATCTTTTCGCCTGCGACTGGGTCTATAGGTGGAGATAAGATGCCGAATTCATGGTGGCAGAAGGTTTCGAGACCTGGCCAGTTCGCTTTGCTGTGATTAAGGTAGGTCTTTCTGTCAGCAGAGCGATAGTGTCTGTGCCTTCCATCGAGACTATGATGGGAAGGTGATCTGACCCAAAAGTGACTAGTGTTGACCAGGTGATGGAGGAAAGAAGCGAGGAGCAGGTGCTGTTGAATGAATGCCAAACACCCTTGTGGGGACATCTTCATTTATTATTCCAAAATCTGAGTCCTCAATTTGGTCAGCGAGTTGAGTACCACGGAGATCTGATGAGTGGCCAGAGTACCAGGAAGAGTGATGAGCATTCATGTCGCCAAGCAGGATTTTATTGTCACCCGAGAGCAGATGCTCAAGTGAAGGGTGATAACCTGAAGGGCATGAATCATTAGGTGGGATATAAAGGTTCACGAGATGCAATTCGATGCTCTCTACTATGATAGTGATGCTTTGTTGTTCAAGGAACTGATCTGCTCTGATTGGATTGGGTAGTGAGGCCAGGGAATTCGACCTGTGAAGAATGACGGCCAATCCTCCTCCGTGATTTCTGTTTCTGTCTTTCCTGATGATGTGGAAATCCCCGGTGTTAGAAATGGTGGAATTTTCGCTGAGCTTAGTCTCCTGCAATGCCGCGATGAAAATGCTATGCTGATTCATGAAACTGAGAATCTCTTGTAGCTTATTCATCAAGCCATTACAGTTCAGCTGCAAAATTTTTAGCGAAGGTGTCTGAATTGTGCGGTGATTTCGTACGCCGACGTAGAAGGTGCGTAGAAAGTCGTTGGCTTAAGCGTTGGTTTGGCGAAATTTCATGTTGAGACACTGATGCGAGGCTGGAATTTCCGTTCAGGTACGTAGAGCTTTGAGTGCGGTGAGATGAGGCGCGACTGCATGTTCCAGATGAGACCCGTGAGGGAGCCTGTTGAAGGGAGGGGCTCATAGAGTGCGAGGGTAAATTGCAGCATGGGGCGATAAAATTTGATGACCATTCACGGTGAGAGTTGAGGGTGGAGAGAGCCTCAGTGTGTATGTTTGGCGTTGAAATCGCCGGCAACGAGCAACTTTGGTCAAAGAGAATGGAAAAAAGTCTGGAATTGTTGCTCAGTTGTTTTGTGTCTGGGGGGCAGTATATAGCTGTTAATGTTAGGCCTTTTATGGTAAGTATTCATTAAGAAAAATACTTGTCGCTTGAATATATTCTGTGCAATAATTCTGTAGAGCATAATGTTTTATCCTGCTTTTTATGAGAATAGCGGAACCACCTCTGGCGTTTCCGTTTGGATGCTTTGTGTCATAGAGTCTATATCCTGGTAGATTGAAAAAATGTTTTTCAGTGAAGTGAGTTTCCGAAATTAGCATAACGTCTATGCTGGACTCTTTCAAGAACTCGAGAAGTTCTAGTTTGTGAAGACACAGGCCGTTTGCATTCCAGAATGATATTTTTAAACCATTCATGGTTTAGACAGGAGATGTTGTAGTAAGAGATTTTGATTTTTAATCATTTCTTGCATCATATTTTGCATACCAATCTTTTATTGTATTACTTATACAGGGCATATTTATTGCCAAATATTTAGTTGTACTAACAATTGATTATATTAACTTAAAGAAGACTAAATTCATGCACTCAAATATTTTTGATAAATAAATACAAATTATTTCAAACGAACAAATGATAAGACCAAACTATAAAAATTTCGGAAATATGATAAATATTATTTTTGTTTAATTGTTAGTAGTTAGTATATGAACCCTTTTTAATTGTAGCATGTTGAAGACGCCGTGGCATTGAGTTAATTAAAGACTTAATACAAATGTTGTTGAATTTTGTTCCATTCAGCACTTGGATAATAATGCCCACATGTTCCCAATGGGGTTTAGACTGGGGCTGCAAGCGGGCCAGCCCAAAACAGGTATGTTCCGCGTACTCAAGAACCGTTTTGTTGCCTTGGATGAATGAATTGCAGCATTATCTCCACTCGCCTGCAGCCGTTTCAACACCTAAACTCAAAAGAACTTCATCAAGTAGCTCTATATACTTAAGGCTGTCCATTTTGGACCAAAAAAAACAAATGGGCGTCTTTTCAATTACCCACACCCCCATATGGTGTTGGATCCCAAACCGCCAATGTTACGCTTATCGTGCCAAGATTAACATTCGCTGAAAATTGACAATTTTGGGAAGAAGAGTGGTGTAAAATTATTTTTTCTGATGAAAAAAAATTTAGTTTGGATGGTCCTGAAATCAAAGTCAAATGTACTGGCACGATAAGCGGCAAAATAAGAAATAAAAAGGAATGGCTCGTAACTTTGACGGTGGATCCCATATGGTGTGGATTGTTGAAAAGACCCCGATTTGTTTTTTTTGGTCCAAAATGGACAGCCTTAAGTATATAGAGCTACTTGATGAGTTCTTTTGAGTTTAGGTGTTGAAACGGCTGCAGGCGAGTGGAGATAATGCTGCAATTCATTCATCCAAGGCAACAAAACGGTTCTTGAGTACGCGGAACATACCTGTTTTGGGCTGGCCCGCTTGCAGCCCCGGTCTAAACCCCATTGGGAACATGTGGGCAAACTTTGATCCAAGAGAATGGAAAAAAGTCTGGAATTGTTGCTCAGTTATTTTGTGTCTGGGCGGGCAGTATATAGCTGTTAATGTTAGGCCTTTTAAGTATTCATCGAGAGAAATACTTGTCGCTTGAATGTATTCTGTGCAATAATTCTGTAGAGCATAATGCTTTATTCGGCTTTTTATGAGAATAGCGGAACCACCTCTAGCGTTTCCGCTTGGATGCTTTGTGTCATAGAGTCTATATCCCGGAAGATTGAAAAAGTGTTTTTCGGTGAAGTGAGTTTCAGAAATTAGCATAACGTCAATGCTGGACTCTTTCAAGAACTCGAGAAGTTCTAGTTTGTGAAGACACAGGCCGTTTGCATTCCAAAATGATATTTTTAAACCATTCATGGTTAAGACATGAGATGTTGTAGTAAATGACTTTGATTTTTAATCATTTCTTGCATCATATTTTGCATACCAGACATAAATTGTGACATATTTTGTATAAACACTTGCAGAGTTTGTTCAAGAGAACTGCTAGGGGGAGCAGGTTGCGTGAACTCGGGGACTGAGTTTTGTCCTTTTAAAGCGCTGGCGTAGGAAACGCCTTGATTTATATTGGGATTTACATAAGTAGGTACAATGGATTGTGAGGGATTTGTTGGGATTTTTCTTAAATCCTGTTTTGGAGGGAAAACATCAGCTTTGGGAATAACCTTGCTTTTGAAGGATTTGTAGATTGGACAGCCTCTATAGTTTGCTGTATAGTTGCCACCAAAGTTGCTGCATTTTTTAACATTTGCATCCTCTTTAGTTTTTTCGCACAAGTTTGTGGGGTGGAGATCGCAACATATTACGCACACGCTGGGAAGTGTGCAATACGATTTTGTGTGGCTGTATTCTTGGCAATTTTGGCACTGAATTGGTCCTCGGCGCTTATGAGGCTATTCCACTGTAATTTTGCGATGGAGGAGATACCGCAGTGAGTAAATTGGGTGAGATTCCCCCTTTTTTAGGGACTTCGGATCAAATTCCAGTTTCACTCGAAATAGTGGTTGGGGTATTTTATCTCGATTTTGTATGTTAAAAACGGATTTAACGTGGAAGCGCTCTTCGATTAAAGCGCTTTTGATTTCATTGCATTCAACAAACGAGTCAATGCCTTTTATGACAACGGAGAGACCTTTAGAGCTTTTGAGCTGATATGTGTAATAGCTCTTTTCTGATTTATCGAGGGATTCGATAATTTTTCTATAATTTGCCTCGTTATATATTTGAATTTTAGTCTCATGGATTCTTCCCTTAAGAATAGGGATTACATGAAATGTGTGACCAATGGTTTGAGAAATGGTTTTTATTAGGGAATTTGAGTTTTTTCACGTAAGTAAATTGGTGGGGGTTTTTGGAATTTCGGAATCGGTTCCGAACTTGTGGATTCGGCCAGAATGGCAAATCGGTTGTGCCCTAACTCAATAGACTTTTTGGGAGTAGTCTTTTGCATTTTAGAGGATTTCACATATCCAGGAGGAGAACCTGTTCGTTTGAAGTAGGCGTCAATGCCTGTCTGCGCTACCGTTGCCTTTATATTTTGCTCTCTAGAGATAGAGCTACTTTGAAGTTTTGTTGTTTTTAACTTATCGACAAATTTTTTTTGCTCATTTAAGTTCTGAGCGGGAGTAACGCAAAGGGGAATTTGCATACTGTGATGAAATGGGATTTCAAGAACAAAAGGCGAAACAGAGTTACCTGTGTGTGTGTTTGGAGTAACACACTCTTGACTCCATGTTAGAGCAGGCGTGAGAGATTCAGCGTGTGATGTCATCAATGCGGGATATTGAACGGGAGTAGTTGTTAACATTAGCGATACAGAATGCTTAGAGAGCGTTGTATTCTGGAATGATGGACGAAGAGCGTCATCGCTATTGGGGGCAAGCGGGGACACATGATTTTTCGCGGTTCTCGCACTTTCTTGTTGTTGTTTTAATTGTGTCGCACTTTCTTCTGTTTCGCTTTCGTTTGAGCGGGAAGCAGAAAACGGCTTGAGAGACGCGCTCGATTTTTTCGGGGAATGCTTTATTCCCATTTTTTTCAGAAATAATTTATATTTATAATTGTTTTTTTAGTGTTTTGCAGCGGCTCCGACGATGCCGACTGCGTGTAAAAAGTGGCGATCACTTTATTTTCTTTTTTCGCGGAGTTTGTATTTGATTTGGGAAACACTTTCGAGTTTATTTTTTCTTTTGTGTGGAGCGGAAAATTTTGCGACCACATCAGAAGAGAAATTGGCAGGAGACTAATCTAATGGGTTTAGATCTGGTGATGAGGGACATTCTTTTGCAGTTATAAAATTGAGAAATTTTTTTTCACATTTTCCTATTTTTGACACTTTTAACCAAACCATCACTTTGAACGGATTCTGGAACCACCATTTTGCGAGTTTGTCTTTAGGAGTATCTACCAGACTTGTTGAATACATGCGACAATTTTGATGCTCGTGGCTGTCCTGTAAAAGGAATATTTTTCTTCGGAATACAACCTGCGTGCCAGAAGGCAATTCTCCACAATTTAGACTGGGTCGCTTTTTGCGTCTATAGTGATGTTGTCCCCCTTATGTCCCCCTTTGAAATCTCAAATATACCGCTTCGGCCAATTCGGAGCTGGCAACCCTATAGGGGTTCTTTGTAATTGTAATTCTGCGGTGCAAGAGATATCGAAGAGAGTATATTGGGTGGGGTTCACCTTTTGTAAGAGTTTTTGAGTCGAACTCTAGTTCCGCTCTAGACGCACTGTGAATTTCATACTGAAATTGGGGAAACGTCAGAAGGTGCTCTGCTATCAGAAGCAATTGCAGGTCGAATAGGTTAAACTGTTAAATTCATAGCAAGTTTAACAGAAATGTTAAACGTCATATGAAGTTTAACATTTTTTTGATACAATAATTCGCTTATCGAATTCGAAATTGAGATATTCGCCACCTAAGTTCAGAACCGACACTAGAGTGGACCGTATTTTATCAAAATCAAAGCTGGGCATAGTTCATCAAAAATTTAACTTCGTTAACCCAGTAAAAGTTAATCAAAAATTTAACTTCGTTAAATTAAAAAGTTAACTTCGTTAAAAGTTAAATTAAATAGTTAAATTCTCTATAGAGAATTTAACTATCGCGATCTTTTTTCCAAAGAACGCATAAAAAACATTTTAACTGTATACAATAGAATGCCTACACTCACAGACCGATTTCGATCGATTTCAGAGGGCTGCAAATATGCAAACTTAAAAAATGGAAACTTTGTAAAAATTTTACAAAACGAATTTGCTTTTTTTATTGTCACTACGCACCCAGAGTTCCAAGTTGATTGGAAAATGTAGGCGGCGGCTAAACAGTTTCGCGCCGACCACAATCGGCTTCAATCGGCGTGCGAACAAATCGATGTCAATATCGGTTGAGCCGACACAATCGACTCAATATTTCGACGCCGACCAAGCCGATACATTTGACGGCGGGCTAGGCACGCCGACTTGGAACTTTAAATTTTTGTCAAAAACACGAAAGAGTTCTGTGTTTACAATTTTTCAACAGTGTGGCTAGGTAGATTATTAAAAATAGTATGAATTCTTATTTTTTATTTTTTTTTTGACATTCAATAATAAAAAATTTTTTTTCGTTTCAAAGTTAACTAATGCTAGTTAATCGAAGAAATTTAACTTAACTAAATGAAAAAGTTAATGGTTTTCAAAATTAACTGAAACGTTAAAAGTTAACCAAAAATTTAACTTCGTTAATTAACTATTAACGAATTAACTAGTTAATGCCCAGCTTTGATCAAAATCCTAATTTCTTTCGCGCCGCCCCCTTAAACTTTTTATTTTAATTGGTTGTATTTCCCTTA
Organism: Heteromyza rotundicornis; assembly: GCA_951394025.1. Lineage (NCBI taxonomy): Eukaryota > Metazoa > Arthropoda > Insecta > Diptera > Heleomyzidae > Heteromyza > Heteromyza rotundicornis. Next base: position 27,631,779 of record OX596013.1, on the reverse strand, counting down.
TTAACTAAAACAGCTGTACATCTGCTGGGCATGGACTCCACTAAAGTTTGACAAGTCCTTGTGATTATAGAGGATCAAGCGGCATGGTTTATTTTCCCCATAATTCGTGTTACTGGCCCAATTTTGTCCTTGACAATTATCCACAAATTTTCTAGTGGGTTCAAGTCCGGGGATTGCGATGACAACACCATCTTTTTTGTTGTCAAAACCCCACTTCTTGGTTAGGTGTGCCGTATGTTTTCGGATCATTGTCCAGTTGGAATTGACATTTAGCGCTGATATACCGATGATTCAGTACACACTTCACAGGCAATGTGCGCTGCTTTGTCCATTGCTACGTTATTTATTTTTTAACATTGAGTGTCCTACGAAAGTTGCACGCGTGCATATTGGTAGCTTCTGAAAGATGGTTCATTTCAGCAATAGAAATATGTGTGGTGGATCCAGTATTGCTGAAAGGATAGTGTGAGAGTAGCGACCTTGCTGAAACTCTGCTTTGAGAGATGGTGTGGTAGAAGCGACCTTGCTGAAATACTGTCTCCGGGGATGGTGTGGTAGACGCGACCTGAAATACTGCCTCCAGGGATTGTGTTGTAGAAGTAACCATTCTGAAATGCTGTAAAAAACCATAATTCTAATTCTTGACTGCATCTGTTGGAAAAAAACACCCTGGAATAGACTTGTCATTGAAATCAAATTTCAATGCACTTACCGAAGAAAAACTCATTAAATAGTTTGGCCGACTAAATGGGATACTTCCATTTCCATCATAAAGGCCTCTGTAAATAAAAGATACTTATATAATACTAGTTGAATACCCCTGCGTTGCTTGGACTTATACTTAAAGTAGTGATAGTACCCTCCCGTAAAACTTTCCGTGAACCCCCATAACATACAAAATTTTAGAACTCTACGCTCAGCGGTTTGGGCTGGGCGGTGATGAGTCAGTATATAACCGCAATCAATCGGGACAAACACTTTTATATTTGTAATTACGTGGCGCCTGATTTGAAGTTCTCATTTGTTCTGTAAGCGTCAGTTTCTGATGCACGTGTGGCTGCAATTCGCGCTCCAGTTCGCTCTCTTCCAAATGCTTTTTGTTGTGGTGTAGAATTTCCCTTTGCCCGTTACTGCTTTTGATTTTTTCGTATTTTCCGATGAAATGGGAATGGAACGGGACGAAATGGAAATGGGGCGAAACTAAATTTTTAATGAAAGGGAAGTGTAACAGGCACAGAAACCAAATGGGATCGGGCAGGAACTAAATAAAAATTTAGTATCAAAAGAATCTAAACATTTGATTCCAATTCCATTTTGTTCCAGTCCATTTCCATTTTTGGTTCTGATACGTTCAGTGGTTTAGCCGTGATGAAGATTAAAATACTGTAGATATTATTACTTACATACGTCTTTCTGACCTTTTCTAAATACATAATTAGTACTTAAAACGTCCTTCCGCAATCAAAAGTGGCGAAAATATGTTTTCAATTGAAGCGATCATGCGAGTAAATGGTGGCGTCACGGCGGTGACACTAAAAAAACATCTATTGCAACGGGGTAACTTTCTAAAGATATTTGAATTCAGTAATAAGTATGGTAAAGTTATCATTGCTACTTGTGTGTATGTAAGGTAGCGCATAATCTTCGCTAATAAAGAAGTTAGAATTCAAAATTAAGTGTGATGAAGTAATCATTGCTGTTTTCGTGTGGACACGAATTATTTGCACAGTACAAATTATAAAACAACACACAAATATTTAAAATTGGAAAATTTTTTGTTTTTACTCAAAATATTATTCAGCCGCCCCTTTGTTTTCTTCAAACTGATATTTCACTTTTTGACACATACGCAATAGGTTTTCTTGCTCAGATAACTATATATATGTACTGTAATGCGAGCGATTGAAATTTTAGTGTACTAGCAATATAGAAGATGTTTGGCTCACTCGTAAAGTGGCCAAACGATATAAAAGAGAAAAAAGGGTGGAATTCGAGAATCAGCAAAATATAATTAAAGGCGTGTAGGATGTAGGTTTTTAAGTATGTTTTATTGCAAAAGGAGCACAAAGGTTCCTTATTTGCGACGGATGTCGTAGGATACGAAAGTTAGCTTAACAAGATATGTTGTTGACTCGTTCGATGCTGATACAAGAAGAGGGAAGTTAAAGTTACGGAAATGGCAGAAGGCCTTCATATTGAATTAAACCAGTTTTGGGACACAACACCCGTATACAGGGTGACAAACAGGGTGTTTTGGCGTAAACAGAAGTATTACTTATATGTTCTGGAACGAATTATTTTTTGTTTGGCCCCCCATACAAAATTTTAACCTATTCGATTTTCTTGAAGAGGCTTTCTCACCATATGCAGGAACACAATATGTATGAAGAAAACTGATCAAAAAATAACAAAGCTTTCTAAGAGCATTTTTTGCTGCATTTAAACATTTTGGAAAAATAAGGTTTTTGGAAATAAGTTAATTAGTTTGTTAAAAATGTTACTTTGACTCGTTGGGATATTTGCTATAGGATTGATTGATTTACAAAAACAATTTCGACTATGTATCGATAATTTCCATTTCCCAATCCATTTCAAAATTTTGTTCCAATCCCATTTTGTTCCGGCCCATTTCAAAATTTTGTTCCAATCCCATTTTGTTCCGGCCCAATACCATTTCGTTCCCGATTTCTAACCAAATAAAAAAACCACATCCAAATCGGTTCAGTATTTCTCAAGATAATACCGGACACACCACCTTATGGGCGTCACAAACTGTGTGACAAAAACAATATACCCTTGGACACAGTGTGCCGGGTATAATGATGCAAAAAGTCGAAATGCATGCATTCTTAAACGATTTCTAAGCCAATAAAAGCGGCGCAGTGTAATTGCAACTCGTTATTAGACCACAACAAACAATACGAGAGTGCCGTTGAACTGTCACCTTGATTTTAGCCGGCTGGACGCCTTCATATTACAACGCACTGTTGAAGTAACCGGTAAACTTCAAGTAAATAACAATATTGGAACTTTTTGGTTGTTTATGCATTGGCAACCCTGGGTTTTGATGCTGCTTTGGAACGTTCGTTGGCAACCGTGAGTGATTTGTGTGATTCATTATACCCCCACACTCACTGTGGCAGGGTATACTCACTTTGTCACAACATTTGTAACGCCCATAAGGAGGCGTGTCCGGTATGGAAAAGTATATATATTCTTGATCAGCATCACCGCCGGAGTCAATTTAGCGATGTCCGTCTGTCTGTCCGTCTGTCCGTCCGCACGATAGCGGTCGCAGTTTTGGGTATATCGACTTGAAACTTTGGGTACATGTTTTTCTCGTGAATACTGAGATCAAGTTCGAGAATCAGCCAAATCGGATAAAAACTGGGCGTGGCTCCCATACACCGAAAGAAAAGGTAAACATTTTTCAAGTCTTTTTTATAACCCTTATATTAACTTATATATATATATATATATATTTATCCTCAAATCTGCGGCGAGCTTTTTCATACACTTCCACATGAGCTAGAGAGCTGAAATTTGGAACACTGATAGAACTCCGGTGACAATGCATTCTATTAAATTTTGGGGTCCATCAGAGGCGTAGGGGGCCGTGGGGAGACTCAAACTTTTTTTTTTTAAACATGGCATAACTTCCAATTCCTTCAAGCTACAATGGTAGGTGAGTTCTTATTGACAAAATGAAATTTTTTACCCTTTGGAAAGGGGGGTGTGGGGGCAAAGGGGAGCGGGATGGAGCCAATTTAAAGGCCTAACTTTCGTATTTTGTAAGCTACAAGGCTGAAATTTTTTACTTAGGTTCGCATTCGGGAAAAAGAGTAAAAAAGGGGAAAAAAGGTGGAAAAAGGAAGGAGAAAAAAAAATTTAAAAAAAAAAAAAAAAAAAAAAGAGGAAAATAAAAACAGAGTAAAAAACAAGTTTTTTAAAATATAACCCTTTAACTAAAAAGCAGAAAATAAATTTTCTTTAAATTAATTTCAGCAATTTCGATTTAAAATTAAGGGTTTTTGGCGACTAAAAAATCTGCAATGATATTCGGAGGAAAGTACCCAAAAACCCTTAATTTTAAATCGAAATTGCTGAAATTAATTTAAAGAAAATTTATGTTCTGCTTTTTAGTCGGTTAAAGGGTTATATTTTAAAAAACTTGTTTTTTACTCTGTTTTTACTTTCCTCTTTTTTTGTTTTTTTTTTTTTTATTTTTTTTTTATGGTTGTATTCGATTGGAAATGTTTAGAAACGCATTTTTGACGTGGCCCGAGGTTCCCTAGCCACATATATAAGGGTCTAAATGGGGTCTTGAGAGCAATTTTTATTTTTTTGTAATTTGTTTGGACATTTTTAGAAATGGATTTTGGACATGATCCGGGCTCCAAAACCACCTATAATTGGCTCAAAATAGGGTCTTGAGACCACATTTTATGTTCGAGGTACTTCTTCCTACTGTGTGGGGGTATTTCAGCTTCGGTATAGCCGAAGATAGTCCACTCTCTAGTTTTTTTCTGGATTTGATTGGGAATTTTTAGAAAAGGATTTTAAATGGTCCGGGCTCAAAAACCACCTATAATTGGCTCAAAATAGGGTCTTGAGACCACATTTTTTTATGTTCGAGGTACTTCTTCCTACTGTGTGGGGGTATTTCAGCTTCGGTATAGCCGAAGATAGTCCACTCTCTAGTTTTTTTACAATTATGTGAGTTGAACAATAAAAACGCAAACCATTCTTTGTTATTTGAGTTCGATGTGGACTAAACATTTACGATTGATTTTAAAATGATTTGATATCTTAGAATTTCTCAAGTATTCGTACACGAATACTGTACATCAACACAAAAACAAATAGTTAACAATTTTGGTAGACCTTTTTGGTGGTTTTTGCGTTGGAAGCCATGAGGTTTGATGCTGCTTTGAACTGTTCTGGCTAAAAATTTAAAAATTTCATGACTTTCATACAATTACACCTAAACCAAATTTTTCAAAAAAATTCTCAAAATTCAGGGATATGTTTTTATCACAAAACTTCTTTTCGTAAAATAAAGGTAGTTCACAAAGGTCTCATATTGGTCATAAAGTCATATTGTTGTATAGATATACAATAGTTATAAAAATGTTGTTGCTTTTTTCCATACAAAAAATGTTAAGAACAATACAACTCAGCAAGCTGTGTTTTTCGACTCTCATACTCCGGGTCCAGAGTAATGTGAAAGCATTTTGAATGCATTAAACATACGCGACTGCTTGAAAATATTGAAACAAAGCTCACGTGAACCACAGAATTACTTCCGACAGTTGATTCCGCAATTGGTGGCGTGCACCCCGGGATCAACGAATTTGATTAGGTTCGACATTTTTAATGTAATAGAGTTTATTTTGAAATGAGTGCGTTCACAACTATCGTATTTTTATACCCCCACACTCACTGTGGTAAGGTATACTAACTTTGACACAACGGAAAAGTATATATATTCTGGATCAGTATTGAAAACTGAATCTATATAGCCATTTCCGTCTGTCCGTCCGTCTGTCTACACGATTGCGGTCGCAGTTTTGAAGATATCGCTTTAAATTTTGGGAACATGTTTTTTACTTCAACTTTTCCAAGTTTTTATACCCCCACACTCACTGTGGCAGGGTATACTCACTTTGTCACAACATTTGTAACGCCCATAAGGAGGCGTGTCCGGTATGGAAAAGTATATATATTCTTGATCAGTATCACCTCCTGAGTCGATTTAGCGATGTCCGTCTGTCTGTCCGTCTGTCCGTCCGGACGATAGCGGTCGCAGTTTTGGAGATATCGACTTGAAACTTTGGGTACATGTTTTTCTCGTTAATACTGAGATCAAGTTCGAGAATCAGCCAAATCGGACAAAAAGTGGGCGTGTCTCCCATACACCCAAAAAAAAGGTAAAAATTTTTTATTGTTGTATTCGATTGGAAATGTTTAGAAACGTAAACGTGACATGGTCCGAGGTTCCGAAGCCACATATATAAGGGTCTAAATGGGGTCTTGAGACCAATTTTTTTTTTTGTGGATTTAATTGGAAATTTTTAGAAATGGATTTTGGACATGGTCCAAAACCACCTATAATTGGCTCAAAATAGGTTCTTGAGACCACATTTTTATATGTTCGAGGTACTTCTTCCTACTGTGTGGGGGTATTTCAACTTCGGTATAGCCGAATATAGTCCACTCTCTAGTTTTTTTATTGTCGTATTCGCTTGGAAATGTTTAGAAACGTATTTTTGACATGGTGCAACAATGGGGATTGAGACCAAATTTTATTTTTGGGGATCCGATTGGAAATTTTTAGAAACGGATTTTGGACATGGTTTAAGCCACCTATAAATGGCTCAAAATGATGCATTGAGACCAAATTTGTTTATGTTCGAGGTACTTCTAAATTCCTTCTGTGTGGGGGTATTTCGGCATTGCCGAAAATAGTCCACTCTCTAGTTTTCAAATATGATTATATGACAGTATGACTTTATGATTACTTGCTCATTTTTAATGTCAGGCTGTTTTCAGTATATAATTTTGTTGTATGCAATGAAAATATCACTTGAACAAGCAAACAGAAAAGTAGCAACATGAAAAAAGGAAACAGTCCAAGCATGGCTTGAGTCGTATAGTTATTTCAAAATTCGCCAGTTTTGTCATCAGCGACTCATTTAGTTGACTGCCAATTATGTTATTTTCAACCATACTATATATACTTTCACATATGCGGACGATTGCTAGAGAATTGCAAACTTTTCTTTGCAATGAATGTCAAATTCTAAATGTTTGACATTACATTAACAATTTTTAGTCGCTTTCACTAGCCCCTCCCACATATGTGTCAGTTTAGCATTTGAAAGAGCAACAATAATAGCATTCCGTTAATTTCTTTCATGTGCTCCTGTTACAGGTTGCCATTCCAATAACCTTTGTTATTGTAATACATTTTACTTGTTTGACCCACAAAAAAGTTATAGCCCCCAGGAAAAAATTGGAAAAGTAGGAAAAATTTCAACTAGGCATTCCGCTGTAGGTACTCAACGCACACTGGGTTGAAAGAACCGGTTTTTGGAGATTAATTCAAAAAGCGAATTTCAATGTTTGATATCGGGTAAAAGTAGATAAAATTCTGCATCATTAGCTGAAAACGATACCCAAAAAGTGTTGACGGCAACGCATTGTCAAAGTTTAGGTTTTTTTGTTTTTATTTTTTCAGTATTTTGAATTCTTTTTTTGCGATATTTTTTAAAATCAATTTTAGGTATTTTTAAATTATTTTCTGTTTTTAGTTCTTAAAAAATGTGTGTGTAAATATTTGTAATGTTTATTTGTTTGAAAGCGTAAAATTTGTTTGACTATATCGTCGTCGTTCACTGAAAAGTTACTAAGTCCAATTTAGGGCGAAAACGAGATATGTATGCCAAGTTGATGCTAGATAAGATATCTTCATTATGTCTTAACCTATCTATCGCTTAAGCTCATAAAGATCGGACAAGTCCCGCGGATGTTGCACCTCTTTCTTTCCTTTTTTCAATATTGCGTTTAGTAAAAAGTTACCAAGTCCCATATAAATCGAATTACCCACTTACGCTCACCCACGTCCAATTTCTTGACCATTTTTTGATGAGAGGTGTTAATGGCGACTTCCTTTATGGTTTAAGCCCTCAATCATAGAGATCGGAAAGTTCCCGCGGGTTTTGTAACATTTTTATTTTGTGCCAGAGTTGTTCTCAAAAAGAAGCAAATTACACTCTTGATACTTATCCAGACTCAATACGGTCTTTTGCGGTAGATTGTGCTAAGCTTCCCCATCGTTTTAAGCCTAAGACTGTTTGTATTCATGGGTTTTTGGATTTTTTTTACGTTAATTTGAGTCTTTAAAAGCAATTGTCTCATTTTGATTTTTTTGGACTTAGTAACTTTTCACTAAACGACGACGATATGTATGGACATATAGTTGTGATCAGGGGGAGGTCGAGCAAAAATGTTTGTAGTTTCTTAAACCCTACATATATATGTAATATTCTGTCAAAAAATTACACCCCAAAGCACCACCCCGGCTGAAAACAATTTTTTTATTTAGGCTCACAAATGCAAAAAAGCATAAAAAAGAAAATATACAACACTACCAAAAAGATTGTCACAGTTGTTATTGTTATATTTCAAGCTTTCGCATTAACTCTCTTTCGTGCATCCTACATAACAAAGAACATTAACCCCTCAGTTCTCGAAGAAATTATATTTTGTTTCTGATTTTTTAAATTGATCAAACGATTCCCCAGTAAAATAATATTTTATGGTGGCAAAAACTTACTCCTATTTGAAGGGACTATCTTTTTTAGTGGGTTATTATATGCGTATATTTAAACTTCCCAAGAAAGTTTAATTTGTGGTTTAAAAAAAATATTGAAAAGTATTAAAGAAAATACAGAACACAGTGTTTTCTATATTTTATGTTTCATGTATCCATTTTTTGTACAAATAATTCTTGAATTGAAATGTGTAGGGTATATGTGTAATCTAGTGGACCGAAATTCACAGGGAACATTCAAGCAGGCCAAAAAGCAATGAAGATATTTTCAACATGTTTTTGTTTAGTTCGGATCCAGCAATATCCAGCATAAGGAAATTAGCTAAGAAATAAGTGCAGAGTTTGCCTAAGGAAGCACTGGATGTTCAATAACAGGGAACGATTTGGATGAAGATGATGGTGAAGTCTGCTATTATGATGATAGCGAAAAAACAGACGAATAAAATTATTAAAAAAATTTTTAAGTAATACGTAAAATTTATAAAATTTAAACTTCCACTGAATTATAATAAATTATAATGTTTTTTTTTTTTACTTAAAAAAAGTGTTAGTTGTATGAAAGATGTCACGCTTTTGTCCAATTGTGAGCATATTTCACGTATAGCTTCGAACATTCAGATAATTAACAACACTCTGTCAAATATCGTCAAAATAGGTTAAATATTTACCAAGATGCCTAATATTTAAATTATTGCTCATACTAGTATCTACACAATTTATCCTGTAAGTTTCAAGGGAATCGATGTAGCAGTTGGCGGGCTGCTGAAACAAACAGACAATTAAACCAAAAAAATGATTTGGAGTATAAATAAGGATATCCTTTATTGGCCCATATGTTCCACTACACTATGTCAGCAGATTCATCTTAAAGTAGAAACCCCAAAAAAACTCGAAGCTTGTCTGAATTAATCTCCAAAAACCTGGTATCTCAACCCAGTGTGCGTCGGCCCGAAAATGCTTATCGATCTGGCTCTAACATGTATATGTATTAGAGTAAAAACATGTATATGTATTAGAGTAGAAAAAAATATAGATTTTTAGGGGTGTCTGTAAAGACTTAAAGTTTGGAAAATCAAATCGAGTACTAAAAAAATGTTTTTAAAATGTATTTTAGAATCAGGAAAATGCGTGCAAAAAAACCCAAAATATCCAAATTGGGCGGTCACCCCCCTCCCATGACCAATAAATAAAAACTTAATTTTTTGGGGCCTACACAAAAAAAATATTTATAACGAAAAATACGTTTTAGAATAAGAAAAATGCAAGACAAAAACCAAAATTATTAGTTTCCCTGATAACCTCTCCATTAAAGCAATATGACTGCGTTTTTTCTTAAAAATTTTGGTACTGGCAGCGCGAGTTCGCAGATGAGCAACCGCAACCAAGTTAATTGTCGATCATATGACATTTGCTATAAAAAAAGTGCCTGACAAATTGTGAGAGAAATTCGCATTTTCGTACTTGTGGGCGGTAAAAGTGGGTGTCAAAACCTATCCTGTTATAGGTTTTGGCCGTGTCATAAATTAAGACAAGCTTTAACTTTTACTTTTTTATTTTTTTTTTATTTGATATTTCGATCGACGTTGTCAATCATCATCAGAACCTATTTTAAACTAGGGCTGGTGATTTTCAACACTTCGAAGCCTTCGAAGCTTCGAAGTTTTATTCGAAGTTTCGAAGACTTCGAAGACTTCGAAGCTTCGAAGTTATAACGTGCTTCGAACATATCGAAGCTTCGAAGGTTAAAAAACTTCGAAGCTTCGAAGTCTTCGATTTTTTCTTTGGAATAATATAAATGTACGAGTAGCCTTTTTTGGGCGAATCAGGCCAAGTTGATTCATGTCAGGTGGAATTACAACCACCAGGTGCGTCATTGCACATTTTTTGGGTGATTCATGTCAGGTGGGATTACAGCTGCCACCAGGTGCGTCTTTGGGACTTTTATGGTTGAATCATGTCAGGTGGGATTACAGCTGCCACCAAGTGCGTCCTTGCACCAAAACGTTCGGTAAGTGTGGTTTTATATCCGCTCTGTAATCCCACCTGACATGATTCACCCATAAAAGTCCCAAAGACGCGCCTAGTGGCAGCTGTAATCCCACCTGACATGAATCAACCAAAAAAGTTCCAAAGACACACCTGGTGGCATCTGTAATCCCACCTGGCATGATTCATCTTGGCCTGATTCGCCCAAAAAAGACTAGTCGTACATTTATATTATTCTAAAGTAAAAATCGAAGACTTCGAAGCTTCGAAGTTTTTTAACCTTCGAAGCTTCGATATATTCGAAGCACATTATCTACGAAGAACTTCGTGTAAACTTCGAAGCTTAGTCTAAAAAAACTTCGAAGCTTCGAAGTATTCGAAGTCTTCGGAAAAACTTCGAAGCTTCGAACTTCGAAGTATTCGAAGTTTCGAATTCTTCGAAGGAAAGTAACAGCCCTATTTTAAACATTGAAACAGTAATCACGAATCTTTATAAGTATTCATATTTAACAAAAATAAAGAAAAGGACTGCATATGAAAATATAAGAATCACAATATAAATATTAAAATTCGTTACCGGTGACACTGAACCACACTGAGTGACTTTCGTCAACTGGTTTTTGTCTAATATAATGTTTGTAAATATGAGCGCAATTGCCGGTGTCCGTTTTGTAGTTGAGTCTCTTTTGTCTAGATGTGTTGATTATATGGAGCATTTCAATCGTGTATCGTCGTTTGTAATTGTTCTCCTGTTGCAAAATCTTCGTTTCGTCAAAGTTGGGAGAGTGGCCCCTTTGTATACAGTGGGCTGCAAGTGCTGTTTTGTGGTCGTTCTTGTTGCTTAGATCCGATCTCCAGGTGTGCCAAAACCCAGCACTGGATGTCATTTGATGGCAGGTGAAGGGCATATGCATCGCAAAACATGGATGTTCCCAGTGAAAGAACATGTAGTGTATACATACATGTCTACATTGCCTGCCCCTATATTTTGTTTGCACAAATGCATATCGACAATGGACAACATATCGATATGCTAACGTTGCACTTTGGAGTACGCTGAACTCTTGTGCGCGAATAGTTCTGGTCATTGTCAGCGACAATTGAGCGCATATTGAAATGCACTCAATTCGTCAACACCATGCGACACCATTCGTCAAGCACAAATTATGATACACAAAGCGGCGGGTGCAAACGAAATGCAGCACGCTAACTTAATATATTCATGTAGTGTAAGTGGGTAGACTAGATTAATCAATATAGTAAAACAATTATAAGAAAAGATATAAAAGAGCTGCGATGGCCACAAATAAATCAGATTGAATGTGAACACAAAAAAGTTCTTTTCATATCTCAAAACACTGCGGCGCTGAGCGCCAACAATAATTACAGCGTAAGACGCTCAAATCTTTCTCACTAACACCTACAATTACCACAAACACAACACTATGCTGTCACAACAATATCTGCTCGCCAGTCACGTTCTTGGACACCCCAACAGAACGCAGTAATCAGCCACTCCACCGCAGCGCAACATCAGTAGGAATTTTCGTGTGTACGGGGATTCGATTCAACGATACCTGACCTCAACAACCATTGACCTGCGCCAGTGTCGAGAGGCCGCAAACAACCTCCACAATAATGGGTTCCCACAATAATCCGGTGCTGTTGGGCCCCGGACTCCAAATCGCAAATGAAGAAGAAGAGTTGCCCAGGAGTACCAGGACGATCATGTCACAACTGCGATCTGGATGGAGTAGGACGCTGCTGTAGTGTGGTCAAGTCAGTTGGGTGGGCGATGCAGTTGAAGTTGTGGGCCACGTCGTGTGGGCATTGACCGCAGTCAGGTCACGCGTCGACTATGTCTTCATCTATGCGCGACAGGTAGCTATTTAGGAACCTTCCAATCGAAGTTGAGCTAGTGTGCATCGTGTTTCCCTCGGCAGCTCAATCTCTTCATCAGAGACTGGTGGCGGCCTCCCGTTCAGCACGATGTTGGCTCCATAGCATTCCACAACTTTCGCAACCGCTTCGTCATGCAGGATCTTTAACGCCGTCGTATAGGCCACTTTGTCGTACCGGACTTGCTGTGTGAATAGGCGGAGGTCTTCGTCGTACTGAACAAGGCTTCCTTCTCTGACCACAAGTATATTAGTTTCATACTAAAATTCTCCACAACTTCCGTGGCGAACCTTTTTAGAAATCCAGAAAAAACAGACTGGCCTAACTTCCAGAATATCGTTAGAAGTAAATTAAAAACCAAATATCCCTATTCTAAAAGAAGCACAAGCGAATTAGAATATAATCTCAAAACACTTTCTTCAACACTACTATAAGCTTTTCATATCTCATGTCCAGTTAGGAGACAATCAAATAAACCCAAAACCTCCTTGGTGGAATAGAAAATTTTCCATAGCAACGAAGAAGGTTCACTTGACCACACTACAACTTTGGCTGGATAACAAATGAAAAGATACACAAGAAACTCTACTAGGAACTCATATCCCAGGATGTTTAAACACACAAAATAGTGTGTTTAAACAACCTGGGGCATAACCCTATCCTAACTTTATCCTAACTAAAAATTGGATCACTTGGGCTGTAAACTCATTCAAACCGTATAAATCACCGGGTCCAGACGGTATTTTTCCATCGATGATACAACAAACGATTGGAATTATACTGTCTGGATAAAATCAATCTTCCATAGCGGTTTTGAGCTCAACATAATCCCAAAGTGATGGCGAGAAACAAGGGTGGCCGTGTGAACGCAAAGGACTATAGAACAATTAGCCTCACGTCTTTTCTCCTAAAACGAATGGAACATAAGGGAAAAAATGTCTCAACATTTTCTTTCAAAATCACAACATGATTATCAAAAGGGCAAGTCGGTAGAAACTGCTCTTCACTCAATAGTTAGTACTGTTGAGAGCTCTCTCCATGTAAAGGAATTTGCTTTAGCAGCATTCCCTGACGTGGAGGGTGCTTTCAACAACATAACGAGGGAAGCGATAATGGGCGCTCTGGAAAAGGCATTAGTAAATAGCTATATGAGCAGATGGATAGAGAACATCCAAATGAGCCGTACCATTAAAGCGGAATGGGGACATACACAATCCATAAAGTATGCAACGAGAGGAACCCCACAGGGAGGTGTAGAGGGAGGCGAGAGCCTTTACTATGGATTATGTCAATGGACGAAATTTTTTTACACTCTTCAAAACAATGGCATAAATGTGGTGGCATATGCCGATGATATTGTAATTATAATAGCAGGAAAATATCTATACGTAATGAGCGAACTATTAGAAGGAGCGCTCGCAGTAATGAGTATGTGGGCCTCCCAGAAAGGACTTAATATAAACCCTACAAAAACAGAAATAGTACTCTTTACTAGGAAACACAAAATTCCAATCTTTAGAGAAATAAAAATAAACAATATAGTCATCCCCGTATCGGAACAAGCTAAATTTTTAGGAGTCATACTAGATAGGAAACTGTCATGGAAGCCTAACGTAGATGAGCGCGTTAAGAAGGTAAACAACGCCTATTACGCGTGCAAGAATATGTTTGGAAAAACATGGGGCCTGAAGCCTAAAGTGACATCTTTGTTTAGGTATTACAGGAGCTTTGAGCACAACATCTACCGAGTCACTAAATATCATCCTGCATATACTACCAATAGATATTTTTGCAAGAGGAGTAGTTTTTAAAACAACTCTCTGTTTAAAAGAAGCAAATTGCTTTTGAATTACCACCGATTACCCCCGTCACAAATTTTGATAGAAATTTTTCAATTAAATACCCATCAAGAGAATATTGGTCGGAAAGACCAGGTGATCCCTCTGAGTGTTTTAACATATACACGGACGGCTCTAAGCAGGACAGTGGTGTCGGTGCTGGTTTTTATATATCCGACACAAATGTAAAAGAATCCTTCAGGTTGCCTCTAGAATGTAGTATCTTTCAAGCAGAAGTTACTGGTATACAGAAAGCTGCGGAAAGGGCTCGAATATACATAACAATTTGTATGTGGCTAGTCAGGCAGCGCTCAAAGCTCTTGAAAGCGTAACCATCAAATCAAAAACGGTGAAGAAATGCTACAATACACTAACAGAATTAGCGACGAATAACTATGTATAGCTCTGGTGGGTCACAGGGCACTGCGACATAGAAGCCAATGAGAAAGCATACGATATGGCTAAACAGGGCGTCTTATTTGATACGGAGCCTTTATTTATTAATTCTCCAATAAAATTCTTATACAATAAATATTCCTCACAGCAAGACTACAAAAACCTTCTGGCCCTCGTACGACAGGGCGAAGTCTAACTTTATTCTGTCTCTAACTCGGATGGAATGTAGATTCACAATTGGAATAACAACAGGTCACTGTCTGCAATGAGCCTGATGAGGAGGAAACTCTGGAACACTTACTCTGCAACTGTCCGGCTTTAACCAGAAGCAGATGGATGCTTCTTAGTAGAGCAACGTTCAACACGCTAGGAGAAGTCGCAACCACTGAACTTAAAAGTCTAAGAACCTTCGCTATAAAGTCCGGCTCGTTCGGGCTAGATCTAGACCATGGAAGAAGGTCTACAATCTTCACGTAAAGGATAAGAGAGCTTTGTGGTATTGCTATGGACCCATTGTGGACTATGCGAGCCTTATAGCCGCTTTCCTTATTCGACGTGTTGAGTAGATTTTCACTCATTCGAGTACTTGTCCAAGAGAACTTTCCAACACAAAATGTGAAATGTAAATCAAAATTTAAAATTTCTACCGCTGCATTCGGCCAATAATTCTGGTCAAGTGCTGTGTCGCTGAAAATTTGAATTTATATGTTAACTGAATTGTTCACTGAATCAGTACTGCAAATATAATCAGTTAATTTAGTTTCATTGCTGCTCAATTTAACTTTCCTGCTGTTCAATCCCACAGAATTGGATGTTGCTTTGGGTGAAGTCGGCCGAATTCATTTGGAAATAAAAAGTTCCAAATTGGTAGAGTCCTGTGGGAATGACAGTTAGACCACTTTTGTGAAACAGAACAGGTTGTAGGTAATATCCTCAATACAATTTATCGTTTCAAGGTTGGATATTTTGAGCATTGAACATGTTCAGTTAAAAAACTACCAAAATGAAATAAAAACTACCAAACTACCAAAATAAACTGGGGACAATTTTAGTAGAAAACTACCAAAGTGGCATCGCTGGTGGGGGCCCCTGCTGTCAAGAGTACTCTGTTTGGATGGTACACTTGGTGACACGCCAGGCTGTATTGCTTCGAAAGGAGGTCGTTGTGCTCTTTCGCTCCAAGTATTTTTCGTCTCCTCATGCAGAGTATCCACTGGGGTCATTAGGTGACAGCCCATCGCGATCTGTAATGCCGTATTTCGGCATTCTACAATCATCCGCGTAGGTCATCAGCGTGATATCGCTTGGAGGTGCCGGAATTTGCGCGATGTACTTGTTGAACAAGAGCAGGGATAAGACCCCTCCTTGTGGTACTCCCTGATTGACCCTTCTCTGCTTCGATTTTACATTTCCTCATAGTGCCTCCCTTTCCTCTGTTGGGTTCGCTTGGGTGCTCGACGAACTGCCTGCAAAACAGTCGAGCGCTTTTCTTTGGGTCCTCGTGCGGAATGGTCCTTTTTTTGCGTGGGGTGGAACAAGTAATTGATGGTAGCCCATAGTTTTTTGGTGCCAATCGCACATCTATCTAGGTGTTCCTCCCATTTCTTCTTCCTGTGGACATCGACCAGCCTTCTAATTTCCACGTTAATTTCAGAGATCTAAGGGTCCGCATGATCGCATGAGCGGATGCATTCTCTTTCTTCTGATAGCAAGGCGGCCTCGGCTGGGAAGTTAGGTCGGATGTTTGGGATCCTTCCTGCCGGAATGGTTCTGGATGCTGCCTTTACCACGATATCCCTGAATGTTCACTCGCCTTTGTGGACGTCCAGTGGTGGCTGCTCTTGGGCGAAAGCTTCGTTGGTGATCTTTATAAAACTTTCCCAGTTCGCTTTGTTGTAGTTTAGGAACGTGCTTTTTTCAGCCTCCGTACAGTTAAATTGTAGCAGGTGGATGGATCTGGTTGTTGTTGTAGGTGCAAGCTTTTTTGCTGTTGTGGTGGCACTGCCGCGTGTGCTTGTGGTCGTTGGGATTGCACATGTGCCGACTGCTGGGGACGCACCTGCTGTTGGTCATTGCTCAGAAGCAATGACCAAGAAGTGTGTGCCGGTTGTTGATGTAGCAGTTGTGTTGGTTGTTGCTGCACGTGTGGGGGCTGTTGTTGCTGCCGCGACTGCTTGACACGTGGCTGCTGGTCGATGCTCCTCTGTTGTGGCGATGGACATACTGTACGTCGGTGGTGTGGTGGCCCTGGTAACGACTGAGGCTGCGAATTATTTAGCATGCGATGTTTTTGTGGTGTTGACTCCTGCAGCTGGTGCAGTGCGCGCGATTGCTGTCTGTGGGCCGCTGTTGTGGCGTTGGGCATGCACGTAACTGTGGATCTGAGCGACGCTGTTGGTGTTGCGCTGCCGTGTGTGCTGGTGTTGACTGCTGATGTTATGGCTGATGTTGACTGCTGATGTTATGTACCAATCCAAATAAAACTAGAGAGTGGTCTATCTTCGGCTATACCGAAGCGGAAATACCCCCACACGGTAGGAAGAAGTACCTCGGACATAAAATTATGTGGTCTTAAGACCCCATTTTGAGCCACCTATAAATAGTTTTGGAGCCCGGACCATGTCCAAAATCCGTTTCTAAAAATTTTCAATCAAATCGACCAAAAAAAAAATTGGTCTCAAGACCCCATTTTGACTCTTATATATGTGGTTTCGGAACCTCGGACCATGTCAAAAATACGTTTCTAAACATTTTCAATCGAATGCAGCAATAAAAAGACTTGAAAAATGTTAACCTTTTTTTTCGGTGTATGGGAGCCACGCCCAGTTTTTGTCCGATTTGCTGATTCTCGAACTTGATCTCAGTATTCACGAGAAAAACATGTACCCAAAGTTTCAAGTTGATATCTCCAAAACTGCGACCGCTATCGTGCGGACGGACAGACAGGCGGACATGGCTAAATTGACTCCGGCGGTGATGCTGATCAAGAATATATATACTTTTCCATACCGGACACGCCCCCTTATGGTCGTTATTGTAGCGGCATTTGTGTTATTTGTATGTACATTAAAGCATTCAATCTCGGGATCCCGAAATCCCGGGATGCCGGACGTTTTCTCAATCCCGGAAGATATTTTTGAAGTTTTTCCACAAAAATACAGCCGTGTATTTACATTCAAATGTTTTACTTTTGAATGGACACCAATTTCAATCATTTTAAACAACAATTCGTGTATCTGTTCCCGCTATAATACTAAAACTACTGAAAATGAGTTTTTCGTGTGTAGTATGAAATGGAGCTGGCAGAATTTTATGATTATAATCGGATTCAGGTGGCAAAAAAAAATGACTTGTTCGATCAATGTAATTTAAAAAGAATTACTTTTTCTTCCACTATATTTATTTTAAATATTATTTGTTTTGTTTAATGTAATATTTAATAAATATTATTTCTTTGTCGAATAAAAATGAAATTAAACTTAAAATTTTGTTGCAACAATTTTTCCTTTTTTATATCAATTTTATATTAATTATTGTATTTAATTGGAAAATCCCGAACAAATCCCGGGATCCCGGGATTGTAACTTCAAATCCCGAAATCCCGGGATTTTCAAAAACACTTCGGGATTGAATGCTTTAATGTACACATTGTACGTATGTTGTGCGTGCAATTATAGAATGTATATCAAGGAAAGGAGTATATTGAGACAATACAAAAAAGGATTTGCAATATCTTCAATTGACCATCTTCTTCTTCTATATATATAAAACAAAGTCGCGAAATGTGTTACTCATCGCATCAGAAATCAACGGAGCACCCGATTTGGATAATTTTGTGTTGCCTTCGTCTTGGTGGTACGATTCTATGTCGGTCAAAAAAACCCGGAAAAGTGTGAAAAATCGTGAAAATAACCCATTCACTGCATAGTTCTGGGTCGCCTTCATATATTTGTAAGCGAAGGGCTTGCCTGCTTCCAGGATCATCGTTACCATAATTTATTTTTCAGTTAACATAGATCAGATCCGTGGCGCCGTGGTGAGATGTTTGTTGCATACACAACACGTGACACCGCGGTGAGATGTTTCTGGCACCACCGTGGTGCAAAGATCACAGCTTCACCATTGCGCTAAATGCCGTTTCATTTTTTGCTTTTCATTTGTTTTCTGTGACTGAACAACAGAGCATAGGACAGGTGCAGACAGACCCGTGCGCAAGGGGGGGTTTTGGGGGTTCCAACCCCCCCAGAGGTTCATTTTTCAGTACAAAATTATTGAAACGATACTCGAATTTAATCGATTTTACAAGGTTTTATAAAATTTAAATTTTCTTTTGCCAGAAAATTTTTTTTTTGTGATGTTGCGAAGCAAGTTTTTGTTCGTAAGCTGTAATATTTTGAAAAAATCTCTAAAAATACCGTTTTTATGGGAAAGTTTTTTGTTATAGCCAAATAAACAGTATGAACAATTTTAAAAGCAATTCTATACAACGCAAGTCCGTTTATTTGGTGATTTTTTAATGTGTTTTTTTTTTATTTTTATCAAATGAGTCCCAGAAAAAACATTTTTTTTATTTGAATATAGGGTTACCAGATTCTCTTAAGTAAAAAAGAGAATAGAATTGTTTGAAACACCAAAGGGTCTAAGAATTTTGGTAACTTTTTGAATGCAATGTGACGAAAGATACTTCAAACTAACAAACCTAATATTTGAAGGTTTTTTATTTTAATTCTGACGAATAATAAAAATGGATTACCTAACTGAACCGATGCATTCAGCTGTTATATGATAAAGTCCTAGAAATAAATAAAAGAGTACTTAATAGTACATTCCGGAAAAAAGTTATTGAGTTTTGTTTATTCGACCATTTTTTAACTTCTAGATCATAAACGTGAAAGAAAAATTCCAAGATCGCCACCTTGTTCATAAAATTCAAATTCAAAATGTTCAAATTTGGTGGGGTGGTGTTATGTAATTAAATTAATATTATTTGACTGTTTGTCTAAAACTATCGTAACGAAAATGGCTTGTATGACTTAAATTTATAAGTTATTTTGAAGTCAAAACCAAAATCCGTTTCTAAAAATTTCCAATCGAATCCAGCAACAAAAAGAATTTTTCCCAAAACCCAATTCTGACCCATTATGTATCCATTTCTTGACATTTCCAATTTTTTGTTGTATATGGGCAATTCCGCGTCAAGCGGATACTTCAACTATAAGAAAGTTCTGAAACTCTCCACATGGAAAGGCCTGGGTATGTTGTGTTTATGTATGCTGTGTTTATGTTCCCTTTAAATGAAGGCATTCAATTCCGACACGTCGGGATGCTACACACACAAAGAAATTAACAAAATTTTTGTCAATAACGGTTAACAAAAAATGTTTATCGATCTGAATAAAATTTTTCCAATTTGAACAAAATTTTTTTTATTCGACAAAAAAGATAGTAATAAAATTATTTTGTTGACCGTATATTGACAAAAATTTTATCAATTGGTATAATGGTTTTGCGTGTGTTTTACTTTTTAATGAGCTGGTGTGTCAATTAAATTTCAAAAATTTTGAACAACTTTTAACATTGGTGTATCCGCTAAGGGTCGTGAGTCGTGAGGTGGGATAGGTTTTGAAACGCTCATTTTTACCGTTTTTTAGGCCAAGCAAAGCGGGTCGGACCCATTAAATTTTGCTTGCATAACAAAACGCTCAAATTTCATGTTTTTTAATTTTTATTTGCTTCATAAAACACAATGGTGTAGTAAGTTCATTGAGCTACATACTTTTCGACGTTGGCGCGCCGAGACATTTGCGTTTGGTGTGGTTGATTTTCAACTATTTGGCAGATCATTTAAATAATCTTTGGGATAATATGCGAAATGTGTGTGATGCTAAATAGCGGTTCATACATTTTTTGTGTGTTTGTATATACATAAACCGGTTTTTAGAATAGTAGAAATTATTTAATTTATTTGACAATAGTTATGCGTATTTGAAGAATGCAAAAAAATTACGAATTCGATTTACAATTTTACAAAAGCAATATCATTTAACCCACAACAGCTTATGAGTACTGTACGCATGCTTTTGCTAGTTGGGATATTCGGCGTTTCCATGTGAGGTAGAAGGATTTAGGTTTGGTCTCATTCACGGCGCATACGATTAGCAATATTTGAATTTATTTTGTCTATTGTATGTTACTTTGGTTTTTGTTTATATTTTAGTTTCTTTTTTGACGTTTTCACATTTTTTGCAGCTATAAGGGAGTTTACAAGGTCTCATTTGTGTTTGTTGTTGTTGGGATAATATGCAACATGAATGAATGATGGTAAAAAATCAACGGATTTTTAAAAAGAGTAGAAATTTGTTTTTTGTTATTGCAGCCATGCGTATTTGAAAATACAAGTGTAAAGTCAGGTAGGCCGCATTGGTTGGTGTGAATACCAAAAAATGGCTTATGCAAGTTACAAAGCATTCAAAAACCACACTAATATTGGACATAAACTGGTTGTCTGCTACATCAACAAACGCGTCAGTTTCAACCCTTTCTGTACGTATGAATTTACTTGTGTATTTTGAACTATTTTCGTTTGTGCAAAAGGAAAGAAAAGAAAGGATGTAAATCCGAAAAGAATTACATGCGTTTTGCATGTAGTCGCGCGCTTAGAAATATTTGAATGTTTTGTCTATTTTTATTATAACCCTTATATTAACTTGTTCTGTGATATATATATATATATATATATATATCCTCAAATCTGCGGCGAGCTTTTTCATACACTTCCACATGAGCTAGAGAGCTGAAATTTGGAACACTGATAGAACTCCGGTGACAATGCATTCTAGTCCATCAGAGGCGTGGGGGGGACTCAAACCCCCTTTTCTTAAACATTGCATAACTTCCAATTGCTTCAAGCTACAATGATGAACTTTTGTAGGTGGGTTCTTATTGACAAAATTAAATCGTATACCCTTTGGAAAGGGGGGTGTGGGGGCAAAGGGGAGCGGGATGAAGCCAATTTTCAGTTCTAACTTTCTTATTTTTTTAGCTACAGGGCTGACATTTTTTACTTAGGTTCGCATTCGGGAAAAGAGTAAAAAAAGGGGGAAAACGGGAAAGAAAAAAATTTAAAAAAAAAGAGTAAAAAAACAGTTTTTTAAAATATAATCTTTTAACCGACTAAAAAGCAGAAAATAAATTTTCTTGAAATTAATTTCAGCAATTTCGATTTAAAATTAAGGGTTTTTGGCGACTTCAAAATCTGCAATGATATTAGGAAGAAAGTAGCCAAACAGATACACCAATTAAAAAGTTTTTTTTAAGATAATTGCCCTACAACCTCGTCAAATATCATTTTGTTGTATCTCTTTTCATTATACCCCCACACTCACTGTGGCAGGGTATACTAACTTTGTCACAACGTTTGTAACGCCCATAAGGAAGCGTGTCCGGTATGGAAAAGTATATATATTCTTGATCAGTATCACCTCCTGAGTCGATTTAGCGATGTCCGTCTGTCTGTCCGTCCGTCTGTCCGTCCGCACGATAGCGGTCGCAGTTTTGGAGATATCGACTTGAAACTTTTTTTACATGTTTTTCTCGTGAATACTGAGATCAAGTTCGAGAATCAGCCAAATCGGACAAAAACTGGGCGTGGCTCCCATACACCGAAAAAAAAGGTACAAATTTTTTATTGTTGTATTCGATTGGAAATGTTTAGAAACGTATTTTTGACATGGTCCGAGGTTCCGCAGCCACATATATAAGGGTCTAAATGGGGTCTTGAGACCAATTTTTTTTTTTTTGTGGATTTAATTGGAAATTTTTAGAAATGGATTTTGGACATGGTCCGGGCTCCAAAACCACCTATAATTGGCTCAAAATAGGGTCTTGAGACCACAATTTTTTATGTTCAAGGTACTTCTTCCTACTGTGTGGGGGTATTTCAGCTTCGGTATAGCCGAAGATAGTCCACTCTCTAGTTTTTAAAATACAAAAGCTCAAACGCAAAAAAAATTAAAATTTTTTTAATTTTTGCAGTTGTAAAGTAATGGAATTTCCCTTCCAATGGAAATTTAGTTTGTTAAATGAGAAACTACAACTTTTTCTTATTTATTTTTTACGCTGAATCCGAATATAATATTTATAAATTAGTACCACGCATAGTTTTACAGTTTTTCGCAAACTGGCGGACCCGGCGAACTTTGTCTCGCCCCAAATCAGTTTTTAATCCACACTAAATCCAGGTAAATAATTATGATATGATATGTCAATTCAAACTAGAGACCGACCGAAATTCGGTTTCGGCTTTTCGAAAATTAAAAAAATGATAATTCGGCCCTTTCGTTTTCGGCCGAAATTATAAAAAAACGATTTCGGTCGGTCTCTAATTCAAACTAAGCCAGCTGTGTCAGAGAACCATGTCATCACTTTGATTATCAAAGAGATCAATTTAATAATGAAAAGTTTCTTATAATGCAAGTAACTTAATGTTGGTTTAATTGCGATATTGATAATAAAACACAGACCGTTCAATTTATTGAATGGAATCGAAATCAGTAAAGAGCGCTATAATAAACAATGTTTTTCGATTTGTTTTCCGGTGCAAAACAAACAACGAAGACGGTTTGCCCACACGTGAACAGGCATCGTACAGCTGACCGTGCGAAAAACAGGCAAATTCGAGATTAATTCCACAGACTTTGAACGATTGGCCTTCGATTTTTTGATTGTAATCGCAAAAGCCAGTCGGACGGCGAACTGAATCCGCTTGAATTGAAACGGAAGGTCAGTTGGAATAATTGGTATTCGTGATATAAGGACTTCCTCTCCTTTGGATTTTTCCTTGATGATTGTTGCTTGAACAACATTGTTCATCAGTTTCTTGACGGACAACCGCGTAAAGTTGCACAATTTCGGCTGATTCAGATTCCGTAACATAATTATGATTGATCCCACCTTCAGCTGTAAATTATGCGGCGGAGCTCCTTGCAAATCAAGCGAGTTAAAAAATTCCGTCGTATAGTTTGTTGCTTCATCCTCGTCGGTCACGCTGTCAACGAATTTTTAGGAATGCAGGTCTCCAGCGATTTGACTTTGAATAATAAAATTCAAGCTATCTACGTCCTTATTCTTTGCTGCGCTATCTGTTATTTATCTCCATAAGAAAATCACACAAAATTTGTTTTTTCTCGATTTTTCGTGTTTTTCCAAGCATTGCATAGATTTTTTTTCGTCCAAAAGCATGAAATAATGCAGAAAAATTTAAAATGTTATTGAAAAAAAAATTTTTATTTTCCTGGGTTTTCCAGAGTTTTCCGAATTTTCCACTCAGAATTTCCCACAAAATCCAATACAAAAAAAGCCATTTTCGATTTTCCGACTTTTCCGGAGGGTTTTTCCAAAATTTTCTTTCGTAAAAACCTTCTCCTGGCAATTACGAACAACTGAAAACAAATTTGAGCTAAGTCAGCCTAGCCGTACTCAATTGATGAATTACTACACATTTGTTCCCTCCATTTTTATATATATATATATAATGTTGTTTGAAATTGGATATCTTTAGTGGTCAATAGCGAAGCTATTGAGCACTACACTGTAGTGTTAATATGATCATATTAGGAACAAAAAATATAAGAAGAAAACTGTATCTCTAAATACAGAAAATTCCACTTTCAGATACAATTGTGCTTGTGAAATGAACGAATGTTAACTGAAGCTATACACCATTGAAAAGGTAATTTTATTACCTTTTTAATAGGGGTTCATTAAAAAGGTAATAATGTCTTTGTATCATACATGGCCTAAAAGTTATTCACGAAAACCTGATGCTTGCACCAAAAAATCATGTGGCTTATACATCAGTTCGCTGATTGCATAAGAGTAAACAATTTATTACACTGAATTTGTTTTCTATTTAACTTCGTAACGGTAAATCTCCGATACATAAGATTTTGTGGGTAGTTGCGTGGTACAAAACTACATTTATTTTGCTAATACAAATATATTTAAGAAGAATCTGCTGACATAGTGTAGTGGAACATGTGGGCCAATATCCTTATTTATACTCCAAATCCTTTTTTTGGTTTAATTGTCTGTTTGTTCCAGCAGCCCGCCAACTGCTGCGATTCCCTTCAAACTTATAGGTTAAATTGTGTAGATACTAGTAGGAAGAATAGTACATATGGGGTCGGGGTTGGACAAAAAAAAAATTTTTAAATTAACCATCTTGGTAAATATTTAACCTATTTTGACGAAATTTGACAGAGTGTTGTTAAATATATGAATGTTCGAAGCCACAAATTAAACTTAAACCACAAATTAAACTTTCTTGGGAAGTTTAAATATACGCATATGAATAACCCACTAAAAAAAAAAGTCCCTTCAAATAGGAGTAAGTTTTTGCCACCATAAAATATTATTTTACTGGGGAATCGTTTGATCAATTTCAAAAATCAGAAACAAAATATAATTTCTTCGAGAACTGAGGGGTTAATGTTCTTTGTTATGTAGGATGCACGAAAGAGAGTTAATGCGAAAGCTTGAAATATAACAACAACAACTGTGACAATTTTTTTGGTAGTGTTGTATATTTTCTTTTTTATGCTTTTCTGCATTTGTGAGCCTAAATAAAAAATTTGTTTTCAGCCAAAAGCACCACCCCGCTTTGGGGTGTAATTTTTTGACAGAATATTACATATATATGTAGGGTTTAAGAAACTACAAACATTTTTGCTCGACCTCCCCCTGTTCACAACTATATGTCCATACATATCGTCGTCGTTTAGTGAAAAGTTACTAAGTCCAAAAAAATCAAAATGAGACAATTGCTTTTAAAGACTCAAATTAACGTAAAAAAAATCCAAAAACCCATGAATACAAACAGTCTTAGGCTTAAAACGATGGGGAAGCTTAGCACAATCTACCGCAAAAGACCGCATTGAATCTGGATAAGTATCGAGAGTGTAATTTGCTTCTTTTTGAGAACAACTCTGGCACAAAATAAAAATGTTACAAAACCCGCGGGAACTTTCCGATCTCTATGATTGAGGGCTTAAACCATAAAGGAAGTCACCATTAACACCTCTCATCAAAAAATGGTCAAGAAATTGTACGTGGGTGAGCGTAAGTGGGTAATTCGATTTATATGGGATCTAGTAACTTTTCACTGAATTATTTTAGCACTTAATTTTTCTAAATAGGAACGGGTCAATTGTTCGTGTGCTCCAGTTGTTCCTTCAGAACGTTCCGTTAGCGTTTGTAGGTAACGTAAATACACCATTTTCTGTTCATCAATTCGTTTATTCCAAAATTTTGGGAACTTTTCCTTAAGATTTTCGTATAAAAAGAGATAACTATTATTTTACTTACCGGAATATGGTAATATATTTAGAGAACAAAAGCCACTTTAAGTCAACTCGAGATAAAGTAGAATAATTGAATGACATTTACACGAAATACAGAAATTCATTACATTTAAAAACAATGACCTGCTGTTTGATAATCTCAAAAATACAAGTGTTCAATTTTTGCTCAAGATGTTGTTTTAAAATGAACTCGCTAATGAACTAACGAACCAATTCGGAGCTTTATAGCTTGGACATACGCTAGACATTTGGGTGTTTTCGATCAAAAGTTATAATACTAAAACTACCAAAAGTGCTTTTTTCGCGATTACCGCAAAAAGGAGATTGCTTGAAAAATTTCATAAATATATTTGGATTCAGCGTGATAAAACACATAGGAAATAGTCTTTCAAATCAATTTAACACACAAAAATGTATTACCGCATTGCACGTGCTATACTAATGTAAAAACTTCATTCTTTATGGTTTTTCCAAAAAAAAACTTTTAAAATTAGACCCTTATACTCAAAAAAGTCTAAGGTACAATTTTTTGAAGGTATTTTGTCCACCTAGAATTGTATTCTATCCCATAGTGATATGGTGAGAATAGGCCTTTAGAGCAGTGCCGGACAAACCAATACATAAAAATCCATACTTGTGTGTGTGCCTGAGAGAGCGCCACACACGTTTCACGCGTTTGACGAAGATGCTTATAGTGTACGTGTGAAAGCATTGCGTTGGCAGCGAATTGAAGCCTCCCCAGTAGGCATGTCAATCCCGGGATCCCGCTTCTTTATTTGTCCCGAAAATCCCGGGATTCGCACTGACTAATCCCGGGATTTTCAAGACAAGTTTTACGAGCAATTTTTCCAAAAATATGCCTTTTATATTGGGAAAAAATTAATCAATTAAATTTTTAGAAAAAATTTATAAATTTAGGAGCTTTTTCTATCATGAATAATTTCTTTCTGAACGGTTTAGTTTTAGCAAAGACCATAGTTTTTCATCCAAAAAATGTTGATAAGCATTCAGGAAAAAACTTCGAAAAGTCGGATATTTTTGGAAATTTAATGTGTTTCATTTGATTTTATTGGTTTGGAAAAATTATTTATTTTGTTTTAAAGAAAAAAATTAAATAAAATTGGCGAAAGGTTTATTGATATACTCGTACATAAACTATATGAGTTATACATATAAAAATATGCAATACGCATTGCAGAAACTTGTACCAATGCGTGAAGGCAATTTAGGCATATTTTCATTACGTCAACAAATTTAAGCAAAAAATAGTTCCAAACTGTTAGCAAATTAGTAGACTATAAAGCACTCAAATCCATTTTGTTCAAATGGAAATCGGATCAAAAAATACATCGAACATCGTTCGGGACATGAAATACAAGTTCCAGTTCCGTATATTAAAATGTTCGACAAAATATTCCATTCAAGAGTTGTTCGAGAAATGTGGATCAAACGACACATTTTTAAAATGATCTTATTCTGACCGGAAACCCAAGATTCCAAAGACCAAATCGATTCCAATCAGTATTTTATTCTACATGTTTTAAAGTTATTCAAACTTTTTTCTAATATTCCAAATCATAGGTGTGATAAATTCAATTTAAAAAAAATAAAATAAAAACCTTGAATATTGTTAGATTATTTGCGCAATTTCCAAAATATTATAGTATGGGTATATTAAAAGCAATTCAATTCGATTTAATATAACATTTTTTTTACTAAATTTTGGTTGAATTGAAAAAAATCCAAATCCCGGGACTAATCCCGGGATCCCGGGATTGCATTTTTAAATCCCGAAAATCCCGGGATTGGCAAAGGTCTCGAAAATTGACATCCCTACTCGCCAGTAAGCATTTGCACTTGCATGCAAGTTGAGGACGACTTGCATTCAACAGCAAAAGGCTAGGGTTACTGTTGAGGATACTGTTGACAAACTGTTGCATGCGACTTGAGGTTTACAGCTTTATCAACAAACAGGGATCACGACCCCAAGCCTATTCCTCAACTTGCCTTCATCTTGCATTCAAGCCCAATTCTTAACAATAGACTAGATGTCTCTCTTGTTGAAAAGAATATAAACAGACGCTTCAATCGGGGTATAACTTTCATTTATATGATGAAAAACACAGAAGTTATTACTGTAAACATCCCGCAGACACCCTTTTTCGACATTTTTTTAACGGTTTTTTTTTGATTTTTTTATATAGCATAATACTAAAAATACATCCAATTCCGCGTTCAACATCCAATTCAAATCCGTTCAAAATTGACTGCAGTATTTAATTTTTCGCTGGAGCATTTTTGCTGATTTTTGTACAAAATGTTAAAAATTAAAAAAAAAATTTGTTTTCGATTTTCGCCTTTTTTTTAAACTTAGATTTTTTAAGTTAAATATTTTTCTATACCTTTTACGTCTCCTTTTTAGCATCTTAAAAGATGAACCAGCGATAAAGTATACAAAAAAAAGATAATTTTTAAAAATGTTGTACCCAAATCAGCAAAAATGCTCCAGCGAAAAATTAAATACTGCAGTCAATTTTGAACGGATTTGATTAAGTTTTGGCTCGTTGAACGCAAAATTGGATGTATTTTGAATTTTTGTAACAAAAATTAGTTTTGTGCTGTCATATAGATAGATGACCGTAGGTGATGGGGTCCATAATCTCATTGACTGTAGCAAATGATGTATATTTTTTAGTTTTCGAGCCATCGGTAAAAAGCCAATTCCATCCTGAAGCTTTATAATAACACTGCGTTACAAAAAATTAGTATTATGCTGTATAAAAAAAAACCGTTAAAAAAATCTCGAAAAATGGTGTCTGCGCGATGTTTACAGTAATAACTTCTGTGTTTTTCATCGACTGGAGAAATAGGGGTTTTCTCAAACGTTTGAGACTGTGTTTGCTGGGATGCCCGAAACAATTTTTAAAACATAAATGACAGAACATGTTAATTTTTTACTTTATTTAAAAGAGAAGTTGTGAGGCTTCAAAAAAAAACTTTTTAAAAACATTGGTGCATAAGTTCGTCTTTTTGTAAAAAAATAGCTTTTGTAAAAAATTGTCGTAATCGCGCGACACCCACGCCTACTCCCCATACAACATAAATAATAAATCTGTACCTACACACTAGCTGACTCGCCCGAAAATGTAAAGCAGTAACTGGGTAATTCCATGGATCGAAACTGCTAAGAATTTAATGGGGGTAGGGGGTTTCTTTACCCCCATGCTAGAGGCTAAAATGTACAAAGAATTTATAATTTCAAGAGTAGTCACCTTATACGCCATAACTATGGATCTCATGTAGATATTGCAAGGAATAGGCACCATTTTGGAAAGGTTATTGAGTATCAAAAATAACACTGTAAAAATAACCATTTTCTTTGAAATTTTTTAAATTTTCACATAGTCTTGCAACTGTATGATCTATGGTTGTAGATTGATCACAGCATACGATTCAGTGACTTCTATACCATCCGGATAGCGTAAATGTTTCGATTTGTATTCTAAATCGTATGATGGATACTTCTTGGGGTATACCGTCTATGTATGTTGGCTTAGTAAGTGATATTTATGCGTAGATAAATCGGTATCGATTATCATTGCTAGTGCTTGGTTTATGGCTTCAGATTCTAGCCTTTTTTTGTATTGTTTTTGTATTTCAAGTGGGGATGCAATTGAAAGCTCAGTTGCAGCTGATGATCGCTAACCAGATGAATGAAGTTGCAGTGCAGCCGCCTTTAACAACTGCTCCGGATTTGTCACTTTCACAAGCCCCTTCGCCTTTCTGCTTTTGGTTTTTTCACAACAGGCATCGAAACATTTTGTTGGTCTACCAGCATCTAAAGGGTTGTTGGAACATACTATATGGAACATACATCGATGGTTACTAAGTTACATTTAGCAACAGAATGTTTTAATGTTTCCTCATCAGTACTTGGATTCAGTACTTAAATTTCCTGAAATAAAATTCACGACGCGCTCATTTGGTACAGTTAACAACCAAACTTCGAAAATTTGTTGACTCGAAATTTCCGAGTTCATATCACAATTTTGTAAAAATGTGTATGGGGTGTGCATATGCATGCATGCAACCAAACCCTGGAATCAGGTGGGATTCTATAATTTTTGGTCTTCGAACAGCGTTGCCATCGTGACATAATTGATGTCACTAGTGACATACAATTTTTGTCGTGACTAGGGTTGCCAGATTTTAAATAGGGAAAAACAGTACATTGAGTAAAAAACAGTACAATTCGAAAAAAATTAGTACACTTTTTATACCCCCACACTAAGGCATTCAATCCCGAAGTGTTTTTAAAAATCCCGGGATTTCGGGATTTGAAATTACAATCCCGGGATTTTCGGGATTTTCCAATTAAATACAATAATTAATATAAAATAAAAGAAAAAATTGTTGCAACAATATTTTAAGTTTAATTTCATTTTAATTCGACAAAGAAATAATATTTATTAAATATAACATTAAACAAAACAAATAATATTTAAAATAAATAAGTCGAACAAAAAGTAATTCTTTTTAAATTACATTGATCGAACAAATCTTTTTTTTTGCCACCTGAATCTGAATATAATCATAAAATTCTGCCAGCTCCATTTCATGCTACACACGAAAAAGTTACTTTCAGTAGTTTTAGTATTATAGCTGGAACGGATACACGAATTGTTGTTTAAAGCATATATTTTTTTTTTTAAAAAAAAAAATTTTTTAATTCAAAAAATTTTATTCAGATCGATAAAAATTGTTTGTTAACCGTTATTTTTGTGTGTGTGTAGCACTAAATCTGCAAAAGTGGGTTTTTTAATTTACCAATTAGATTGGATGTAAATGCAAGGCTGTATTTTTGTAGAAAACCGTCAAAAATATCTTGAACAAGGCATAAAAAAAGCCTTTTTTGAATCCCGGGATTCCGGACTGAAAATCCCGGGTTTCCGGGATTGAGAAAACGTCCGGGATCCCGGGATTTCGGGATCCCGGGATTGAATGCCTTACCCCACACTCACTGTGGCAGGGTATACTAACTTTGTCACAACGTTTGTAACGCCCATAAGGAGGCGTGTCCGGTATGGAAAAGTATATATATTCTTGATCAGTATCACCTCCTGAGTCGATTTAGCGATGTCCGTCTGTCTGTCCGTCCGCACGATAGCGGTCGCAGTTTTGGAGATATCAAGACCCTATTTTGAGCCAATTATAGGTGGTTTTGGAGCCCGGACAATGTCCAAAATCCGTTTCTAAAAATTTCCAATCAAATCGACCAAAAAAAAACTTGGTCTCAAGACCCCATTTAGACCCTTATATATGTGGTTTCGGAACCTCGGACCATGTCAAAAATACGTTTCTAAACATTTCCAATCGAATGCAGCAATAAAAAAAACTTGAAAAATGTTTACCTTTTTTTCGGTGTATGAGAGTCACGCCCAGTTTTTGTCCGATTTGGCTGATTCTCGAACTTGATCTCAGTATTCACGAGAAAAACATGTACCCAAATTTTCAAGTCGATATCTCTAAAACTGCGACCGCTATCATGCGGACGGACGGACATCTCTAAATCGACTCCGGCGGTAATGCTGATCAAGAATAAATATACTTTTCCATACCGGACTCGCCTCCTTATGGGCGTTACAAACGTTGTGTCAAAGTGAGTATACCCTGCCACAGTGAGTGTGGGGGTATAAAAAGGAAGGAGAAAAAAATTTGTAAGTCGCCAAAAACCCATAATTTTAAATCGAAATTGCGGAAATTATTTTAAAGGAAATTTTTTTTCTGCTTTTTAGTCTGTTAAAGGGTTATATTTAAAAAAAACCTTTTTTTTTACTCTTTTTTATTTTTTACATAGATTTGCTAATAGGAGCGGATTTTTTCCCATCTGCATATAGAACTTCAAAAGTAAATGCAAAAGAAAAAAATGGAAAATGTAACATTGACGAAGTTTTATGTCGTGTTGATTCTGTGTAGCAGAATTCAGATTTCTTGTCAAAATTAATAAAAAAAAATGTTTGTAAGACATTTTTTCACACGATTTTTTTTCGATCATAAAATGGTCTCCAATGTTTTCGTCATTGACCGTCACCAGCGGACCCTTTTTGAGTGGGAGGACTCTGCTTTTTAACAAAAAGTATGATAGGACCCTTTTATTAATTTAGCAATTTAAAATATACATTTTGATATACGATATAATATTGAAATATTATTGAAAACAATATTTTGGCAACACTGCTCAGTGGGCTTTTTGTATGGTACATGTACTACTTTCTGATACAAAGTGTATACACATTTAGACAAAATTGTACAAAATATGTACTACTTATAGGGTTAAATAGGAAAAATGATACCAAAAATCGTACATTTTTTGGACCAAAATTCAATTGTATACCTTATGGCATTCAAAATATACCGAAAAGTCAGCTGTTTTTGTGAATATAACCCAAATTTTACAATATACAAAATTTTAGTGGTACAAAAATCGTTTATATTAATGGTTAAAGAAAAAACGAAGCCTGGTTTTCATTCTGTCATAATCAAGTTTATGATGCCATTGATTTTAAAATAATGAAAACCAGACATTAATCATATTGCAAGTAATCATTGCAAAGTAACGGCTGTGTAAAACTTGTAAAATCGGTTGAATTTCCAAATTTATTTTTTTCGCAAAAATATTACGCAATAGGTTGAAAATGTACGCATTCAAAATTTTCATACATCTAAAACTTTATTACGTTTATCGAATCGAAAAGCCACCACCTGGTTGATAATTTCGAATCGTCTGAACAAAAAATACAAATATGTTGCTATATGAATTTTATGTTAAATGTATATTGTTATTGTTGTTATTCTCCATGAATTTTTAGTTTTTGTTGAAATAAATACATTTAGCTAGTTTTGTTTCCGTAATTTTTATATTGACCCTTTTTTTGTTCAACGGTCACCCTGACCGTTACAGGACCGTCACATAACCGTCATATAACCGTCATATAACCGGTCACATGGCCGCGGCACATCACATTGATTTAATAAAAACAAGTGACGCGAACCTGCTTTCATCGCTACTCAACAGAGCCTAAAAATGTTGTTCTCGTATGTGTGCTTTTATTGGAGCGAATTGGTAAAACCGGTTCTTACATACCATCACATAGCTGAGATCGTGACGAGGATGCGATGTTGCTCGACTCTTGAATTTGACACTTGAGTATGTGAGAGAATCATACGCTAATTGACTCCTTTGTTAAAATTACTCTCAATACTAATCGCTTAGTGTGCGGTGTCGGTATACACCTGCACACCTTTTTTTATGGATATATCGCAATATAGAAAAACACATGCTTATGCAGTTCTCTGGTACAAACGCAAACAAATTACGTTTGTGTAGAGCCATATTTTTAGAATAAAGTTTTCTTCAATTTCAGCCTGAGAATCTCGTGGCAATTCGAAAAGTGGGCGTGTAGATTGTGGAAAGTTAGCTCTCCTGAAGTCACCAGCCAACTTTGAGAGCTTCAATTGCACATATATATTCTGTGAGACCATTTGAGCCGGATTTTAAATTTTCCAAAAATCGGCGTGGCAGATATAATGGCCCGTATGCATAAAACGAGTGAACACTCATTTCAGTAGTGATCACTATTATTTTCAAAAGTTCGTATGCATAAAAAGAAAACACTATATGCTGCTTTTCTTGACTACACTATTTTCGAAAAACTATATGCTACAAATTGATATGCATAAAAGGTAGTGTTCACTACTTCAAAAGGAGTGATCATTTTTAAATTTGAAGTGTGGTATTTTGAACACTTATATCCGATATTTTCAGTTAGAAATGGCGATGTTCATGCATTTAAACCGTGAAAATAAGAAAAAATATTACAAAAAAAGGAGATTTGGATACGAAAACAACTATAGAGCGTTGTACCGATTTTCGCGTGAAAATGTAAAATGGTTTTTTTGCCAGAACACCAGAAAACAAGAGGTGGTGCGTTAAGTAACGTGCAAAAAATGCAAACTTATCTTCGATATGTGGGTGATCCAGGTTTTCAAGTATGTTAACATCAAATGCAGCCAAATTAATCTAAATTCCTTTCTTTCGTGAAAAATATTAACATGACTAGCTGCAATTACTGAAATTATATATATATACTACTGCAGGTTGGCGTAGGAGAAGATATAGGGATTCACCAAACTACCGTTCGCAGAACTATTTGGGAAGTTTGTCAATGTATTATGGAAAAGTCCAATGATTGGATAAAATTCCCTGAAACGGAGTAGGAAGTGAATTTAGCGAAAAGTGAATGGCAAATTAAATACAAATTTCCGAGTGCGATAGGGGCTTTGGATTGCACCCATGTGTTGATCCTGAAACCCCAAAGTCATGGCGATGAATATATTAATCGGAAGGGATTGGCTTCGTTTAAAATACAAGTCACTTGCAATGCAAATGAGCATGTTACCAGTTTCGATTGTAGGTGGGCGGGTTCGGTTCATGATTCAAGAATATGGAAAAATTCTATTGTTCGCATCACAATGAACGAAAACGCATCCGGAGCAATCCTACTTGGGGACGAAGGGTACGGCATTGCTCCATGGCTTATGACGCCATATCGTAATCCAAATACA
Organism: Heteromyza rotundicornis; assembly: GCA_951394025.1. Taxonomy (NCBI): domain Eukaryota; kingdom Metazoa; phylum Arthropoda; class Insecta; order Diptera; family Heleomyzidae; genus Heteromyza; species Heteromyza rotundicornis. The sequence goes on along the minus strand of OX596013.1, from coordinate 27,597,340 downwards.
CTCGTTGAATGGAAATATAACAAGCTACATTCTAAAGAACGCCTTGTAATTGAACGTGTATTTGGGCAAGTGAAGAGACGATTCCCGATTTTGGAATCAAAAATGCGAATGAATACCAGCAGAATCCCTTCAATGATCGGTGCTTGTTTCATTTTGCACAACATTGCGAAGCACTTACAAGAGCCAGCATTTGAAGATTTGCCACATCTATCAAATCTAAATGGCCTTAGTCCTATACAAAATCAGGATGAAGAAAACGATACCATTAAAATAAGAGGTGAAAGACGCAGGAATGAAATTGCAAACTTCATTTATTTATTGTAAATAATTTATTAAATTTTCGTTACCTCATATGAAAAATGTTTTTTTTTTCAAAATTGGTTTTGATTTTGCTTTTCTTTGATTTGCAAGGTAGCAACCATTTCCTGTTTGTTATGCAATCGCTCTTGCGCTTCAAAAAGTTTTAATTGTTTTAAAAGGACAAGTCTTTGTAGTTGCTGAAGAGACAAATCTTTCGTATCTTTCGTCTCAAACTGATTTGTTGAAGTCGATGAAAATGATGGTTTCAAAATGGCAGGACTTTGTAGTTGCTGAAGAGAACAATTTTTTGTACTTTTCGTTTCAAACTGACTCGTTGAAGTCGATGAAGAAGATGGTTTTTGAAATTTTCTTATGAGGAATTCAGCCTCCTTCGTCATCGGAATTGTCGCTTGGATTTTCAACACCGACCTCAATTAAATTTGAGCCACGATCCCACCTGCAGAAAAAGGGTGGATTTAGTACGTAACGTGCAGCATATAGAAATATTAAAGTAAACTTTGTTTAACCATTAAAAGGCTTAACTGCAGGATTGTCTGTTGCATTCATCAATTCAGCCAAATCTTTTTCTGCCGACGAGAGTTGAATTATTTTATTTCCAGTTCTTCTCACATCCGCTTTTGCTTTTAATTTTGACTTTAAATTTTGAACTTTCTTTGCTACCTGCTGCACATTGTATGTTATGGCTTTCTCCACCTGCAGAAGCTGACAAATCTTTTCAGCGGCTTCTTTTTTTTGTATTTTTGCCTGCGGGGTTTGGCTCTTTGAAAGTAACACCTTTCCAAATTTTTGTATATACGATATAAATGTCGCGTCTGATACCCGCCCTGACGTAGGAGCAACTCCAATATTTTCATCTTGCAATAATTCCTCTATTTCCTTTGTTTAGAAATTTGCCATCTTATCTGTTGATACCCTTCTACATACATACTTACTTACTTCTTGCGGCCTTTGGTTTTTTCGGCGGTAGACACTTGCACAAGCTCACCGCAATTTAGTCAGGCGCTTCTCTGAAAATTAGCGCGCACGATATCTAGCAGCACCGATTCCCAAATAGCAACAAATTTCGTTTGATTATTTTCAAAAGTTTTTATTTACTTTTAAAAATTATTTGAAAATATTTTATTTGACAAATTTCAAAAAGTTTAGTTTTCACCATGGCTGAAGAAAATAAGGTTGATCCACTTCATACAAAATGACATAAATAAGGATTCTGACGTTTCCTTTAATGTTCCAAAAGCTGCCACATTGTTAAACATTTTCTAAGAAACGTGGTGGAGTTGCCAGATATTTTTCAAACCTCATCGGCATTTTACTCTTTCCGAGTTTTTTTTTAGTGTTCCTAGCATAAAATAATTTTCAAGAGTCAGATTTTACAAATGAAATATCGTTTCATGTCGCCATTGCATAAATTCGTCACAAAGTCGGGGTTTAAATTGGCAAAATTAGGACTAATTGCCACATCTGGCAGCCCTTTTCTTGAGATTTTTTTAGAATATATCTGGTAGCACAATCCTTATTTATGTCAGATTGTTAAGATGGCGGATAGTGTCAGAAGCGGCACTACCTTATTTTCTTCTACCATGGTTTTCACTACAGTTCGATATTCGAAAATAGTGTACACTAAAAAATATTATACATATGAAAAGAAGTGTTCACTATCGACTTTTTACTACTTGAGAGTGAACACTAGAAAGAAGCTTTCACTACTTTTTATGCATACGGGCTAATGGCTTTACTGAAGCACCAAAGGACCTAGGAAGCTGAAATTGTACATATACATTCTGTGAGACCATAGCTGGAGATTCTTGAGCTTGGGACGTGGCAATGGGTGTGTTCAATGATGGTCCGTGCGAAGTCGCAGGTGTTTTACTAGTCTTTTTATATCTTTTAATTTCTAACTTCTTTCATTCGAATTATTATAGAGCAAAAGTTCCATAAATGGCACATAATTGCAAACTTTATTCTTAAGTTTATTTGTTTTGTTTTTAAGTTTATTTCTGATTACACTGTTCAACAATTTGGGACATATTTTCTAGGGCCACTTCTTAGTTTTTGTGGGATGATAGTATTGTATGTTGGAGTAAAACCTACCTAGGTTTTGCTCCACCTCATCCCAATTTTTTTAGACGTTATAATGCTTTTTAACAGTTGTTTTTATTCGTAAAAACTTTTTTGTTGGAAAGGTAATTCAACTTTCAAGTTTATATTTCTCAACAACTACTACAGTTGTTTCCACTTAATTGTGCCCCGCTTTATGGGTTTTTCCGGTTAATTGAGTTGAAAAGTTATCAATGAAAAAGTCCAATATAAGATATACAGGGATTTAGCCGCTTTATTGCAATACTCTCTTAATTGAGTAGCATAATATAAAATGCTTTGTAATTCTGTAATACAAAATTTCGGTTAATTGTCATTTGAAATATGTATACATTTTCATGAGAAAATGTGTCAACACTGTCTACCATATGTTTTAAATAATTGTTTCGCATTGCATTGAGCTCTTTAATTCTAACTTCAATGTTTATCTCTATTTGTCATGTATTTTTTTAAGTGAAGAACCTTTTTTTATTTTTATAAATTCAATACATTTGTAAATTAGAGTGGACCGTATTTTGACAAAATTCTATTTTCTTTCGCGCCGCACCCCAATACTATTGGACATAATGTAAAAAAAAATACTTAAAAAAATTTGGGGCGATCCGTCAACGGGAAGGCGTGGCACATCGCACCACTTGTATGGGAAAGCCAAAAATCAAACTCAAAATAAAAAACTTTTTTTGCAGACCCGTTGTCTTTAGCTATACAAATTTGAATCTTAAAAGAAAAACAGCGAAAGAAAATACTTTGCCAGAATACTGTCCACTCATGTACTTAATGTAACCTATATAGAACAATAACAGTAATTTTATTGCTATCCACTTTCTATGAATGTGGAGTAGACCGGTTCAAAAACTTAGGAACTGTCCGATTGGGCCAGTTTGGTTCCTTTGCATATAAAAATGACTTATGTGAAGTTTGGAGCCAATCGGATAAAGAAAAGTCGGCGCGGAATGCACTTCTTTTTCCCCATACAAAATTGAAAAACATTTGAAATAGTGCTCGGATTTTGATGCCACTTTATATATTAGGTAATTTGGAGTCGCTGATCTCAAATATGAATTCGGTTTGAATTATTGGTTTTGCCAATAATTGCAATTCAAATCGAAATTTTCTTTTTTTTTAAATTGCCTCGTAGCTGAATGCAAGCTTTGATTTTACCATTCTGTTTTTTCTTTAATAGATCTGACATATCTGACATCTTATGTTTTAACCGATTCCAAAAAAGTTGTATAGTTTTCACATAAAGGCTCTTTTAATTATTGTACCTTTGAATTTTTTGAATTTCTTCTGTCTAAACAAAAAATTTGAAACTTGATTTTATTTGGAAAAATAATAATGAAAATATTATATGCATTTACTGAAGGAGCCTTTATAAAAAAACTATACAACTTTTTTGGAATAAGTTAAAATATGTGGAATAAGATACGTCATATCTTAAAAAGAATGTTAAAATCAAAGCTACCAGGCAATTCTAAAAAATAAGAAAATTTCGATTTGAATTGCAATTATTGGCAAAAGTCACAGTGTTACATTCAAACCGATATTTGAGATCAGCGACCCCAAATTAACTAATATATAAAGTGGCATCAAAATCCGAACACTATTTCCAATGTTTTTCATTTTTGTATCCGATTGGCTCCAAACTTCACATAAATCATTTTTATATGCAATGGAATCAAACTAGCCTAATCGGACCATCGATCACTGATTTCGAAGAAAGCTCCATACGATTCTGAACAGGTCTAGTGTACTTATTATGAACTTACAGTATTAAATTCGTTGAACTGTTAAGTTTCTTTTTCTGAATTTTTAATTTTTTTTTAAATATAAAATATGTAAGTATATATTTCCACAAAAAAGATTTATAATGAAAATTTCCAGTACAATTTGATACCGAAAATTTTGGTTGGTTTGATACAATTTCGACCAGACCAATAAATATTCCAGAAACCCTATGCTCCTATTTGGAATCTGGGGTGGTTCTTTGTAGTGTTTCCGTGGAAGCCGATATATTAAAGTGATTTCAAAATTTTCAAAAACGATCAAAAACAGTCAGTTTCCGGTAATATTTAGTCACTTTCATAATAAAATTTTTAAAACTATTTTGGCCTATTTTTTCAAAATTTGCCTATTATTGCCAAATTGTACCATATCTAGGTGGATGGATGCTTTGACAAGAAATACCGTTTATTCAATTAAAGCCACCGTTGTTATTTCAATCAGATATCACAAGAAAAACAATTTCATTATAATATTTTAAAAGTTTGTTGTGCGTAAAAAATGCCACATCTTACATCCAAAGTTTGGAAACACTTTGTGATTATTGACCCTGACGACACCGTGCAATTCCACGGTGTAGTTGGTACGTTATGCAGTTGATTTTTACATGTATATATTCTTTCAGGGGAAATTTCGAAGCATGGACTTTTAATTCAGTTGGCGAATTCGCGTTTGCCTCAGCGCGATCGCGAGGCTATTACCGCTATCCTCACATTCACCTCTGCCCAGCAGCATCAGCAGCAACAACATATTGAAATGTTTTCAAATCATTTAATTGTCAACCAGTTGCAAAATCTTCAGAACTTGGCTATTGTTCAACAAACATTGGCAGCACAACAACAACAAATAAATAAACGATGTCAACATCCAATAACGCAGGAGGAATTACAAACACATGCAAATATAATAATGCAAAATGCGTTGATGAAGCGAAAAATAGATGAACACACGAACGTACTCGGCGTACAAAAGATTTTACATTTGAATGCAGTTGCCGCTGCCGCTACCGCAGCCAAACAGCAGCATCTGCGCGGTAGTGTTCCTCTAACATCTACACAGCAATCATCTCACAATTCCGGCGAAAGTGGTCGTCGTCTACAGGCTTTGCAGAACCTATTTAATGACTCAAATGGTAACGTAGACTCTTTTCCATCAAACACCTCTTACCAGCAACAGCCACCACACAATTCACCGCAGTATTCAAATCACCGCGGCAATCGTAGCGGCAGTATACAGTCACAGCGTCGTCGGTCATCAAACACAACCGAATTTAAATTTGATTCCGGTATGGACTATAATCAGCAAATTGAACTGAAATCAAAGTACCCGTCGCACCAGCATCATCACGTCCGGGCCAACAAATTACCCATTCCTCCACAGCAGCCAGTTGCGCTCTTCAGCGGTAGTGGTAAGTTTAATTTAAATTATACTACGTTACAGCAAAATGTATCCTTGACAATAATTTATTTGCTATTTAAAGATACTTTTTTTTCAAAACAATATATTATAAATGTGAAATTTTTACTTTTGTAAAATTACAAAATCTTGATGCAGAATGTTAAACCAAGCTAAAGTCAATTACATAGCGAAAAAGTTTCGTGAATAAAATGATTTCAGCAATTTAGCGAACTTTTGAAACTTGATTTTATTTATGTAAATATGCAGATTTGTATTTATAGGTAAATAATTTTAAATTATTTCATTGGTTTCAAAAGATAAAAAATTAATGATTTACACAATTGTTATGTTTTTTTTTTTATAATTTGAAATAGATTTGATTTTCTAGATTTTGTTTTATGTTACCATATTTTGTCTTCATTGACTATTAATTGGTCTTCAGACCCTAATATGGCAGTGCCTTTCATGGTTATACCGGGAACAAATAGAATTCCTTTTACGAACATATCTCTTGATTATCAAAAATAAAAAGTAAATAAACGCAAAAAAAAGCATAAACTGCGCAAAAAGTCATATTACACTTAATGTAATGTTCACCTCTGTTTTACTTCGGACAGAAACTGTTTAGCTTACTAAAATGCATACATTTACAACTAAAAACATATTTTATTGAAAAATGATCTCTTATTAATAGGTTTAACACTTTTTCAAATACAGGGTGTCCCGCGCTATAATACAAATAATGAAGGAGGCGATTTCTGGGCTCAAAACGAGAAACCAATTGTATGGGTGAGGGGTCCGTCTTGTAACATATCACGTATTGAAGTATAGTTGGTAGGTGTTAGTGGAGGCAGAGGAAAGCAGTGCACGCAGTAGTACCGGCCTTATTGCTCGTCGGATGGGGGGGGTTTCTGGGCTTCTCTGCAACCGTACCAAACTGCCACAATTAAATTTATTATTTGCGTGCTAAACAACTAAGAGAATGGAAAGAAAATTTATAGAAAATAAGGAGGGAAAAACGACATAAGAGAGGAAGAGTTAATTTAACATTTAAGGAACTCGTCTGCAAGAGATGCAAGGAAATAATGCGCGGATGTAATTGGCACTATCGTTCGCCCACCCAACCATGATCACCAAAACCAACCGAATTTATGTGCGATCCCATTTATGTTCACTCACAACAGATTACACCAAAAGAAGGGAAATCAAACAGTTATTTAAGGGTCTAGCAAGAAATCATTTTGATTTTATTACTAACTAGCAGGGCCCGGTCCGCTTTGCTGGCCCTAAAAAAGTTATTTTTGCCTTTAAGGTAATAATAAATTAATGAAAACATTTGTCACATATTTTGATTGGGAGCCCAATTGTAGTATTTTGAAATATTCCGACCATATGTAACATTGAACTTAGAATTGAAAGCATAAAATCATGTCCCGTTGAAAAATATTCATTGGGAGCCCAAGTGTAACATTTTTTAAAATATTAAATTGTATGGGAAGTGCCACGCCCCGTTGTCCAATTCCAACATGTTGATTTGAAGGCATAGAACCATTTCCCGTTGAAGAATATTCAATGGGAGCCCAAGAATGGCACTTTGTAGTATTAAATTGTATGGGCGGTGCCACGCCCCTTTGTCCAATTACGCCGATATGTTGCATTTAGCTTAGAGTTGAAACCATGAAACCATATGCCTAATTTTGTTGGAAAACATTAAATGAAAGGCCAGTTACAGCAATTTGAAATATTGGTTTGTATGAGCGGTACCACGCCCCTTTGTCCAATTACGCCGAAGTGTTGCATTAGCTTAGAGTTGAAACCATGAAACCATATGCCAAATTTTGTTGGAAAACATTAAATGGGAGGCCAATTGCAGCAATTTGAAATATTGGTTTGTATGGGCGGTACCACGCCCATTTGCCCAATCACGCAGATATGTTGCATTTAGCTTAGAATTGAAACCATGAAACCATTTGCCAAATTTGTTGGAAAACATTAAATGAGAGGCCAGTTGCAGCAATTTAAAATATTGGTTTGTATGGGCGGTGCCACGCCCCTTTGTCCAATTACGCCGATGTGTTGCGTTTAGCTTAGATTTGAAACCATGAAGCCATTTGCCAAATTTCGTTGGAAAACATTGCGTGGGAGCGCTATTAGGGCATTTTCAAATATTGGCTTTTATGGGCGGTGCCCCATTGTCTATTCCCGGCCATTTGTAGCCCAGATAATGGCTGGGGTCTTAAAGTATATTCATGGCAAATTTCATTTTCTTGTGATGAAAAACGTCTGAGTTTTTACTAACTTGTGGGCGGTAAAATAGGGCGTGTCAAAACCTATCCTATGTCACGACTCACGACCCCTAGAACACATATATAAATTTTGGTGAGAATCGGTGCTGTAGTTTTCGCGTCTACTGGTGACAAACATAAACGTCTCTTTTATATATATAGATGTGAAATTCATATTATTCGAAATTTATTCATTAGTATAAGATTTAATTCAACTTTTGAACTTATTTTAAAAGAAATACGCATTGGTATCAGAGAAAGAAAAAAATAAATTGTATTTTTTTTTTTTAATAGTTAATTGTCAATTGAATCACCTAATAATAACCTAGGTCTAACAATGATTTTTCAAAAATTCAGAAATTCAGCTTATTTTTATAATATTCAGATTAAAACTATTTGCCCTATATCCATTGATTTAGGCAATGTAGAGTTATCGTAACTAATATATGGAAACGTTTGAGACGTGAGGGATTCATAGGTCTCAGTAAATTTCTAAATAAAAAAAATTAAATAATGAAAAATAATTAAGATTAAATCATAGGGAATAATGATTACAACTAGTGCATTTCAGATTATTACTGACTATACTAGAGAAAAGGGAAAAAATTGTATATACATATAAAATTTTATATATATTAGCGCAAATTTAAGGTCGAAAAAAACCAGTGTGACAAAATTTTACCCATTTTAACCAATAAATGTAAACAGAGAACTGAGCTACAAAAAAAAAAATCAAAGAAAAGGAATGAACTCACATTACGATATCGTTGCTCCCACGTCGAAAGATCTTTCGAAGAGACGGCGTGCTATCGCTGTTGTTGGAAAATAGAGGTGGTAATTATGTTCTCTTGCTGCTACTGTTAACACATTTTGGCCTTTGAGACACTGATTTTAAAACTATTTTACTTTTAAATTTTTCTTATTAATTCCATTTGAGCAGAATAAAATTAATTTTTATGTATGTACAAAAGAAAATAACAAAAGCAAAAACCAATTGCAAAAAAGCTTTTATCAGCAGCATTGCCACATACAAAAAAAATCGATGGCTCTAATAATTTTCGTTCTTGGTTAAATATTCTCGCAAAAATTGGTTTGTACTTTTGTTATAACGGTACCCACATTCTTTTGTTTAAAACGGGAAATGCAATAACAAAAAAGAACTACTTAACATATTTTACCATTTTAAACAGTTTCACATATTTGGCCAAAATTTCCACTTATTTCACTAATTAATTTTTCTAAAAGAAATTCACAATGTATTTTAAATTTTTAGCTTTTTTTTAAAAAAAATCTTTTTATGTCTGAAGACTTTTCTCTAATTATTTCTTGTTTTCTTCTACTTAGTTTTTTTTTTCCATTAATCAATTAAAATTCAATTTTCAGTCTATGCCATTTTAGACAAATTTCCTATTTTTAAACGAACTTCTATTTTTTTCTTTCTGCTAATAATTTTCGTATTTTTACCACCGCCACGCACTACACCATCGTCGATCTTAACCGCGCCGCCATTTCGCCAAACTGATGAAGAGAAGCCGAAATACCTCCTTTCAGGCTTCGTTTAAACAAAAGCTTTTTCGTGTTGGAGTCTCGCCATTTTTGTTTGTACAAACCAAGGCGCCAATCTGCGTACATAAGGCAATGATTTAGAAATTTGAAATTAAAGGAAAGATCGAAATTATGATAGTTACCCAGAGAAATTGGCACCAACATAAACGAATGAGAGAGTTTAGCAACTCCCAAGAAAAACTTTAATTTCCGAGATTAGATATATGTAGACAATCTAAAAAGTTGGGTATTTTTCTGGGAATACCCCGATCAGTATTTAAAAAAACAAAAAAATTTAATGCATCATATTAGTCTCACCTCAAAATTTTCAGACTGAATTTTGTCTGGGCAAAATCCACTTGTTAAAACTATTTCGCTGATTGAGAGATGAAAATAAATGGAAATTAAATTAATTCCATGTAGAAATTAATGAAGAATTTTAAATTGTCGGAAAATTTTAAATTAGTTAAATTACTTACTTTTTCTTTAGCGTTTCATTTATAAAAAAAAATCTAATTATTTAGACAAAATTAATTTCCTTTGGATATGTTTCAACAAAAAAAATTGAATTTTTAAACTTTTCTAAAAATTATCTTCACTAGACTGCTGCTAGTCAACCAAAAGACCGACAAAAATTTATTTTGGCGAAACGTAGGCTCGGTTTCAAGACGTGATTTGGCGCAAATTGATTAGCTAACGCTTCCCTTCCAGAACTTAGCCAAAAAAAAACAAATCAACAATATCCGTAAACGTCAACTAGTCGAGGCAAGACTTTGGTGCATGCAACTTTTGACAGTTAGATGGCGTTAGTGAGCATTCGTTTTAAAATTGAAATTTAACTGTGGTAAAAGTAATCTCGCTATAGGGTAAGAAAAATAATAATAATTACTTATAGCTGAGGCAAGCGCCACTACAGTCTGACCCCAGTTAGGATCGAGAGGATCGCACTCGGGGTGCCATTACGCTTTAAGCTCTACATATTGAACTAGTGGAGCTACTAAGCCGTTCTTGGGCGTTTTAGAAAGACAATTAAATAACAGAAAAAAAGTTTCTTTAAAGCGAACAAATTTGACTGGCATAAATAGTGCTAATTGATTATCAAATGTAAAAAATTGTGTTTTTTCACAACTTTGTATTAAAACCAATTTTTCTTGAAAAAAAAGTGTTATTTTTTTTATATGAATGATGCAGTTTGTTGCTTATAAAATTCTTTACAAAATACCTTTTACTCATTATACCCCCACACTCACTGTGGCAGGGTATACTCACTTTGTCACAACGTTTGTAACGCCCATAAGGAGGCGTGTCCGGTATGGAAAAGTATATATATTCTTGATCAGCATCACCGCCGGAGTCAATTTAGCGATGTCCGTCTGTCTGTCCGTCTGTCCGTCCGCACGATAGCGGTCGCAGTTTTGGAGATATCGACTTGAAACTTTGGGTACATGTTTTTCTCGTGAATACTGAGATCAAGTTCGTGAATCAGCCAAATCGGATAAAAACTGGGCGTGGCTCCCATACACCGAAAAAAAAGGTTAACATTTTTCAAGTCTTTTTTATGGTTGTATTCGATTGGAAATGTTTAGAAACGTATTTCTGACATGGTCCGAGGTTCCGAAACTACATATATAAGGGTCAAAATGGGGTCTTGAGACCAATTTTTTTTTTTCGGTGGATTTGATTGGAAATGTTTAGAAACGAATTTTGGACATGGTCCGGGCTCCAAAAGTACCTATAAATGGCTCAAAATGGGGTCTTGAGACCACTTTTTTTTATGTTCGAGGTACTTCTTCCTACTGTGTGGGGGTATTTCAGCTTCGGTATAGCCGAAGATAGTCCACTCTCTAGTTTTTTTCTCTACGATCAATAGCTTTTCCTTCAAAACCAATTATGTAAAATTTTTTTTTTTTTACAGTTACGGACAAAAGAATAGAATCACTAAAAGTTTGTAACATTGAACTTAGAATTGAAAGCATAAAACCATGTCCCGGTAAAAAATTTACATTGGGAGCCCAAGTGTAACATTTTTACAATATTGAAATGTATGGGAAATGCCACGCCCCGCTGTCCAATTCCAATATGTTGTATTGAAGGCATAGAACCATTTCCCGTTGAAGAATATTCAATGGGAGCCCAAGAATGGCACTTTGTAGTATTAAATTGTATGGGCGGTGCCACGCCCCTTTGTCCAATTACGCCGATATGTTGCATTTAGCTTAGAGTTGAAACCATGAAACCATATGCCTAATTTTGTTGGAAAACATTAAATGAAAGGCCAGTTACAGCAATTTGAAATATTGGTTTGTATGAGCGGTACCACGCCCCTTTGTCCAATTACGCCGAAGTGTTGCATTAGCTTAGAGTTGAAACCATGAAACCATATGCCAAATTTTGTTGGAAAACATTAAATGAGAGACCAGTTGCAGCAATTTAAAATATTGGTTTGTATGGGCGGTGCCACGCCCCTTTGTCCAATTACGCCAATGTGTTGCATTTAGTTTAGAGTTGAAACCATGAAGCCATTTGCCAAATTTCATTGGAAAATATTGTGTGGGAGCGCTATTATTTTCAAACTAGTAAATTTGCCCGTGCCAAGCACGGGAAAAAAACACACTAATTTGAAAAAATTAAATGTTTACTAAATATATTTTAGATGGATTCAAAAAAAATACGACTTGTGGCGGGCTTGAACCTATGACTGCTGCAGTCATGTATATACACACACACAAAATCATTACACATATAAACAAAAATAGCTTCGACCTAAAGCTGGCACCTTTAAGAAAATAACACTGCCACAAGACTACCGTTGCCACCTAACACTATTTTCACCTATTACGGTGGTGTATTAGATTTCCATATTACACTTTCATACTACAGTTTCCTATACACTATAATATATTCCAAGTACAACATTAAGGTCCGCACACATCAACGCGAAGTACCGCAGCCGCAGCGAAACTTACTCAAAAATGTTTCTTGCAAATGCGAAAAAATATTTGTTTAAGGTGAGAAATTTCATAGAGCCTATTTACACTATCATTTCCATGACGAAAAATCTGATAAAGAGCTAATAAGAACTGCGGTGGAGAAAACGGGATAGACAATTTTGCACCGAAAATCCATACAAAAAACATAAAAGGTGGCAGCTCCAAGCTTCGTTTATTTACATTTTCATACAAAAACTGTCAAATTTCGTCATGCCCATGTCGGTGTAAATTCTAAAAACGGTATTTCTCGGAAAGCAGATTCTTGCTACAATAAAAGATTCAGATTCGGTTTTAGTACGTCAAAATACATAATACGAAAATAAAAATTGAAAAAATCCAAAGAATAAAACGCTTTGCAATAAAAATAATCAACAATCGGAAATAATGTTTAGCCGTAACAGGTGAAAACATTGTTAGGTGGCAACGCTAGCCTTTTGGTAGTATTATTTCCTTAAAGGTGGCAATGGTAAATCAAAGCTATATTTTTGTGTGTATATACACATTCACCATACAGCTTTCTGAACTATATCGCCATTAGCTCAATTTATTTTATAGCTGACTGTGGTCTGTTGGTTAGAGCTTCGGCCTATGACTGCGACAGTCTTGGGTTCAAGCCCGCCACCAGTCGTATTTTTTTTTAATCCATTGCTTGATATTCTTTTTTCTTTTTTTAATCATTCTTATTTGTAATTCTTTTTTAATGTAACAGTGCAACTTTACACAATTACAACATCCAACAAAATTTCTTTCTATTCTTTACAAAATTTAATAAAAGTTCACATATTTCACAAATGATTTTTTATATGCATATATAAATTATGGAGTTCACCATACGGCTTGGTCTACCTAATCGTCATTAGCTGAAATTATTTTATAGCTGACTGTGGTCAGTTGGTTAGAGCTTCGGCCTATGACTGCGGGGGTCAAGCCCAGTGCCGGCAGAAGTTTTTCTTTTTTTAATTCCATTGCTTCATATTTTTTTCTTTTTTTTAATCTTTCTTTTTTCAATTCTTTTTTAATGTAACAGTTCAACTTTACACATTAGGCGACAATTACATCATCGAATAAAATTTAATAAATGTTCAAAAATTTCACAAATTTCTATAAAAAAATTATGTATGAAAACATAGAAAATATTTTTGCATCTAAATTACACAATAAAGTAAACATTAATTTTTTCAAATTAATGTTTTATTTCCCGTGCATGGCACGCGTTGAATAGGTCTGCGTCGTATATGTCGAGATGAATGTTTTAAGATGAAAGCAAACATTTTATTTTTTAAACGTAAATTATGTTAAAGTTTTCAGTATTAATAATAAAACTATAAAGTGTGCTTTTTGGCAGCAAAAATTTTGAGTTGGTGCAAAACTTTGTATATTAAACTATTTTGTGTCTCAAAAGAGCACACATTCTACAAGTAAGCACCAAATATTTCTTGAAATAACAACCAATTTCAGATTTTTTTTCGAAGAAGGTGAGACATAATTATGAATTAAAAAGCAAGGGGCACCTACGGGCATCTAGATTTGGAAGAAATTTAAAGTGGACATGTTCACCTTTGATTTGATACCAAAGATTAAGGTGAAATAAGTGGCATTCACCTACATAAATGCCATTATGTAATTTTGTAAAATTCTTTTTGAAACTTTCAAGCAAATGTGAAAATTTACAACTAAATAGCTATGAAAATTGAAATGCATAAACGCGAAATTATTAGCAAAGAACCATTCTTACTAAATATCCGAACCTAAAGATTTGAAAACTTAGACGGTTCTTTTTAAAAAATTTTTATTACGTCCACTTTTTGCAGCAGAAAATCGTAAATTTTAAAAAAGTTGGCTAATAGTTATTGTTGTAGCGAGTACACGCAGTATTTGAACCAAATCTTTTTAAAACATTACTATTTGGATATTAAGCTATAGAACTGCATTTTTACATTTTCGAAAAAACAAAGTCGAAAAAGGTATTTTTTGGAGGCTGCGCCCCAATGTGCGTCGTGTGGACAAACCACCAGAATAGCTAACATTAAAAAAAAAGAAGGTCAACAACCTTAAAAATTTTTTTAAATGAAGTTGTAAATTTTGAATTGGTTAGTGTTAGGGACAGACAGACAGACAGACAGAAAGACAGACAGAAAGACAGACAGAAAGACAGACAGACAGACCTGGACAAATATATATATTAACATTGACTTGTATGGGCGGTGCCACGCCCCATTATCTAATCCCGGCCATTTGTAGCCCAGATTATGGCTGGGGTCTTATAGTATGTTCATTGCAAATTTCTTGTTATCAAAAACGTCTGAGTCAGTTTTTACTAACTTGTCGGCGGTAAAAGTGGGCGTGTCAAATCCGGCACTTGAACCAGATTTGAACTTCTTGTACTATCAAAATCCGGCACTTGAACCAGATTTTGATATTTTAGTATGAGTTTATTAAATTTCAACTTCTGGCACTTGAACCAGAAATTGACTTCGCGTCGATAATTATTAACACTGTTTTAATTGCGATAAAATTAATAACTGAGCTTTATTTGGTTAATTTGAGTTATTATATACAACATTTGGTAATAGGCACAACAACAAAAGGCAATGGCCAAATATGCTGAGTTGCATAATTGCCCTAACCAGTCCAACGCTCTGGATAAATTCAAGGCCAACTTCGGCCAAAGCCCAAATATGCTGGTGCACATAAAACTAAATTCCCAGTGCAACACACTGAACAGGTTCAGGGCCAGCATGAATGGTTGTCAAGAATGCACTTTTGTTGTTGTACCTGTTGCTATCATATGCCTAATTGTATGCAACAGAATATAAAGTAACGTCCAAAAGTTTTACGTTTTCTGAACTCTTGGATTTTACTTAACACTCCCGCGCGTTGAGCGAATAATCTTGGATGCAGTCCACAGTATCACTTGCTGGAAAATTTGACAACCCTGTTCAACTTGTTCATAAGAGAATTTTTTGCTGCGATTTGAATAAATATTTTTAAATAGTTATACCGTGTTAATTATTTTGAAGATCTTTTAAATAAATTAAATTCTGGCTAAGTGCAATAAGTTTTGTGCAAATAACAAAGTTTTGTGCGATATTTCCGTGAATTCCTGTCAGCTAAGTATCACAACAAAAATTGCAAATTTTTTTTTTGTGTTTGATTATACTGTCCTCTTTGACATTTCTTGTGTCACCAGCTTTATATAGATTCCACATTCTCAGACTGATCATATTTTCAGAGCATACTTTCAGGCACTTGTTTTAATATTATTTGAAAGTGCCTTTTCCCAGTCAACATTTTGTCTCGTTACAATTTACACTTTTTTACACTTTTTGTATTTTTTTTTTTTATAAATTTCGCATTTAAATATGACTTGCTCTTTCCGTAAGTGTGCCATTAAAGTCGATAACGAACGCATGGTTTCTTGTTGGCTATGCGATGGCTTTTATCACGTCAAATGTGCATCCCTTACTGGTAGATTAGTCGATCTGATTGAGGGTAAAAAAGGTCTTCGTTGGTCCTGCGAAGATTGCCGCGATACAGAGCTGGACATCTGTAAATTGGTATGTCAAGCCCGAATGGGATTTAATGATGTATCAAAGGACTTAGCAGCTGCCCAGTCTAAACTGAAGGAGTAAGAAATAAACTTTCAGAAGTATAAATGTTTGGATGAAACAGCGCCGAAACAAAATACTTCTGTTGGGCTTTTACCACAAGTCCATCCTTTTCCGATATGTTTGCTTCACCAGTTACATATTCTCCTGATCCTGCGGTTTTGGAAACGAGGGTAGATGACGCTCCTGAGAAATATGAATGGAATCTCAAATATTGATAAAAATGTTTGTCGTTCCATAAATATTATTTCTCCAAAGGATTGTTTGCGGGAAGTACAAGAAACGAGAACCCCAAAAAGGCTTGTTGTTTTGCAAACTAAAAAAATCTCTTTTCGTGTCCAGATTTGCACCGGACACATTAACTGAAGATATTATATTTTATATTGATTCTAAACTCAATAAAACCGGTAATATTATAAATGCTTTTAAATTCAACTTTTCATACGCTAGAAACATTTCATCATTCAAATTATCTGTGCCTGCAGAATTGTTTGATGAGATTGTTAATAAAAATTTTTGGCCGGATAAAACTTTAGTTCGCGAATTTGTTTATAAAGAAAAATCAAATCTAGTAAATCCAGTTCAACTTCCTCAAAGAAAATTAAATTTTAATCAAAAAAACTAAATAAAATCCCGAATAATGTTGTTTGTTTTCTGTACCAAAATGCTCGAAGGCTAAATACAAAGTTGAATGATATTTATATTAAAAGTTTCGTTTGTAGTCATAATGTCTTGGTATTTACCGAAACTTGGCTTTAATCAAATATTTTTGATTCAGAAATTCTGTGTGCTGGGTATCAAATTTTTCGGAGGGATCGTAAATGCAGGACTGGTGGTGGAGTCCTCATTGCAGTAAAAAACCTTTTTTCATCTGAGGAAATCATACTTTCAGATGTCTCTGACTTGGAATTTATTTGTGTACGAATTCGAGTTTTTAGTATCGATATTTTCGTTACTTGCTCGTATATCCCACCGAATTCCGATATTACCGTTTATCTAAGACATGTGTCGCTTATATCATTGGTTTACTCAAATGTTAAACCTGCCGATTCCATTGTTGTTTTTGGAGACTTTAATTTACCGAATATATCTTGGAATTTTTGTAGCGATTCAAACCAGTTTCTTCCGTATTCTTCTCGTGACTGTTTAAATGACTTTCTGTATTCATTTTCAGATATAAATTTACAACAAGTAAACGGGATTGAAAAAAAGAATAGTAGAATTTTGGATTTAATTTATGTTGACGATTCTTCGAAGTTTTCAGTGCAACGCTGTGATGCTTTTGCATGTCCAGAACATAACCAACACCCATCAAAACAATTTAGAACCAGTTTCTACACCGTTGAAGTCATTTTTTGCTTCAAGAAAACAAACTTTGTTAAAATGAACCAACTCTTATCTGAAACTAGTTGGGGCATGAACTTTGAAGATGTTGACGACTGTGTATTAATTTTCAATTGTACGCTCAGCAAAATCTTCGAGATATGTGTTCCAAAGAACATTTAAAGAAATTCGAATGAACTTGGTGTTGTATGGTTTACAAAAGAATTGAGGAAACTTAAAACTTCGAAAACTCGGGCATTTAAAACATATAAAAGAACTTTAAACCTTCAAGATTATTCTAAATATTCGCTTCTGAGACATAAATATCAAGTACTTAATAAAAAATGCTATGATGAATATTTGAACGATTTGAAATCCAAAATGAAATATGATTCTAAAACTTTTTATAACTTTGTAAATTCAAAAAGGAAAAACTGGTTTTCCAACTACAATGAAATGGAATATCGTGAGTCCAACAATCCTATGGAGATTTTAAATATGTTTACTGACTGCTTCAAAACGACATATTCTGATAATACTTATGGCAACACATCATATCCATATAACATCCCCACTTATAATTCCATTTTCAATAATGTTATAGAATCTGAAGATGTCTTACAACACCTAAAATCGTTGAAATATTCATATAGTACTGGTCCAGATAATATTCCTAGTTGTATTTTGAAAGTTTATGCAGAAAATTTATACATTCCACTTTCAAATATATTCAATGCCTCTATTGAAAGAGGTTATTTTCCGAATTCATGGAAAGAGTCATACATTATTCCTCTTTATAAAAGTGGAACCAAATCATTCGTATCTAACTATAGAGGTATTGCTAAACTTAGCACAATACCAAAGTTATTTGAACAAGTTGTCACAAAGCAATTGGTTCACTCGGTCACAACATTAATATCTCCTTCACAGCATGGTTTTCTGAGAGGTATATCAACATCTACAAATTTATTGGAATTTTCTACATTGACAATAAAGAGTCTTCAAAGAATCTTCAAACAGATATCATATATGATTTTAGTAAAGCTTTTGATAAAGTTAATCATTATCTGTTGATTAAAAAGCTTTAAAGATACGGATTCCCAGATCTTCTTTTAAAATGGGTAGAATCGTATCTGACAAATCGGAAGCAACAGGTGTTATTCGAATCATCAACATCAAAAACTATAGATGTCACCTCTGGAGTTCCTCAAGGAAGTCATTTAGGTCCTATTCTGTTTAATCTTTTTATAAATGACCTACCTTCTGTCATTAAACATTCGAATGTACTGTTGTATGCTGATGACGTTAAATTCTATCCTATGACATCTTAGATCAACATAAGTTGTTACAATCAGATCTGACCAGTATAGCTATCTGGTGTGATAATAACTTAATGAAACTGAACTTGAAAAAATGTAAATTTATGACATTTGCTAGAAGACACCAACTTTCATCGCTGTATCATATAAATAACTGTAATCTAGAAAAGGTTTTTACTTTTGTGGACCTGGGTGTTACTATGGATCCAAAACTTTGCTTTCATCTACATATTAGTTTATGTGTGAATAAGGCGAGGGATGTTCTAGGTTTCATTAAGAGATGGTCAAAAGAATTTAATGACCCATTCGTTGCCAAAAGCGTTTACATATCAATTGTAAGACCAATTTTGGAATATGCATCAGTCTTGTGGAATCCACAATACAACTGCCACTCTGATAGAATTGAATCGGTTCAAAAACAATTTTTATTATTTGCTTTAAGAAACCTTCTCTGGAATCCGAATCAGAACCTACCTCCATACGAAAATCGTTTAAAACTCTTGGACATCCCTACTTTAAAAAATAGGAGAACAATGCTTAATGTAACATTTTTGATTAAATTGAATTCTACATTTCTGCTTCAGGAAATTGATTTTAATATTCCAACCCGTCGTTCTAGATCTTTCATTCCTTTGATATTAAGTATGCCGAACCTTTCCGTTGTATTTGTAGCGATTTTAATAGCCTGTATTCTGTCTTTGACCTGTCAGATTCACTTAATAAAACTAAAACTTTTATTTTAAATGCACTTGATCACACTTTAGGCCTTTGTTGCTCTTTGAGTTTTTGGACCGCTTAGGGTCTAACTAAATGACAGGGTTGCCAAACTCCACAAAGATCGGCATTGTCGATTTTTGAAAGTGTTGTATTTTTGTTGTACTTTGTATTTATATTTCCGCAGAATTTTGGTTTTTACTGTATATTGTATACAAATAAAACAAAATTTTTAGCTGAATTCACATTCGTTCCGTTACTGTTTACTTAACTGTTCTATTTGTATTTGATTTTTTTATATTTCGTATAAAAAAAATACTTAAATTAATATTATGTTTTGATTGTGTTGTCTTTGTATTTTTGTAAAGTCTAATATCGTAAAGTAGAGAAAAACTAGGGAGTGGACTATCTTCGGCTATACCGAAGCTGAAATACCCCCACACAGTAGGAAGAAGTACCTTGAACATAAAAAATTGTGGTCTCAAGACCTTATTTTGAGCCAATTATAGGTGGTTTTGGAGCCCGGACCATGTCCAAAATCCATTTCTAAAAATTTCCAATTAAATCCACAAAAAAAAAAATTGGTCTCAAGACCCCTTTTAGACCCTTATATATGTGGCTGCGGAACCTCGGACCATGTCAAAAATACGTTTCTAAACATTTCCAATCGAATACAACAATAAAAAATTTTTACCTTTTTTTTCGGTGTATGGGAGCCACGCCCAGTTTTTGTCCGATTTGGCTGATTCTCGAACTTGATCTCAGTATTCACGAGAAAAACATGTAAAAAAAGTTTCAAGTCGATATCTCCAAAACTGCGACCGCTATCGTGCGGACGGACAGACGGACAGACGGACGGACAGACAGACGGACATCGCTAAATCGACTCAGGAGGTGATACTGATCAAGAATATATATACTTTTCCATACCGGACACGCCTCCTTATGGGCGTTACAAACGTTGTGACAAAGTTAGTATACCCTGCCACAGTGAGTGTGGGGGTATAATTATATTTGATCAAATTCATATTTTCTTTTAATTCTATTGTTTATTATCACGATAATCTTATATTTTGTTATGTTTGGAAGAATTCTCTCTTGCATTCATAACCTAATTCGCGTTTTATTAATATGCGTTTTATCAGCTGATGATTTTAATCTGTAGCTGAAACGAATTTTAAGATATGTTTACCCGCGATCGGTTGCACAGCGTAATCCGGATTACGGCTGTTCGGTCACCAAATCCATGCGTCATGCGGATGTGACCCTCGGTCGGTTAAGCGGGTAAGTGGGACCGTTGGGATTCGTCGTTAAAAAAAAAAAAAAAAAAAAAAGTGGTTTCAAACATCGATTTGTCGACTTCAAACGTCGACCCGTTTACCGCAATTGTCGACTCATCTACTGCATTCTGATTCCTGGTCCGTGGTAGAGGTGTCGGGGTTTGTTGCTGGTGGTACCCTCTTTTTGATCTCAACCATTTGATGGCAAGCCAGACAATGATGAACAGAGTGATGGCTAAGCTGGTGTATCCAATGGTGAATTGGTGCAGTTCTCGGCTGGGATGCGTAAATGGATGAGTCTCTTGTTCCTTAAGCAGGCTTAGTTTATGTTTCAGCAGCTGTGATGTTGTTATGGGCGAGTTGTTGGGTTGGTTGTGATGATGCTATTGCTCCACTTGTCGAAATCAGTTCAGTGAAGTCAGTTCTTGGCACAAAAGACGTAATCATGGATGATTCATAGATTTTATGGCCCACCAGTGTCGTCAATTTATCCTTTAGTATGCACGCTTCTTCGATGGTAATGAGACCGGAACCCTCTAATTTCAGTTCCGTTATCGTCGACTCACACAAAATGCTGACTGATTTTGTAGGGAGGGCGACTTAGATGAAAGAGTTTGCTTGAAGTAGTTGGATTCAGTCAGGTGAGCTATTTGTTGTCTTAAGGGTACAGCCATCTATATTTGGAGATTCTCCAAGACAATTCAATTCGCAAGAACTTATGTTGGAACCTCGCCGATATATTGGAAGGTGCTGTTGACACATATGTTCGCCATCACCTATTGTGACACATCTAGCAACTTCTGCAGCTGATAAGGAGTAGTACTGGTGAAGATTTGCAATGAGAAACTCTGCTGTGTATTGGATTGTTACAAACATACTTGGTTTGATTCTGGTCGGTACCCTGGACTACGTGCAATATGGCTCATGTGAGACCAATGGAATTTTTAAACGGAATATGATGTGCGAAGTTGTCGCTCTCCCTTCAATGCTCATTAATTTGTAGAGTTTCCTGATGTCCACTCCATTGTAGGGTAGTTGCAGAGTGGCCGAAATGTGGCCCTTGATCAGAATCAACTGCTTTCTTAACTGCGACGGTTTTATTAGCAGTGAGTTCACCTGGCCGTGATGAGAGTCTACAAGTACGTCAATGAGTAGTGCTTGCGTTCGCTGCAACTCATTTATAGCCATCAGTATCCGCAGTGCTAACGCGTTAAACAGTTCCGTTCGTTTGTGGTCCTGTGACCATGTGACTAATTCCAAAATTTGTTGTCGAGTCTCCTTGATGACCTTCTTTTAATTTTCGAACTCGTCATTGATTTGTTTCAATATGTTGGTAGTCGAGTCGATCACTGAAGTTTGGTTTCGAAGAAGGTTCAACAAGTCTTGCTCATTTTTGTATACGTCGGTGATTACATTCGACATCTTCTCTGCATAGTCCGAGTCGAGGACACCAAATAGCGCGTTTGCTACATTTCCGATGATGGCTAGGGCAGCGGTTCTTCGATGTCGAGCTTCTTTGGTCTTTGTTATGAGCTCATTATTGTCTGCAATTTCTTGTAGCTTGACCTCAAATTGAACGATAGTTTTTGCGCAGTTGATGACGTCGTTCAATTCATTGCAGAGTAGGCCCAGTGCCTTTTTGTTGTTAACTAGGTTTTGATACTCAGCATTGTAAGTTGTCATGTTGTAAAAAATGACTAAAGACCACTCTGTTGACGTTAAATGAGTGAGCCCACGCAGCACAGTGATGCGTCCAATAGGCAAAATTCAAAAAAATTTGGTGTCGCAAATATGCAAGTGTATGGTATTTTTGGAAAGGTAATACTTCAACTAGAAAAACTTTAGCAACGATTTTTGGATTAACTGATTACAGCTCTACCAGGAGCTTTGGAAAGTGGAGCTTTCTGAGCCAGAAATTTGCACAGTCAAATTTGCATTTTTAGGCTTCTTACAGGAAAAAGTGCCAAAAATACATTTTTCACACGATTCGATTCAAATAAACGGTATTTGAAAGAGTATTCGTAGAGGAATCAACCAAAAAAAAAAACAAAATTTTAATGTTTGGTAATAAATTTTTTGTAGAGCTTACAATAACTCAATGATTTTATTGGTAAAACACAAAAAAAGTCAAAGTTTGATAGTAAAAATAAAAAAATTATGTCAAAATTTTTCTGTTTTTTTTTTTTAAAAGCAAGTTTAAACCTTTAACTTTGATATAAAAAGTCGTCCACCTTTTTCCCCCTTTTTGAAAAAAATGCAATTTAAGAAAGCTTAAATTACGACTTTAGCTCAAACACTCGATTTACTTGTTGTCAATGAAACATATGTAGGTATGGAAGTGTATTCTTATAAGTGCTTGGTTTTTGTTTTGCATACACTAAGGATGCCGAATTTGGGTATCCCGGAATCCCAGATTCCCGGAATATTTTTGACCGTTTTATCCCGGCAGTCCGAGGGATTTTAGAAAATTTGTAATTAATTTAATTGGAAGTGATTGCTTTTTGTTTAAAAATTTTCTATAAATGATTATAGTCAGTGGAACTTTTAAACAAAAAAACATATAAATTTACCGATTGCAGACATAAAAAAATACATTTTATACTAAAATTTAGAAAATGCATATTCAAGCATTTTAATGAATGAAAATTCCTTAGCAGAATAATTTCCTGCCGAAAATATATAATAGTATGTATATTCTATTGGTTTTTGAGTTATTCCAAATAGTTATGTGCATACACACAAAAAAAAAAGTCGGTAGATTTAACCGAAAAAGACGGTTAAAAACGCTCCAACCCTTCTTCGTCGGTTAATCTAACCGATGAGAAGTGGTTGATTTACTTTAATGATTTGTTGGTTTACAATTTTTAATTGTAAACATACAGCAAAAATTTGTTTCGATACATATTTTTTTTAGTAAGAAAACCATTTAAATTTGTTGGCTTACAATTTTTAATTGTAAACATACAACAAAAATTTGTTTCGAAACATATTTTTTTAAGAAAACATTTTTCGATGAAGTAATTTTTTTCTTCATTTGAAAACAAACCCCAACAACCAAAAAATACATATTAAACACAAAAATATATTTCGAAAATGCAAGATTGCATGTTTAAAAAAATAAATATTAGCTTGAGCACATAACTGAAACAAGCACTTATTTTCCAAAAGTAGTATTACAAGCGAAAAACTCTGTTTGGCTCTGCTCAAGCTGCCTCTATAAGGCACAACATTCATAACACGATTGAGAATTCTTCTTTGAATCCCAACGATTCAACTGAAGATGCGCGAATGGTAAATTGCACAAGTTGGTGAACATTCAAATTTAACCAACAATTGCTGTAAAAGAACCTACAATTTATGTACAACAACAATTTTTTTCGGTTAATTCAACTAATTTTTTTTACTATTTTTTGTCGGTTAAATCTACCGACGAGTTCGGTAAAAAAATTTACAATTTTCATACATTTTGAAATGCTGTACGTCAACCACTTTTTTCGGTTAATTTTACCGACCTTTTTTTTTCTGTGTAGTAACTGAATTCTAAAATTAACAAATGTTACTATTTTCAAGGTCAAAGTAGAGGTCCGATCAGGACGTTTCCAGGGGGGGGGGGGTTCGAACGCCCCTTCCCCCCAAATCTATGAAGCAGTACAAAAATGTATTTACTTGTTATGAAATTTAACCGAATTCAAGAGAAAACCCCCCCAACATTTTTTTCTGGGTACGTCCCTGGGTCCGATCAAAAAACCGACTTCATTTTTGAGCTCAGCGGACCCGAATCCACTAAGAAACCAAATTCAAGTACCCCACTTGCTATATGGGGACGCATCACTGTGCGCAGGGGCCATATATTATTAGAGTAAAAATAAAAAATTTAAAAAATTTAAAAAATTTCTTTAAATATATAAATAACATCAATTTAAGTTTATTAAAACTAATCCTAAAACACACTTTTAAAAAAAAAAACCAAATAAAATATTTTGAGGTGAATGCGTTATACTGACCAAACCGGATGTTAGCAATAAAAAAAAAAGGTGGGAAAAGGTTGAAAATTTCTTAAAATCCAGTTAAAAAGTGCTTACTCAGATCTTTGGAAGTGATCCAAAACCAGCTTTTTAAAATCATTTGATGTCACGGAAAAATTATGAAGATCCGTGGGAAATCTATTCCATATCTAGCCACTCTTATCGAAAAAGATCTTTCCAGCGCAGCGCTGGAGAAGTGCTCTATTGACAAGTGCTGATTTCGACTCGAATGAAGGAAGCTAAACATGCTTAGTAAATATGAAGGTGGCTGAAATTTAATCGTTCGAAAAAAGAAATAAACACATCGAAGGGATATGAATTCTTTAAAACTACAGCCCAAAACCCGAAGAACAAATTCAGAAACGTGATCTCTTGGTTTTAAACGATAGACAAACCTTACAATTCTGTTAAAACATAAAATGATCCTGTGTAAATGTCTCATCAGTTCCAGAATAAATTTCTAAGCCATAAAATATATGAGACATTAAGATAGAGTATCCTAAAAGGTAACGTATTTTTAGAGGAAGTGTTAAGTTCAAGCAATGTAATCTTTTTAAAATAAAACCAACTCTAGAAATTACAATATTAATGTGCTTGTCAAATTTCATATTAGGCTCAATGGTAATTCCAAGGCAAGAGGCAGAATCTACTTCGTTAACTGTACGGACGTTAATGATAATAGAGGTAAAAAAATCAGTACTATAGTGTGATCCAAAGGTTAAAGCCCTGGATTTTAACGGGTTAATAGCAATCAAATTTTGGCAAGCCCAAACAGAAATTTGACGAAGATCATGATGAATGGGGGCAGGATTTTACGTCAAAAACCCCAATGGCAGCAAATCATTTAAATTACCTATCGAATGTAGTATTTTTCAGGCAGAGGTAGTCGCAATACAAAAAGCTGCTGAGAACTTTATAGGCAAGATTATAAATAAAGAGATTAACATCTACGTGGACAGTCAAGCCGCTCTTAAAGCCCTCAAAAACGTAACTAGGAAATGCACAACAGTAAATCGTTGTTACGAAGCCCTCCAAGATCTTGGCACAGATAACGTTAGTCAGTCTAGTGTGGGTACCTGGTCACTGCGACATAGAAGAAAATGAAAAGGCGGATGAGTTGGCTAAGGATGGTGTTCATTTAGAAACTTCAGCTATGTCCATTCCTCCACCTATACAACACTTTTATATAAACCCTTTTACTTTCACAAAATAGGTGGATAAATATAAGCCACAGTAAAATAACGAAGAAATTCTGGCTTAACTATAACAAAAAACAATCGAGCTACATCGTATATCTAGGTCGTGAAGAATGCAGACTGATAGTAGGAGTTGTAACGGGACACTGTCTTATTGGCCGTCACGCCTTTAGGTTGTCTAACAACTGGTGTCGGAACTGCAATGAACCGGAAGAAGAGGAGACACTAGAACACCTGCTATGTTTTTGTCCGGCCCTAGCTAGAACCAGGCTCAGGATACTGGGCCTTCTTCAACTCGTTAATGGGGGTAACTACTCTGCAACTTTCTCAACTGAAACACTTCGCGATGCAGACCAAAACCTTCGGTTTGGATGAGAACCATGAAGGGAGAACTGCTGACTTCGAGTAAAACAGAGCGTCGTGGTAGCACTATGGACCATATTGGTCTATGTGAGGCATATAGACGTCCCTCTAACCTAACCTAACCTATGATTAATACGAGTGACACAATCATTAAATGTACGATTACAACTACGGACATATAACTGGACATCATCAGCAAAAATTGTGACAGAAAAATACTTAACAGAAGAATACTTAACTTAACTTAACTCTTTCATAGTATATCCCTGGTTGATTCCGGAATGGTTCATTCTTTACCTCTGGATGCGCACACAGTGGTACAATCAATTGCCTCATCGCTGTGGTCTGTGTCCCTCCCTTTTAAATTTTAGTCTTTCATGTTGGAGTGAAGAGATCCACTTTTTATTTCATTTTCGTTCACAGGGAGGGGTGCGAGCCGGTGAATTGGACGTGCCACCCGATGTTTGTACGTCAACTACTCGAACTGTCTTATCCTCACCCTGGTATGTTTTCACTATCCGTCCCAGCGGCCATTGGAGCGGTGGCAAATTGTCCTCTTTAATGATTACCATTGTTCTGGGCTTAACGTTGTCAACTTGAGTCTTCCACTTATGCCGATGCTGTAATTCATTCAGGTATTACAGTGACCACCGGTCCCAAAAGTCATGCTTCAGGTGGGATACCAATATCCATCTGGTCAGCCCTTTGTGGTGCCGCATTTGTATCAATCTGTGCTGATAACGGTTCGCCGATCAAGAAATGTCCCGGAGTTAGCGCTGTAAGGTCGTTTGAATCTGTTGACATTGGTGTAAGAGGTCGAGAATTCAAAATAGCCTCGATTTCCACAATGACTGTTTCAAGTTCTTCGTACGTCAGTGATGCAGTTGACACACTTCGTAGTAGCAAATGCTTTGCAGATTTTACTGCTGCCTCCCATAAGCCGCCAAAGTGTGGAGCTCTAGGAGGAATGAATTTGAAATTTATTCCTCGGTCACTGCATGACCTAATGACGTCTTCACGTAAAGTATCTGCAAAGATGGCGTCATTGAGTTCCTGAAGCTTGTGGCTTGCCCCGACGAAGTTGGTAGCATTGTCGCAGTATGTGGTGTCACATCGTCCACGACGAGACATAAAGCGCCATAGTGCTCCTGTGAATGCTAATTCTAAGTGAACTGCCTTCGTGGCGAAGCAGCAAAACACTGCAATGTACGTCTTCTGCGGCTTCTTGCCGCGGATTTTGTAATGAACCCAGAATGGTCCACAATAATCCACCCCAGTGTTGACAAAAGGTCGGGCTGGAGTGACTCTGGTTGCTGGCAGGTTTCCCATAACTTCATTTTATAGTTTTGGCCTTGATCTGGTGCAACGCACACATTTTTGCACAACGTTTCGTGCCATTATTTTTCCCTTGATGACACAAAATCGTTGTCTTGACGCTGCTAATAAACCCTGTGGACCACAATGCAAATTATACTCGTGCGTCATCACAAGTATCATTTTTGAGATTGGGTCGTTGTATGGTAACAATATTGGGTGCTTGGCGTCAAATGATAACAACGATGCGGCCAAACGTCCACCGACTCTTAAAATGCCGTTTTCGTCTAAAAAGGGGGATTAGCTGCTCAGTGAGCTTGCTTTGTTGATCTCCTGTTTTTTCACCAACTGTTTGATTTCAAGCTCTAAGTCAGAAGTTTGCACAGTTTTGATGATAACCGTCAGTGAAGCCTCCATCTCCTCAGCAGTTAATGATTTATGTGCTGAACGTGGCTCCCTTGGTGATTTTAGATGTTTGATAAATCACAGGACATATGCCATAATTCTTTGTAGTACCTTAAATGAATTGCCATGATTCACCTTGTAAATAATGTCTTCAAAGCCAGCTGAGCTAATTGTGGTTACCACAATTGATTGGGTTATTGGGTGGTACCCTTCACTTATCCGTGATAGTTCCTGATCTAAGGTTGTGAGCACTACTTCGTGGGTGGCTAGTACAGGTGATCGTTGCTTTTTCTCACGGTTGCTTGATATGTGATTTGTCTCCATATGAGCTTGGGACAAAAATCGAAGGAGTATTCTGAATTAATTGAAACTAAGTTTCAAAATGTATTTTGGCCCGCTGATTTCAAAAATGTAATCGGTTTTTCTGTAACCCTGGAATAAATCCAGAATTGTATGCTTGATTTTCTTATTTAATTATTATGCATATAATACAACTCTACAATTATATTTCGAAAAAGGTTTCTTAGCTTTAATAACGGATTCTAGTGGTTCTTGATTAGCTGATTTCAAATTTGGTAACCGTTTTTGGCTAGCAGTTGTAGTTTAGCAGGTACATTAATGCAAAAACATTAACAAATCTTTTTAATAAATTTAATATTATAACTATTGAAAATATCAATACATTTTTATAATCTTGAATACTTTGTAAAGAATAATGTATATTCTACTATTAGGGGTATTCACGGATTGGTGTACTTAGATAGTGTACTTTTGTCGAAGTGACGTATTCACTTTTACCATAAATTTTACCTGTATTCTCAATTTTAATAATTCTGGCACATTTTTTATTTTTTTATTTGTTTATCGTGTGCATTGCTTGGTAAAGTAACAACCCCCAAGAAATCCTGAAAAATCTGGAGAACCCGGGATTGCCAAAACCATTCGGTATTGACCGCCTTAGTCAATAGGAAGAAGAGAGAAGAGTAAAATAGAGAAAAATTAAATCACATTGGATCAACAATATTTCAATTTACTTTTAGTTACTATACATACATTAATATCAATATATTAATAAAAGTACATACATTCATCACATTTTACCATTTTGTTTACATTATGAACTTTTTGAAAAGTTTTTTTGATATAAAATCGTAATTTTAGGCATTTACAAAATAACATTTTTTTCAAAAAGTTGGTAAAAAATGGTGAAATTCTTTTTTTCTGAAAAAAAAACACATTAAACTTTAAAAAAAAAAAAAAAATTTCACTAACTTTTACGCACTTTTTTTTTACAATCCATAATTTTTTGGGTTTTTTTTTGTTTTTTACTTGAAAAACTTTTTTTTTCATGGTACTCACAAATTTTTACATCGAAGTTTAATGACAACTATTTTATTTTTCATTTTTTAATACAGTAATAATATTTATAAAAAAGTAAAGTTTGTATCATTCTTATTAAAAATGCCTTTTGGGCAATTTTTTTCGCCAAGTTATCAAAAATAAATTTTTTTGTTCCAGCATTTGTTATCAAATTTCCCTAATTTCAAAATAATCCACGGACGTCAAAAAAATTTTAATCAAACGAAAAAGTTCATATTCTTTTTAGTCAACCTTTCCAAAAATATCATATTTTATATAATTGATGACATCTAACTTTCTGAATTTTGTCTATGCGCCGGTACAAATCTTGGGGGCCAATAAGTTTCTTTACCGTGTAAAAACATCGGACCGTAGAACCATAAGTTGCATGCCCTCATTTCATTTGGCTGGAGTCCTCGAGATAACACGTCTGCAGGGTTGTCCTTGGACCGCACATGGCGCCATTGTTCTGCCAACATCAGCGATTGAATGTTAGCAACTCGGTTGGCTATGAAAGTATGGAATGTTGACGATTGATCGTTAATCCATGACAACACAATCTCTGAATCAGTCCACAATATGGCCGGGTGTTCTTTCAGTTGCAAGTCATTTCTCACCCGAATCGACAGTTGTGCAGCGACCACTGCTGCGCATAGTTCCAGTCGAGGTAGCGTTTGTCTTTTGAGAGGAGCTACTCTGGATTTTGCGCACAGCAAACGCACTAAAATTCTCCCGTCTTTAAGAGTGGCCCGAATGTATGCCGCCGCGCCAAACGCCTTTTCGGAGGCGTCGGCGAAAACATGAAGTTGTATTGATGCTGGGACTTCTCCTTCGAATAAATGCCTTGAAACTTGGAGATTGATTAGGCTGTCTAAATCCTGGCGGAAGTTCGTCCACATGGTGTTGTACTCGGATGATAGTGCTTGATCGCAAGATAGGTTCTGCTGCCATAACTGCTGTATGAAGATTTTTGCCGTGACTATCACAGGTGCTAACATGCCAAGCGGGTCGAACAGTCTTGCCAAATCTGATGTGACCGTCCTCTTTGTAGTTGTTCTTGCTGGACCCAGTTTTACTTTAATACAAAACTTGACCGCCTTTGGAAGCCACATTAAACCCAGAGTTTTTATTGACTCATTGTCGTTGCTGGCGAAATCTAGATTAACTTCCTGATCTCCTTGAGGAATGCCTTGAAGTAATTTAGGATGATTTGCACACCATTTACGTAAATTAAACCCAGAGTTTTTTAAAATGCTAATCAGCTGTTTCTGGGTTTCGATGGCTGTCATGAGACTATCCGAGCCACCAAGATCATCATCCACATAAAAATTGTCTTGAAGAAATTGAGCTCCAAGGGGACAGCTGATGTTATTCTCCGCTGCTATTCGTTGGAGACATTTGGTCGCAAGGTATGGGGCTGATCGCGTTCCGTAAGTGACGGTTTTTAATTGATAGTATTTGACTGCTGACGCCGGGTTGCTTCTCCATATGATCGTTTGATATTGCTGGTCATCTGGATGTATCAAAATCTGCCGATACATTTTTTTCAATGTCGGTAGTAAAAACAAACCGGGGCAACCGAAATCGAAGTTGAATTGAAAATAGTTCGCTTTGAACAGTTGGTCCTGTGTACATCAAATCATTCAGAGAATATCCTGACGTGGTTTTGGCCGAGGCGTCGAATACTACTCGCAATTTTGTAGATGAGCTGTCGGGTTTGAGCACGCAATGATGCGAAATGAAGTAATTGGGAGCCAAGATACTTTCAATGTCATTCATGTGTCCCAATTTTTCGTATTCTTCCAAAAACGTAACATATTGGTTGCGTAACACGTTGTTTTTTTGGAGCATTTTGTTGTTGATACATGCTTCAACTTCCAAATATGTATCCAGATCATATTCCGCCGATTCCAAGTTGTCGAGAGAGTCCAGAATCTTGTCATGCCAGCCTGTAACTGCATTCCAATTGACGTTTGGTGGCGTAGTACTGACTTGAATGTACTGTGTTGTCATCCAGGACTTCCTCTAACATACGTTGCACAATGCCGATTATTTTGGTTTGCTTTAAAATAAGGTTGTGAACTGTATTAGGATGTTTAACCAGCAGCTGCGCGGCCGGTAGTGTTGCCGAGCCGACAAGATTGGATGACACCGTTTTGGTGCCGCCAGGAATAGTCGATGCGCCGCCAGGATCATTCGATGTGCCACCAGAAGTAGTCGCTGTGTTTTTTAGCCATTGAATACTGGCGTTGATGTCTTCTCGTACTTCGTTATATTTAGCACCTAAGACTGCGTGAAGATCCTTGACGATGTATGGATGATCGTCGGTAACCCTCGGATCTCTTCGAATGGTGTTGTCCACCCGTTCGAATGTCCACCATAGCTCATTTATTACCTTACCCTTGGTTGTAATATACTCAAGGCTTTTCCTGTCCTTTGGAGATTTTTTTAATTTTGAATAGCCTTCTGTAGGCTGATTCCGTTGTCATCTTGGTGTGTTACGATAAAGGCATTCAATCCCGAAGTGTTTTTGAAAATCCCGGGATTTCGGGATTTGAAACTACAATCCCGGGATCCCGGGATTTGTTCGGGATTTTCGGGATTTTCCAATTAAATACAATAATTAATATAAAATTAAAGATGAAATTGTTGCAACAATATTTGAAGTTTAATTTAATTTTAATTCGACAAAGAAAAAATATTTATTAAATATTACATTAAACAAAACAAATAATATTTAAAATAAATATAGTGGAACAAAAAGTAATCCTTTTTAAATTACATTGATCGAACAAGTCATTTTTTTGCCACCTGAATCCGATTATAATCATAAAATTCTGCCAGCTCCATTTCATGCTACACACGAAAAACTTTTTTTTCAGTAGTTTTAGTATTATAGCGGGAACAGATACACGAACTGTTGTTTAAAACTATTGAAATTGGTGTCCATTCAAAAGTAAAACACACACAAAACCATTTATCCAATTCGTAAAGTTTTCAATATACGGTCAACAAAATAATTTTAACATAAATCTTTTTTGTAAAAAAAAAATTGTTTAAATTGAAAAAATTTGATTCAGATCGATAAAAATTGTTTGTTAGCCGTTATTGACAAAAATTTTGTCAATTTTTGTGTGTGTGTAGCACTAAATCTGCAAAAGTGGGTTTTTTTAATTTACCGATTAGATTGAATGTAAATGC
Source organism: Heteromyza rotundicornis (assembly GCA_951394025.1). Lineage (NCBI taxonomy): Eukaryota > Metazoa > Arthropoda > Insecta > Diptera > Heleomyzidae > Heteromyza > Heteromyza rotundicornis. Next base: position 27,564,815 of record OX596013.1, on the reverse strand, counting down.
ACGGCTGTATTTTTGTGGAAAATATCTTTAGCTATGCATAAAAAATGCATTTTTTGAATCTCGGGATTCCGGACTCAAAATCCCGGGTTTCCGGGATTTAGAAAACGTCCGGGATTTCGGGATCCCGGGATTGAATGCCTTAGTTACGATGTCATCCAGTGTCGTCATGGTTAGCTATCTGCGTTCCACCGTTGAATGTATGCCGCTGCGTCAAGGACTTCTGTAGTGGAGTCCAATGTGTGCGTCACACTTTTTTGGAGAGTGCTCCTGGGGGCACCATAATGTACAGTCAAATCCGGAACTTGAACCAGATTTACACTTCTTGTATAATCAAAATCAGGCACTTGAACCAGATTTTGATATTTTAGTGCAGAGTTCCGAAAAATACACGCTCTTAGTACATGAGCATTTTCCCATGTTCTGCAATTCAAACAAAATGTTCACGAATTGAGTCGCGAAAAAAAATCATACGACAAATCGCAAATGCTATGTTATTTCACAGAGTCTGTTTTCACATTCTCATGTATGTCATCTTATTATGGTAGCTGCGAGCTGTGTGCGTGTGTGCCGTATTTCTCGAAAACAAAATATCACATTGTCCGCACATTGTGGAATTCGCTCAAAAACCGGTTTCGCTTGTACGGAGTCATTCTTATTATTTTTTTTCGAGAGGGCGACAGCACGGAATGGATAATTATGATTTTTTTTCTCGTATATTTCTGATTCTATAACGCATTTTCCGAACTTCACGACTTTGTAGGCACGTAAATGTCAATACATTCTCTGAAAATTCTACATTTGTTCAATTTCGAATCCCTTACCAATAAGAACAACTCCAGTCCGCATAGACAAAATAATTATTGTGCGCCGCATACGAAAAATGGAAATCACCAAACAGAACATGTGAGTGCTTTGCAGCGCCCATACTCTCAAAAACAATTCAGTGATCGGCTCGCGTTCACTGACTACCATGTCCGCACACAAGAGCATAACACAGCTTGCAGTGAGATTTTTCAGAAATCACATTATTTGCGTGTTCTTGCTTCATTTGAAATGAATCGTCACACAACTTTGTGTGAGTTCAAAACCAAATCGGACAACTTATTTTGTGAATGTAGCGGCACAGAGCGGTACACACTGTGAATTTCTGAACCCTGGCACTTGAACCAGAAATTGACTTCGCGTCGATAATTATTAACACTGTTTTAATTGCGATAAAATTAATAACTGAGCTTTATTTGGTTAATTTGAGTTCTTATATACAACATTTGGTAATAGGCACAACAACAAAAGGCAATGACCAAATATGCTGAGTTGCATAATTGCCCTAACCAGTCCAACGCTCTGGATAAATTCAAGGCCAACTTCGGCCAAAGCCCAAATATGCTGGTGCACATAAAACTAAATTCCCAGTGCAACACACTGAACAGGTTCAGGGCCAGCATGAATGGTTGTCAAGAATGCACTTTTGTTGTTGTACCTGTTGCTATCATATGCCTAATTGTATGCAACAGAATATAAAGTAACGTCCAAAAGTTTTACGTTTTCTGAACTCTTGGATGTTACTTAACAGCTACTTCTGATTCTTATTACTATTTCAGCAAAACTAATGTGATTTTTAGTTTTTTGAATTATTACTATTTCAGCACAGCTAATATGATTTTTATAACCCTTATATTAACTTGCTTTGGGCATATATATATCCTCAAATCTGCGGCGAGCTTTTTCATACACTTCCACATGAGCTAGAGAGCTGCATTCTATTAAATTTTGGGGTCCATCAGAGGCGTAGGGGGCCGTGGGGAGACTCTAACTTTTTTTTTTAAACATGGCATAACTTCCAATTGCTTCAAGCTACAATGTTGATAGGTGAGTTTGGTAGGTGAGTTCTTATTGACAAAATGAAATTGTTTTCCCTTTGGAAAGGGGGGTGTGGGGGCAAAGGGGAGCGGGATAGATCCAATTTAAAGACCTAACTTTCGTATTTTGTAAGCTACAAGGCTGAAATTTTTTACTTAGGTTCGCATTCGGGAAAAAGAGTAAAAAAGGGGAAAAAAGGGGGGAGAAAAAAATTAAAAAAAACAAAATAAGAGGAAAATAAAAAAAGAGTAAAAAACTAGTTTTTTAAAATATAACCCTTTAACCGACCTAAAAGCAGAAAATAAATTTTCTTTAAATTAATTTCAGCAATTTCGATTTAAAATTAAGGGTTTTTGGCGACTATAAAATCTGCAATGATATTAGGAAGAAAGTAGCCAAAAACCCTTAATTTTAAATCGAAATTGCGGAAATTAATTTAAAGGAAATTTATTTTCTGCTTTTTAGTCGGTTAAAGGGTTATATTTTGAAAAAACTTGTTTTTTACTCTTTTTATTACTATTACTTGTGCTAATTCATTCTCAATCAGCATAAGCAAATCTCATGCAATAACTAATATGATTTCGTATTTTTTTGAATTGCTGATTTTAGAGGGAAAGAAAGGATAGGGGATATAGGGATGCAAACGATACATCGATTTTTCTGAAAACATCGATATATCGCCCAAAAAACGATGTTTTGGCATCGATGCTAAAAATTTCCCAGCATCGAAAAAGTGCCGATGTTTTAATATCTTTTTTTTTTTTAACTTTAAAAAGTGTTTTGGCAAGCAGAGAGCTATATTGCCAGGGTGTCCCACAGTTGATATGGTATTGAGGTATGTTTATTGTCCATGTGACAGTGTTGTATTTATTGTTTTTCTTTTTCGTTGGGCATTGATAAGCCTACTTCAGTTGGTATAGTACTGAAGTATGTTTATTGTCCATGCGACAGTGCTGTATTTTTTGTTAAGCATTGATAAGCCTACTTCCTAAGGCAATATGAGTGGGCTTGTGAATATTCTCTCTTAATTCTATGACATATTATTAATTTTTTTTTTATATTTTTTTTTTTAACTTTACAACGGATATTTTAATGTTTGTTTAAGACACTGTACTTGTAATCTCTTTTTCCTCGAATTCAAATATCAACTTTGGCTTCATTCAAAAACTGCACTAACTGGATGTTTAGTGCTTGATTGTTCAGTTTCAAAATGGTTTCAATGTTATTATAATTATTACAAAAAGAAAACTTATTAACGTAAGTGTACCGAATTCCGTCATAGTGCCTAATTCCGGCCACTTTACTTATTTGCCTATATTTACAATTTATCCATCGAAAATGAAATTTCAAATAATTTCTTATGGTAGACCACGCCTTTGCACATCATTCTGCAAAAAAACATTGACAGATTTGTTTTTGATTTCATTACAAGAATTTTCGTTGTCACGAAACGATCGTTTTGAGTGAATTTCAATGTGCAAAATGCTAAAAAGTAGAAAAATTTTAAATCATGTTTTCCACCAGAAAAAAAAGGAAACTGTTAGTTTTTTTTTATGTGGTGCATACGTGTATTATTGAGCTCACAAAAATACAATACTTTAAGTTGTAAACATAAAATACAATAAATTATTGACAAAATAGAAGTGACCGGAATTGGGTACCACTAAAAAGTGAAGTGTTCCGAATTCCGTCCAGTGGCCGGAACTTCGGTGTTTTCAAGCTTGTCACAATAATGTTTCTAAACAATATATTTTACTCAATATGATTTTTTTTTCTTTTTTTATTTGATTGTTTACACATTCATGTACACAAGGACCTAAATCCGTCATAGGCTATGTGTTACAGATTTTATGCAATCAGCTTTTCAATTCTAACATACTTATGTAAATTTCCTAAGAAAAGGCAGTTTTGACTCTGTGAAAATTTAATTGTAAATTCGATTTTAATTGATCTTTTACATGAAAAAGCTTAAAAATTTAAGTTCTTTATGCCTTTTATTTAGTTTTTTAAATCGGTAATATAAAGTTAGATAACTTTTAGACAAAATAAAAGTGACCGAAATTGGGTTGCACTAAAAAGTGAAAATGAAAAGTGGCGGGGGGTGCAGCTGTGTCAGATTTGGCTTAAATGTACTTGAGGGCCCATTCGATTTTTGCCCTTCTTTTATTTTTGTATTATGTATTTTGACGTCCGAAAACCGAATCTGCAAACATATTTGGTCGGAAAAATCTACTTTCCGAGATATAAAGTTTAAAAGTTACGATTTCTCTCATATAAAGAGTTCAATTTGTTCTTCATTTTCCTGTATAATTGGTGACTCTTGAAAAGGTGTCTTCACTAATTTTGGGCACTATTATTTGTTGGTACTTTTTAAACATCACAACAATATCACAACTATTTTAATACAGTTGCATGTTGTTTTTGTAATATTTCAATGCTTATTGTAGCTTTGTTGTAATGTTTCGCTGCTTATTGCAGCTTTGTTGTTGTAATGTTTCTCATGACCTTTCCAATGATACCAATATAGATTCAATAAAATTTGACTAAGAGCCACTGTACATGGAAAAGAATATGCAAAATACTTCTGCGAGTCACTGCATGATTTTTAAAAATCAAATAAATAAACCAAATGTTTAATAATGAATTATTTTTTATTTATTTATTTATTTTTAATATTATAGTTTAAAAAAATAAATTATTTTGCAAATCAATAGCATTTTGTAACCTAATTTGTCTTTGAAAATCTGGTTGGCCGGAATTAGGAGCGCAGGTGGTCGGAATTCGGAACAACTGAAATCAGTGGCCGGAATTGGGAGCATTTTTTTTGTTTCGCTCGCAAGAGTTAAAATTATTTATTTTCATTATAAAACTCAACCATTTGGAAAAAACACTTATATTTAATTAAAGTTAATACCCGAGACTATGTGATAAAAATATTCGTTCCTGTTTTTGAATATTTTAAATGGATCTTCCAGAGGATTTAAGTTGGCCTGGCGATCAGTGTCCGGAATTCGGTACACTTACGTTACGTATAATTGCTGTTTTGGTCAAAAACAATATGTTGTATTGATTCTTTCACCTGACAAGAATCACACAAGTCGGAGTCTATTGCTCCTATTTTGTGTAAATATGTCTTGTCATAAGCATGTCCGCAAGAAAGTCTATTCAAAAGTTTTATATCCCTTGGTACCATTTTTGTGCTATGATACCAAGGCTTTTTTGGCACCATTGGATAGATGCCCGCAAAAAACCTGCCTAAACTTTGCGACGCGTCAACGAAATTCTGATTCCAGCTATTAAACAAAATAGAGTGAACTCTTCTAAGGGCCTCCTCCGGGGTGAAATCAGCCTTTATAGATGTGTTTAAGAAAATTCGTAAGTTAACCGCTTTTGTGAAAGAGCAGTCAATATTCAAATTATCAAAGATTTCCCTAAATTCATGGAAAACAATACTGTAGCTAGATCAGCATTGCATATCGAATTAAACATTTGACTGTTGTTAAATTTCAATTTAATGATTTCCCTAACTGTTAGGAACTTACTACGCTCCCGTGGCGGAAATTCACCAGCTAAAGCATAAATGACATGAACCGGTGTCGATGGTGTAAGGCCCAAGCACCTACGCAAGGTGGCATTTTGAGCTTTAGTGATTTTTTTATTAACAGTTTGTGGTGTGTGTGCAGCCGTTGTACGTGCGTAATCAATTTTAGACCTAACAAAACTTTTAAACAGATTTATGGCCACTCTTGGAGATAAACCATCTTTGACCGTAGTCAAACACTTCAACAAATTCGAATTTTTTGCAGTTTCACTTATTATGTACGAATAATGCTCACCTACTGTAAGCGACAAGTTAACGATTCTACCAAGAAATCGCAATTTTTTTACTTGCTGAATTTCCGTGTTTTCGATCTTGACACTCACTTCTTTCCTACTGCCTTTAGCAAAATAAATTACATTTGTTTTTTCCAAATTAAAAGTCAAATTCAGAGGTCTGCACTAAGGCATTCAATCCCGAGGCGTTTTTGAAAATCCCGGGATTTCGGGATTCGAAATTACAATCCCGGGATCCCGGGATTTGTTCGGGATTTTCGGGATTTTCCAATTGAATACAATAACTAATATAAAATTAAAGAAAAAACTTTTGCAACAATATTTCAAGTTTAATTTCATTTTAATTTAACAAAGAAATAATATTTAATAAATATTATTTGTTTTGTTCAATACAAATAATATGTATGATAAATAAAGTCAAACAAAAAGTTATTACTTTTAAATTACATTGATCGAACAAGTTTGACATTTTATGTGATAAATGGAGTCATTTTATTATTTATTTTGCCACACTGATTCCAAATATAATCATAAAATTCAACCAGCTCCATTTCATGCTAAACATGAAAAACTCATTTTCAGTAGTTTTAGTATTATAGCAGATACACCAATCTTAAAAGTTTTTCAAAACTTTTGAAATTGGTGTCCATTCAAAAACTAAATACACACAAAACCATTTATCCAATTGATAAAATTTTTGTCAATATACGGTCAACAAAATAATTTTATCAATTAAATCTATCTTTTTTGCTGAACAAAAAAAAATTTCCTAAAATTGGAAAAATTTTATTCAGATCGATAAAAATGTTTTGTTAACCGTTATTGACAAGAATGTTGGTAATTTTTTTGTGTGTTTAGCACTTAATCTATAAAAGTGGGCTTTTTGTATTTACCAATTAGATTGAAAGTAAATGCACTGCTGTATTTTTGTGGAAAAACTTCGAAAATATCTTAAACAATACATAAAAAATTAATTTTTGTAATCCCGGGATTCCGGACTCAAAATCCCGGGTTTCCGGGATTTAGAAAACGTCCGGGATTTCGGGATTCGGGATCCCGGGATTGAATGCCTTAGTGTGCACCTATCCTTAAAACGTTTGATTTGCAAATTTAGATTTTCTTCTGCACTTTCAAAGTCCCTATCATAGGAAATAATCAAGAAATCATCAGCAAATTCCTCAGTGGAAGCATTTTCAATTTTATGTAACTCACTCGTGTAGATATTGAAAAGTACTTCGAGAGACAACTTCCCTGTGGGAGGCCATCATTTACTTATATTACATCTTTACCAAGCTTGAGAAATCTTTTTGATAAGAAGTTAGAAATCCAGTCTTTGTAAATATCCGGGATGTTTAATTTGCTGAGAATTTGATACAGGATATCCACACGCACACAATTGTATGCATTGCTGATATCCAGCACCAACGCAATCACTTTGCAACCATTATTTTTGAGAACCGCAATTTTGTGAAGGAGTTCATTTAAGCACATAGAAGTGGATTTTCCCTTTATGTAAGCATAACACCTACTAGGAAGGACATCCCCTTCATTTAGCAAGTCTGTGAGACGATTTTTAACCATAAGATTAATCGATTTCAAAAGCACCGAAATTAAAGAAATTGGACGAAAATTCTTATAATCTTCTAAATTTTTATCGCGTTTGGGTATAGGTACTATCTTTATTGTTCTCCACAAATCCGTAATGTGGCAGCCTAAAAAGGCATCGTTTAGAGCAGTGAGCATCGACTTTTTCTCAAAATCCGAGAGCGCTGTGAGCATTTCATATGTAATCCTATCATTACCACCCGCTGATGGTCTCGACTTATTTTTCAAAATATTCAAGAATTCATCATACGAGAAAAACAAATTACTCGACGGAACAGTACTTACACCAGCCCAGCGTACCGTTTGAGAGCCCGATGGGACCTGATCCTTGAGATATTTTAAATAACACAGGTTGTTATCGTCATTCCATGTCCGACGATCTGCATATCGAGCATTGCCCTTCACATTTCTTACAAAACGCCAAGCAGATCTGGTGTTTGGTTGACTATTCAACATATCAACGCTCCTATTGAAACTATTTTTTTTGGCCTCCTTAACCGCTTCCCTCCAATTTATCATTGCATTTAAAGCCGCCTCAAAATTAGAAGGAGACGGAAAACGGTCACACTTTTTGCGTGCACCAATTTGTAAACTAAACAAGGATTTCAGACCATCATGCCACCAGTATTTCGGTTTGTGATTCTCATTCAAAACAAACGTTGCATTATTCATCTCCTCAGTAAGGACAGTTGTGATTTGACCTAAATCAGGTTCCAATTGAACATTATTGAGAGAACTCAACAGCTTATTCTTTGCCATAAACCTCGCAGATCTCGGTGTAACACTCGATATCTCGATCAGAACAGGGCTAACACTCCATTGAACTGATATACTAGAATTAAGAAATGTTAGATCCAACACTGATCCGCTAGCAGCATTCAGATCGCGCTTAAAAGTAATGGCACCATTATTTAGACAAACAAAATTTGTTGCTCCAATAAGCATCTCAAGACGAGAGCCTCTTGAAGATTCGAAGAAATCGCCCCATTGCTTGGTGCTCGCATTAAAATCACCAGCCAGGATTACATTCTCCAAAGGCTCCAGAAAATCAAGTAACCGCGACATTTCTGATGAAAAATCGACCAGCGAGAGCGATACTGCTCTCGCTTTACCACCAACGCAAACGAAAAAAAAACACAAACCGCACTCGCCAAGAGCCAAAATGGAAGTGTGTTTTAATATCGATGTTTTAGTTTGCTTTTGCAATTTTTTTGATTTTCAGAAAGTGGTTTCTTTCATTCGCTTGATATATTAAGCCAACATTAGCAATCTAGCAATGTTGACATGGCAGAAGTGCACTTAATTAAATTTACAATGCGAATTTTTAGAACTACAAATTGTAATTAAATTGCATTTAGAACGAACGCAACTTTAGTTGCGAAGTCTAATCGCAAACAAAATTCCGTTCGCTCAACCGTTCATACTGCCTGAATATATCGATATCTTAAATCACAATCATCCTATGTCCATTTCCATGAAAATCGAGTTTTTGGCATTTTTGGATACCAGAGAAGAAGCTGCATCAGATAGGCTATAGTGGTTTATTGTAATCGTGATGAATGTAATTAATAAATGAGGAAATAAAAACCCATTTCCATACAAAACATACCAATTTGAAAACTTGTATTTCATTTTCTAATGTTACAGGATACAATATCCTAAATATAATTAACACTAGTCACTATAGGTTTACAAATCACAATGTGTCAGACTTTCCAAAATTTAAAAAAAATTTGAAATAATACTAAAATTAAATACATCTATATATATAAAAGAGACGTGTATGTTTGTCACCAGTAGACGCGAAAACTACAGCACCGATTCTCACCAAAATTTATATATGTGTTCTAGGGGTGAGTCGTGACATAGGATAGGTTTTGACACGCCCACTTTTACCGCCCACAAGTTAGAAAATACGTATTTCTTTCACATTTGTTTTTTTTTTTTTTTTAACTTTAAAATTTTGTTGGCTAGCAAGACAGCTATATTGCCAGGGTATCCCACAGTTTATGTAGTAATTGGTATGTTTAAATGTCCATGCGACAGTGTTTTATCTCTTATTTTACTTTTTAATTCACTTTCAATTAATTTTAATTGATCTTCTTATCGTCCATTTTTAGTCAAAAACTTGACTTTCGTTTTAAACACCACATTGAAATCATAATTTCATGAAAGCACAAATTTTTATAAAAACATGTGCTTTAACAAAACGATGCGTCCAGCATCACAGAGTATACAGAGGGGACACTCTGCTTGAGCGAGATGGAATATGCGTGAAGTGACAGCAAATTTGTTTACTGGTGTGCGTGAAAAAGTGAAATTTCTTTATTGGTGTGCGTGAAAATTCCCAATTTTTTTCACCACCAGAGCTCAGCTGTTGGTAGAAACTCAACACCAGAGCTCAGCTGTTTTACAAACTCCCCACCAGATTTTTTCTTTTGTTTTGATTCTGTTTTCGTGTTCACCACTAATTTCATATAATTTTCATATGATTTCACGAGCCAAACGGCGAAAAATGCAAAATTGGGAGTTTTTAATAAATAAAAAGTTATAACTTCTACTAATATTTTATATTTTTATATAGTTTTCTTCATTGGCCATTTTTCAATTAGCTGAGGACAAAATACAGTACTCCATTGCAGAACTGATTTGTAATTGGTGTAAAGAAATTTAATTTTACTACATAATTGAATTTTGCAATACATTTGCAGACATCAAGTTCTTTATAATGAGAGAATACGTCATGAAATGCCGATACTTGTTCCGCCATTTCAAGACATATGAAAAGGGCCCATAGGGTAGTTACAAAGTGAGGTTCTTGTGGTTCTTGGTTTGGTTGGGCAGCTGAAAAGATGCGCCACGTCATGTGTGGCAAACCCATAGTCCGAGGTCCGAGCACACTTTCACCACTTACTCTCTGATCCTAGCCATGTAGCTTTTGAGGAAGCGGATCAAGGCAGATCTGGGTTGTGCAGGAGCTCTTCCCCTTAGCCACAGGTGGTTATCTTCCGATCAGGACAATGCTGGGAATTTAATTTTGTGTCTGTGAAACAACCGCATTTGGTGGGGAACTTGCAATAACACTTTTCATCATAAAACAATTCAATCGCAAAATAAAAAAAAGATTTCGAGAGATTTCTAACATACATTTATTTTGAATTTTGCTGTTTAAAAATAACTATATTTAAAATTTTTTATAAATTGTAACTTAAAATTTTACAAACTTATTTAGAATTCACAATTAAATATGCATGTCGATGCTAATAAGCGTGTACTCTGGTAGAATTCTTCAATGATGATGATTTTCTAATTGCGCGGTTCTCTAAAAATTGGCTTGTGCGACCAGAGTCCGCAGGCACGTCACGAAATTGACACTGATTCATCGTGGACAAGGAAAGGTAACCAATACGTCATCAGGGACGAGTCGTGGTACTTTGAGTATTATCTAAGAAAAATTATGTATTCACGATTGGCGCTGGAATTTAATAAAATTGAAATTAGTAAAACATTTTATTGTTTATGTAGTTTTAGTTTACCTGCTTATGAACTTTATAGTTTTTGTATACCTATGGCCTGGTCTCCTGATTGCTGCACAGCATCATGGTTAAAAAATGGGACATAATCTGAGAACTTCCTTCCTTCCTCCTTCTGTCACCGCCAGAAAGTGCTAATTTGTGGCATTCAAATTAAATGGCAATAGCACATAGCATTTGCCAAAACTGAAAGATACGCAGTTCCCTTTATTGTCCACCGCAATGTCGATGTCATCGTTGTTGCATTCTCCAAATCCAACAGCATTTCCCTTCAGGCCAAATCCTCCAATGCAACATCCATTTTCTCATCACCATAATTTGCAGTCACCACTGCACCCACAACACCGAAACAATTTTCCAAATGATGAATGATGGTTTACTTCTCAACCGCGCGAATATTTTTTTATAATTTAATATAAAAAAAGATATAATTTCAAAATTATTAAAGAAATTGATGGGAATTGTTTACATTTTTTACTTTTTCACCACATTTTTTACACTTTTTTATTCATATTCTCTCACTTCTTCGCATCAGGGCATGATTTTTTCCGTACAGTTGTACTTTTTTACTTTCCTACTACTGAGACATTTTTGGTACAATTTTGTAACTTTCAAAATTTAATAATTAAATACCTAGCACAATGGCCCATATTCTTATCCAAATTAAGTTTCAACTTAACTTCAGTACTCTACTGACAGCTACTAAGTTGGTACTAAGGTTTAGTAACTCCTAACTTTGCCTATAAATATGCGCCAATAAATTTAATAATTTCAAAAATTTTACCATTTCTGAATTTTGGAAATACGTAAGATCAATAATAATGAAAAAACAATCGTTTCTTTTCCAATATTTGTAAACACCCCAAGAAAATTTATCAATTTCACACAAAAAGAATATTTTTAGCTCAAAATGTAATTTAAAAAAACCAAGAAATCGACTTCAAGTAAATACAATTTCAACAATTAATAAATGCAGATGTTTTTTAAAAACATTACATTATTACAAGTGAAAATTAACATTCCACAGAATAAAATTCATATGTATATACGCAAAGAAAAATTAAATGCACTGACGCTCAGTTCTTTTTATTTCACAAAGTAAATTTTATAAAGGATAATGTTTTTTGACTTATTTCCTTATAAAATCTTTAAGTTAATTTTCGCTTACGATATCTCTGGAGTCATTATAATTTCAGCTTTTTCGTCTAAAATGTATGAAATTGGTTTGGAATTTATAAAAATATAGTTAAATTTTGTTTGAAATCGTATGAAAAGTAGTATAAAATTGTACTTAATAACATACAACTATACCGAAATATTTTTATACCCAAATAGAACTATTACATTTACTTAAAACAATTCTTATGAAAAACCTTATACAAATGTTGAATTTCAAAGAAAATTATCATATTTTTATAAATTGAATTTTTGTTTATTGTTTATTATAAGAATTGTTTTAAACAAATATAAAAGTTCTATTTTGGGCATAAAAATATTTCGGTACAATTGTATGTTATTTCGTACAATTAAATACTACTTTTCATACGAAACCGAATCATCCCTGCGAAAAATCGAAATAATTCGAGGTGAACTCACGTATAGTGTGTGAAGCAAAGAACGAAAAATCAAAAAAAATGGTCCGCCATATTGGATTTTAGGGAATTTACAGAGAGTGTCCCCTCTGTATACTCTGTGGTCTGGAATAAGGCTTTCGATACGGGATCCCGGTCCATTTTTA